>JAZAYU010000092.1:221510-688437 GCA_038501625.1 Corbicula japonica | reverse complement strand
TAACATTAAAAATACTGGTTTCCCTAGGCTATGTGGTAGTATTGATAAATCAAATAAATTTCAACAATTTTGAGCAACAAAAGCTTTTCCAAAATTGAAGGTGCTGCATTATTCATTTCATATCTGGGACCTACTAAATATATCTGGGCGGTCTTAAAGCTTGGCCATTTGTCTCTGACTGCAGGCCTTATAGTCTGCATGTCCCATCTGTTTAGTTCATTAATCTGGGCCAAATCACCCGGCCATATTGTCTGCATATCATTGAAGCTTAGGAAGCTAATTTCAGCTATTCTTGCAAACAAATAAAACTATTTACCTTGTAAAGACCTGTAAATCTGGATGGTGTAATTGCCGGTGTGATACGGAACTTTGTTTTCCAAAGTGCTTGAACATGTTGAAGTTGAAGTGTCTATCTTTACATCCTCACCAGAAAATGTAAACAATATTCAGATGTGTGTTCATGCAGCTGGTTGATAAAAATCATCAAATGCAAAATATGCCAAACTTTAAAAGTAAAGTTGATTGCACATTTATGCATACAATGACTGCCCTCATGCAATTTTTGGAATACAGTTCAAACAGTTTCAAAACTCTTCCTGACCTTTCGGAAATTACACAGTGTCTGTAATAAATTTTTGTCGATGTTTGTGTTTAAATTTTGTAATCCTTCCAGGTTTTAGCGGAGTCAAGTTAATTCCACTTCCAAAAAAAAACCACATTTGGCATCATTTTCATGATTTTCACAATTAAAATTCGCACAAAACATTAGCTAGACAGCCCATAGAGCGCTCTTTTTGTTGAAACAAAATCTTCGAAAATGTTTAATGTTTTAGGTAAACACAACTGAGGGGAGATCACTGGAGGTGTGTGTAGTTTGGGCTAAACCCCATACGTCTTACGTAACAAAACGTAAAACTGTCGACACATTATATATTTTGAATAAATCAAAAATACATCCCTCAAAATACTGAAACATTTCAACATTTTTGCAATGTGTCTGCGTTCAGAATATGCGTTCAGAATATTGCCATTTGACGGTGCATAGAATCACCGAAAACAACCAAATAACCGAATAAGACCGAAAAAGGGACCGAATATGATTAAAAATTGAATTTAAACATAAATGTTATTTATTTTAAAAGTGGTATTGGGTACAAAAATAATGTTTTTGGGAACACTTTTCTGTCTTTTTCGGTGTTTTCGGTTATGTTGGTCTTAGTCGGTGTTTCGGGGTAGTTTTCGGTAATTCTATTCACCCGCCATATTGCGTCATTTTGATTGTATTACACATACGCAGTTTATTTGATTATATATATCGATATTATCAGTACGCCTTCGTTGCTTTCATTGAGTAAGAGTTTTACTGATTATTCTTTAAAAGCAATCAATTTAAATGATCGTTAACAACTGATTTTCTATGATTGCTTTTGGAACTCTTTTCTGACGTCTACCAGAAGCTGTACTTCGACTTTTTCATTTGAGCGCACCTGCTGAAAGGTCTGTGATTTCGAATTGCGGTTTCTTTAGCCTGCGGCTATATAGCCGCCGGCTAAAAATGTGGAAATTCTGAATGAAGCATTAAACGTGACCGGAGATGGCAAAGTTACATGTGAAATTCATTTGGACAGATGCCAATGGGTTGTTTTAACTTTAGTAATATTGAAGACATTATCATGCATATTTGAGATTGGTGTTATCGTTTGGGAAATCGCGAATAAATGCTTTTTTGATGAGAAACCTAATAAGTGGTTGCTTGCATTTAAAGTGCTGGTCATGGTTTTTGAATTAGCTCTACTCATTACGTTGGGTATAATATCAGACTGTTGTTTAGCAAACGAAGGAAAAACGTATTATCTGATATAAAACCGGATTTGAAAAACGATATTATTGCAGGATGGTTAGGAATGGCTGGACTTTATATCAGCAAAATTGGGTTGAATAATGCTTCCAAGTTATTTGACGGTGCTAAGTCTTGCTGGCACTGTTGTTGCAGAAACAAAAACAATGACCGCGCTTATGGAATTTTTGTTGTGTGTTTTGTTATCGGACTACTAGCATTAATTGGTGTAAACATTTGGCTGCTCATTACCTAAAGTAAAATATCTGACTAGCATTTTTGGTATAATATTTGGAAGATTATTACTTATAAAAGGCATACGACTATCATTATTTGTATGAACATTTGGCTGCTTATCATCTATATTAAGATTTCTGACTAGCTTTTTTGGTATAATATTTGGAAGATTATTACCTATAAAAGGCATATGACCTTCATTATTTGTATGAACATTTGGCTGATCATTACCTATAATTGTAAGATACATAACTATCATTAATTGGTATGAACAACTGGTTGAACAGTACCTATTATTGTCCAATATCTGACTATTTGGTTTACATTTAGCTGAAAATTTCCCAACGTTAAATATCTGACTGTCATTAGTTGTTATATATATAAACATTTGCCTGATCATAACATGTTATAGTTAGTTTTCCCATACCCCAATTAACGTGTTAAAATATCGATTCTGTCCCAAATCAATCTCGCTAAAGTCAGATCTAACAAACTTTTAGCGTAGCGGTTTTCAGGAGATGATTTTTATCAGATTGGTACCAAACTACATTGATGATGTCTGCGAAGAATCAAGTGTTGTTTTTAATGTATGCAACACTGAGAATGAATTGCCAGAGAATACATACATGTTAGTAGTTAAAAGTTCTTTACAATGTCTAATATTGAACTGCAAAACAACATACCACATTGAATGTACAAAACGAGGACTCACTGGACCTTCCGATATGGAAAAACGTGTCCCTTGCGCGTCTTAAACAACACGTTCATGTGCAACTCCAGATTCTGTGGCCGTCAAGCTGTTATATACAGAGTCACAATAGTTTGATATGAAACTTTTAAGATGTTAAGCGTTAAGTATCGATAATTGTGACATTATATGAATATATTTCAGAATATTAATTGTTGGTTGATTACTTAAGTGAATTAATTGTTAAGGGGAAGATGATTCTTGAAACTCCTGTGGTATGAGTTGCCTCTTAAATTAAAAAAAAGAACTGACTTTTGAGGATATCGTCGGCGTCAACTGATAATAATTGTTTAACAATTTTCATGACTCCTCTTACAAAGCGGTTTTGCGGTTATATTCACCACATTCAATGATAGCTCAACTTGTGCAAATGTATCTTCACTTCTTGTTTGTGTGGGAGAATGTCTCGGCAATTATAGAAAAAACGATTAAATTGCGAAATTGTCGAGGTAAACATTCCTAATATACGTATATGTATCATTAAAAAGCGAAATAGTGTCAACCTTGTGCTAAAGACCACATGTTACATGTAAAAAAGACCACCTTTGATTAAAGACCACAATAATTTTGCGCACTTCCTAATTTAAAGAACAAATTAAACTTTGACAAAAACCTACCCGACCCGCCTTCAGAGACCACTTTTTTTAAATTTTTCGCCTTGCGGTATTTGGAGACATTGTTGAAAATTTGGGCTGTATGCATATTAGGAAAAGTCACAACCAGAAACGACAGTCTGTCTAAACACCCAAAAGGTAGGAAGGAAAAGATAGCAAAAGTGATTTATTTCAAAAGGGACACCAAAAGCAATTAACGACAAAGAAAACCTGTGGGGTTACCGCCTTGGAACGGTCAGTTTTAAACAAGGTTCTATGGTGCAACAACTCACACTTGCTTCTTCAGGTTCCGTAATATAAAACGAGCTGAAAGATATAATTTTGAAACTCATAATTTATGCCGATATGTCAAACGCAACGCTATTTCAGACGCAACGCTATGTCAGACGCAGCGCTTTATTGCGCCATGAGGTCAGGTTTAAGATATGTCCGTATAAGCTGTAGTGATGATGTTCTAATAGCAAATATAAAATATTTTTTACCAAGAACCCTTTCGAGAACTTGTATGACTTATCTGTGTATGATAGGCCCACAAAGACAAAAAAGAAAAATATAAAAATCTCTCAAACGGCACAATGCATTTCCTTAAAACTTTGCACAAACCAATGTTATTTATATATGCTTAATTCATATACGCTAAGAAAAGTAAAGGAAAAAAGTTAGACCTAAAAAAAACTCAAAACTTCTATTTGCAATTTATTACAAAAACGAAGCAACACTAAACATCAATTTAAATGTCTTGATGAAAATAAGTAACTGACAAAAATACCTAAGGTTCTTTGGTCTAACAAATGTATACAATGTGAGTTATTTGTAAATGTGACTTTGACCTTCAATTTCCTGGTCGCGAAAATGAATTACATAAAATAAAAATGTTGATTTCTCTCTTCATAATTGAAAGTTCGTTTCAAGGACCATATACGTATATTGTTGTCAGTATCATTTCATGCACGTTGACATTTGAATTGTTGTTTTGTGTTGCTTCGTTTCTGTGATAAATTGCAAATAGAATTTTAGGGATTTGTAAGGTTTCACTATTTTTCTCTACTTTTCTAAATTTTCTTAATTCTAAAATAATCATACACTTACAGCATTTATTTGTGCAAAGTTTGAAGGAAGTGCATTGTGCCGTTTAAGAAAACTTTATGCCTATGGCAAATCAATGGCGAAAGGCACAATACATTAAGGGAATTAACCCAAATAGACAAAATGATTTGCTAACTAAAGTTTGCTCCCTTGATGACAATGACATTTTCCCGAAGATTCCTACAGTTCAGGTTGTCGGGTTATCTTAAATTTTACTTAGTAGGCATAAATTTAGCAGCTTAAACAAGATAGTCACAGTCTAGTCAGTCTGATTTCTCTAGCTGGTTATTGCATGAAAGTCTTTAAATTCGCGCATTTGCTTCTTTAGTTATACTAAAACAATAAATTTACATGAAATGGAAGACTCAACAGGTATAAATAAACTATGGTGAAATTGTTTCAATTTTATATTCCCCAGTCCATATTATTATTTAATTTTCACGAAAATGCGCGCAAATCGAACATTACCTTCAATATCTATGCACGTAAACTCAAATGGAAGTTTGTGATAAATCTTCAAATTGAAAGGCGAACGAAGTGATTACAAAACCAAAAGAACTAATTTATTTACAATTATAACTTTCTGTTTAGAAGTAACTGACATAATACATTTAGTTCCAAAGCAAACTAAGCATGCCTTAAATGGAAAACAGACCTAGTCGAAATTACGATTATTATGATAAATAATTATACTGTTAATTGCCAATAAAATTTACATCGGATATTAATATAAGTATTCATCGTTAACTTTATATACAGCTGCGCACTTACGAGTGTTCTATTATGATGGAATACACAATACAGTCCTGCGCAGTTGAACAATTCCAACACTACAGTATTTTATATGTAACTGCTGTATTGTTTAATACTGTACACAAACACCGCCATTGTACACACAATGAAAATATTTGACAACTACACCGTAAAATGAATCAATTTCTTTTACATTTCCTTATATAAAGGAAATAATAGTCTTTGAATCCATTTACACTCGTCATTTGTAGATGTAGCACTGTGGGAGATCTAGATAATTCTCTCCAAATTACACTATATTTATCAGTGTTAACAGGGTGAAACGTAGCCTAACTGGCATAAGTTTGCCTCCATAAGTGACAATTTCTTATTGTTTTCATATCGTCACAAGCAAAAAGGTACTGTCTCACTATATTCAAACTTAATGGCTTTAACATCCAGCCACAAGGCGGCAACTCTATCAACAACTTTACAATAACTAAACATGTTTAATTCGCAAAGAAAAATCCTTTATAACGTTCTCTAGTCCTTGAAAATTGTTTGTTGTGTCTGTCCAGTGACGTAACTTGTCTCTCATCACTTTGTCTGTCTCGATTTCTCGTTTTCCTTCGTTTCTTCTCACGAGATTTGGATATGTCTCGTTTTGGCGGAGATCTGTTAATATCATCTGCTCCAATGTCTAATTCACACACAAATCTAACTTTTCGTTTGCTACATATTTTATTCCGCCACTTCCTTTTCTTGTCAACAATTACACAATGCTTTCTTGTCAATGTTCGTTTTACTCGCTCTCCTCCACTCTTCCAGTTGGAGAAAACTAATGCCTCGACGTTGCTGTAACTCCACCGACCTGTATCTGTGTTGTCGCTTAAATCTAAATACAAAGAATAGATTTAAATGGATTCAAACTATATAATTTATTTTAACGCGAATTTACCGACATTTAAATAAATATAATGAGAAGCACCGGTTAAAACGTATGTTTCAAGTTTCAAGTTGTCGGCATTGGGTTTAGACTAGCAGATATGTAATTTGTTATTTTGTCATGGTCTGCAAGAAAAAGACTAAAAAGACTTACGTGCTCGTCTTGGATGGGAAAATCCGGCCCTTGGGTGCAACTGTTTTGAGCGGTAACTCGACGGATCCTCGTTACCGTTCAAAATAAATCCGTCGGACTGGATTTTCCCAACCGAACCTCGTACATTTGAAAGATACTTATATTCCATCCATTGTACCTACCTATCCAATATGCTTTTCTACCGGCCAAGTTTGATATCCAGATTTGGTGTGCGTCAGATTGTACCGTTGCTAGATTTGCCCCGTAAGACATCTGACGTAGGGTGGTCTCTGCAACCTCCCATGTGAGACGTTCATTTATAAACTTGAAACATCGATTCTCATACTTTAACCAGCCTGGAACAAGATTAAGTTTAAATAAACTAGAATAAAACGAATAAAACCGAATATCTTTCTGCAGTAAAAGAAAATAATTTATTCTTTGAGCAACATTAATTCACTATCTAGTATTTTAATGAAACGTGGACGTTATGTCGTACATAAAAAGTAATCAATACCAAAATGGACAGGAAAAAAAGGAGGGGAGATAATTCATAGTTCAAATTATAATGAGGTTAGTGGAATTAAATGTTTTCTTGTTTGTACACACACCGTTTTAATATCACAAAAGAAACAGAAACCCCTTATCTAGCAATGACATAATACCTTGCTGGCACTCTCTGGTCTCCGGCTGCTGATCCTGGTTGGTTGCAGGGCTCCAAGCTTGCCAAGCTAGTCCATTACATTTATACATCTGCTGCGTGACCGGATCGAAATACAGCAGACCTTCTGTGGTAAGTGTACAGTCTTGCGGTGCTTGAAAGATTACATTGACTTTAAAAGTTCTGCTGGTTACAAATAACATAAAATACTGGTAAATGTAAAAAAAGCTGCAAGACAAATTCCTCAATTAGAATTATGTAGCTCTTTTATAATATTTCGCAAGGGGGTTCTGTGAGGAGTTTTAGAGGGTGGTTCTGTGGGGTCACTCGAACCCTCTTTGGATAGCAATTAGGATTTTTGGCAGAAAGCTGGCAATTATAATGTAACTACACTAAGACTGTCTAACACGAACCCCCTTTATCTTGCATCCGACCCTGATTTCACAAATGACTGCAACGTAAAAGTATTAAATTTTTCGGTGACTGCTTTGTCTTACTTTTATTTCTGCATTCTGCTTCACTTGTGTGGGAACAATAGCCTTGTTTCCCGGATAACTCTTCGCGTCTTAATCTTTTGTTGTCTTAATATTATTTTTTCTATTCTTCATTTGATCTTTCTTTTTGTTTTGATTACTGCGCTCTTTCCTCTTTCTTCGTCGTTTCTTTTGTAATTTGTTTTGTCATCAGAGGCTTTGCCGCCCGCGGTCTGGTGAGCATCAGCAACCGTAGCTTCCGCTTGGTCCGACAGCAATGCGTTTTCCTGGTAGGACTTTCCATTACTATTTAGCCTGAAATTTTGAATTTGTTAAAAAATTGTTTATGCCATTGAATAAGGATATTTTAATGCCAATGCGTCAGGACAGTGTGTTAATAATAACGAATGGTTGCCCTGAAATTTTAAATTTGTTATAAATTGTTTATGCCACTGAATAAAGATATTTTAATGCCAATGCGGCAGGAGAGTGTCTTAATGATAACGGATAGTGGAGATCATATGTAGCCAGACAATGTTAACTAACCGGTATGCTACATTGCTGATATTGCATTTTATATACTGAATAGACGAAAAGAAACTTTGAAAGCCACAGAACACGACACATATATTAGGCTCGGTTCGATTTAGTTTTTTCATGAGCAGTAATGGAGGTAAATATTTACGCCGAAGCGCAACTAAATATTTACACAAACATTGGCATCGTGCTCAACGACCTTCAAAGTGCTATATAATTGATAACATCACTTATTGAATGTAAGGGGTGACTTTTAAGGCCGCCATATATCAAAAACAATGCTACGGTGATAATTAAAAACATATTAAAACGGATATTTCAAATGGCAAAATGTGATGATATACAATAACATGTAGAAGTTGTTCATTGAATTGACGTTTAGTATTGAATATAGAATTATCATACCACAATCAGTGTGTCAGTCTCCAATTCTATCGAGTTTTTCGGAAGATACAAGGAGTCAGGGATAACCGGTTGATGCTTGCTTATCATACCAATGTATTGGGGACACTCAACTGAAAAAAACAACAACAAAACAACAAAAGTAACATTTAGACATGGTCGACTTAAACATATAAAAAATGAAGACGTTCATCTAAAAATATTCACAATGACACTCACCTGGCTATGTTGTAAAAAAAAACACACTTTGGTGACGACGACTGCCTTAAGATATGAACAGGATATAAGATTATAGAGAGGGGACACCCGTTTGGAAGAATAAAGAAGAAAACCAAGATATTGGTTTGATGGCACACGCAAGAAAAAAAATCCAATCATAAAACGATTTACTACGAAATTCGCAAAGAAAATTAGAATTAAGAGAAAATGAAGCAAACTGCAAATCCCATCTTCAGTTTTCAAGTTTTTGCTTTCTGGAATAATATTACAGGTATCACCAATTGAAAAAAATAAATTTGATTTGATTCTGTTTGTTTACACCACCAGTTTTGTCCTGCTGATAATTGGGTGTGTTATAATATCCATTATATTCATATACATGTACTTACTGCCAATTAAAACACAACACTTTATTTTTTGGAATAATTTTGATATGCTTAAAAGTTAAATAAATTAGCGAAGGTAGATGTGTGTTAAAATCAATAACTAACCAATCGATACATTAATGGTCCACTGATGTTTTTAACTTTCTCTCCTACAGTAACCCCGCACACGGAATTTTCGTTTTGGCTGTAGACACCTTAAAACAAGTCCATTCAGTTAACCTTTACTTAGGCTACACAAATCCCATCTTCAGTTTTCAAGTTTATCTCTATATAAATGTGATAATGCCAATGCTTTCAGACAAGCAGCGACATGAGGTTTTGGGCATGATCCAAGGACGGATGTCTTGACGTGAAATCGCTCGTCGGGTGCATTGTTCACCGTCGGCAAATAATCGCTTGGTCCAACGACATCTTATTGATTTTAAAACAATTCTGCCTTTTCCAATTTATTAAACTTTTAAACACATCAAAAATATGCCAAAAAGTAAAGTGTTGCGTTCTCATTGGCAGTCAGTATATATTCAGCGAGTGTCACTCGGCCTCTTTATGTACTTTATGTAACATGGGTATACGGGTGATACATCTTACAGATTCGTAAGAAAGGACTTAAATGACTACGAATTGTGGGTGAGTCTGTTTCCCCCAATTTAACCGTAAGTAATATCAAAATGCACGGACATTCTTGGTTGCAGAGAAAGTGGTGATATTATGTACAAAAATATACTATTAATTGTCTTAATATGGTCAGTTTGCAAACAATTGAATCATAAAACATAGCTGAAATCACACTCGATCACCATAAGCTTGTTTGGCGAATGCGGCTTGTAGATAACGATAAAATATATCTGTATGCCATTTGCTTCCCCTGTGTTTGTGGATAAATATTCTGTTTTAGTCTCATTCTTGTAAGTGATTGTTACTTCTATGACTCTTAGGTTTGGCAAAAAGATTATGATTCTCTATATTTGTTGAGCCTATTTTATGCCAAAGCAATGTTGATGCGTTTATATCCGTAACAGTGTAGGCTAAAATTGCCATCGGTTTCCAAATGATGCCGGTTCAGATTGGGAATCCATCCGCCATTTGCTTGGTTTTGGCACAAAATATACTTGTTATTGGAGATATATACTAGGCTTAAGGATTGCCCCACACTTTTCCCGCTAAAGCTTTGATTCAAATATGTTTGCGTTCTTGTTTTCGCGATGCTTTAATATAACAAGATGGATTATTTTCACGTTTTTAACAGAGATTTATATTGGTATGTATGTGAATTAATCGAAAAGAGATTATCTGTATGCAAAGAAGCGTAGGAGATGGGACCGCAGAGACCCCAGCCGCGGCTCCAAAGTAAGGGGTTCTTTAGTACCAATGCAATGCCATAAACGGTAAAACTAGGCTAAATATAGTCGCTTTGACAATAGACCTGTTTCCCAATACCATTGTAATACGTGTTTTTATCATTACCAAATAATCTCCGAATTTTAGAACGAGGCATAAACTGCTGGGCAGCGTCATTACACATTAGATTATAACGCAATACCGAGAAATGTGACAAGTTTTACTGAATTACTCGACTCTCAAAATATTTGAAAACGATCATCATTGCACTCGCTGATCTTGATAAAGGAACTTTTTTAACTGTTAATTGGGATTTTTTCATCCGTACCGAAGCATACAATTATATTGCCGCTAGGTATGGATGAAGTGACACAAATTAACAGGATGTTTATTCTAATCAGACAACTGCAGTATACTGAATCTTGCCCAAAAGAGTTGACCACATACGTCTGTCAGGTGCACGTTTACTGCCTAACAGTTTTCTTCAAGAATAAACTTGAGATGGGAATAAGAAATGTTTTAAAAGAACCGAACAAAGCAGCGTTTTTCTATGTTATTTTTCTAAACGAACAATCCTGAAAACACTCACATTCGTTTATTGTCGTAGATTGATCATATGCCTTTCATTACTTAAATTTATAGAGTTCGATTGTTTGACAAACTTCATAAGCACAAGAAAAGAAATTGCGGCCCTTAAAGTCTGCCAGTTTTTATTTTCTCCTTTTTATTTATAGTCACGTCATTTTCAGTCACGTCCGGATTAACAAGTTAAGAAAAATGACGCTCTAATAAAAAATTAGAAATTTATTAATTTACGGAAACATACTGCTTCAGATTCTTTTTGTGGTAAAACAATATAATGTAAAATAAATAGACGAATAAAATGATGTATATTAACATAAGATCGGACGGTAACATCGTGAAAAATTAACGAAATTATACGAATCTCATTTAAAAAAAGGAAAATCGTTAGTTCAAGAAAACTGTAAATGGATTAATTAAGAGGAAAGTACGATGAAATCTTCGTTCCTGTGACTGTAAAAAAGAAAATGAGTGGAAAATTGGAACGTCAACTGCAAATTCATAACAAATACAAAATGGCTGAAAACGCGCAAAGTAAAAATAATGAATGCCGAGACTACAATCTTAATGAAATGAAATCTAGTATATATAAAAGATAATGTACAATATCGCTGCAGACTAGATCTTGAAAGTATGAGCTTCGAATCCATAGTTATTGAAGTATGTTTGCCTAAAAGTAAATCGTTTATTGTTAATTTTGTATATAGACCACCAAGTTCCCTGCAAAATTGGATAGATTTGTTTGATCAAAATTTCAATAAGTTATTGGAAAACTTTCAGGAAATATATTGTCTTGGTGATTTTAACTTTAATCTTGATTCGAGTTATGGTAATATCAATCGTAATTGGTCATCTACTATCTCTTGTTTAGGATTATCTCAAGTAGTTAAGAACCATACCAGGGTAACTAAGAAAAGCTGCTCATTGATTGATCATATCTATACAACCCACCCTGAAAATATTATTGAAGTTTCTGTGCCCAAAATAAGTTTAAGTGATCATTTTCCGGTATGTTTTACCAGAAAAATCAATAAACATCAAAAGGTCTATGAAGATAAACATAAAACTATAAAATACCGATCATTTACTAAATTCAATGAAAAGCTTTTTGTTAACGACATTTTACATTCTGGCATAGAATCAATTAATATATCAATAACCCAACCAATACTTGCGCTACATGTTCTTTATAATATATTATAGAATTCGCTTAACAAACATGCTCCTATTAAAATTAAACGTATAAAACGGATACACCAACCTGAATGGTATAATGAAGAAATAAAAAATGCTAGGAAAATAAGGGATAAGTGCCATTGTCAGGGCGACTGGTTAAACTATGCAATATGGCGAAATAATGTAACACAGCTTATTTCTAAAGCAAAAATAAACTATTATTCCCATGCGGTTCAAAACAAAACAGACTCAAAGGTATTATGGAAACATATTAAAGCAGTTTCTTATGACGAAGACAGGACGCAATATTCATTGCCAACTAGATTATTGTATAAAGGTGAATTGCTTACAGATAATCAAAGCGCTGAAAGCGTTGAAAGACTTTCGCGCCGGAGAATTACATTACGCAGCAGAATGTCAACTCTGGCTAACATCGTTTAATATGTGCACACGATAGAAACTGCATGTCAACTTAAATACTTGCTCACGGCCAGTATGAAAGAGTAGTCAAACATCTGCTATAAAATCCCCACAAAATACCCCAGAATGCGGGATTTGGCATATAGATTTTCAAATTTTCCCGGACCCCCCATGATAAGTTAGGCCTCTTACAAATTAATTTGGGCCTCATAAACGGACTGATTTTCTAGCTTAGTTAAAATTAACATTGTTAAAAAATAACTCGCTGAGTTGAACCCCCCTTGCTGAAATTCTGCGCGCAAGTCTAAAAACCATATTGCTAATGCTTTAAATCATCATTTTATCAACATTGCTTCAAATGTGAAAATCTCTCAAACAGACTTCAACGCGTTTAATGATCTTGGGTTATTTTTAAACCAAAAACTACTGTTTAAAAAATTTTCATTAAATTTTATTACGCCATTTGAAGATAAGAAATTGATTGATGGATTAAATACTAAAAAATCTGTCGGACCTGATGGCATAGAACCTTACATTCTCACGCTTTGCTGTGATTACATTACACCTACAATTGCAGATATAATAAACAATAGCATTAGCAAAGGAGAATATCCTGACCAACTTAAAGAAGCTTATGTTCTCCCATTCTTTAAGAAGGGTCTAACACATGATCCAAACAACTACCGTCCTATATCCATATTAAATACTATATCCAAAATTTTTGAAAGACACGTTGCTAACCAAATGCATGACTATTTTAGAAAAACGAACATTTTACATAAAACCCAATCTGGCTTTCGGAAATCCTTCTCCTGTCAAACTGCTCTTACATATTTAATAGATAATTGGTTATCAGCTATTGACAAAGGGAATTTAGTAGGTAGCGTTTTTCTTGATTTAAGCAAAGCGTTTGACATGGTCGATCATAATATCCTTTTACATAAATTAAAACTTTACCATTTTGACAGAAAATCAATAGATTGGTTCTCTTCTTATTTGCAAAATAGAAAACAATTTATTAAAGTAAACAACATACAGTCCGATAAACTTTGCATCAAGACTAGTGTCCCTCAAGGCTCTATCCTTGGGCCCCTTCTTTTCTTAATCTGCATCAATGATCTTCCAACCATGTAACGTTGACATGTATGCTGACGATTCTACTTTGCACACATCCTCTTCTAACATAAATGAAATACAATCACGACTTCAAAATGACATTGATAATATAGACAAGTGGTGTAAAAATAACAATATGTCACTAAACCCATTAAAGTCAACTTGCATGCTACTGGGAACGAAAAACAGGTTAAATAGCTCAGACTCTCTAGTAATTACTTTAAATCAAACTCAGCTTGAGAATGTACATTATCAAAATATTTTAGGCATTATGTTGATGATTCAATAAAATGGCAAGTGCAGATAGATAAAATTTGCAGTAAATTAAATTCAAAGCTATATCTGTTTAATAGAATATCGAAGTACCTCACATTTGAAACAAAGAAAATTTACTATAATGCGTATGTACTACCGATTCTTGATTATGGAGTTATCTCGTGGGGACAATGTTCAAAAACCAACAAAGGTCGGATAAATAACTTCCAAATACGTTTTGCCAAATTAGTGCTCGGTAAATCAGATTCATCAACTAATACAGAACTTTTTAGTGAACTGAAGTGGTTATCATTTAATGACCGTATCAAATATCACACAGACTCTCTTGTTTATAAAACCCTCCACGACTTAGCCCCACAATATTTACACGATCTGATAGAAATTACACAAAATACGTCTTACAATCTTCGGTCTAACTCAATGCAATGTCTTGTCCATCCAATGCTAAACACAGAATTTATGAAAAAGACATTAAGTTACTCTGGTATGATTATCTGGAATGAAATTCCTTTTTCCATTAAAAATTCATTATCCCTGATTTTTTTTCAAAAAATCATACAAACATCATTTATTGACAATAAATTCTTAAAATGTATCTAGATAAACACACAAACTGGTAACTGCTCAATGACTTGTCGTTGCTTTTTTTCTACTCTTGAGTACAGTAAAAACTCCCTAAACCGGATCCTCTATAATCCGGAATCCTCCGAAAACCGCATAACTTTTACGGTCCCGATTTTTTTTCCTTCTTATTTTATAGAAAAGCAAACCTCTGAAAACCGGAACCTCCGAATTCCGGAAACCGGCCTTATTTTTACGATTTAATTTGCTATTCGCACTTAAAAAAAAAACCCCTCTGAAAACAGGAATTTTGATAATTTCCAAAGAAAGTGATTGTCGGTTGTCTTGTCGAAGGCTTGTGTATTGTCAAGAGTGTCAAACATCTGCAAGATAATCCGCTGTTTTCCTTCAGAGGCGCGCATATTATTTAAAAGGCGTGATAATTACAAGGGTTTATAACTGGGACATGTAATTGTTGTGTAAAGAAATAGGAGTCGAGTAGACAATGATTAGGTCATTGTCTGTTTAATTTATTGTTTGAAACACCCACATTCTTTTATAATTAATGCTGCATTAATCAGAAACATCATTTGCTTACTTTGTTTGAAACCTGTATTCGCACCCTTTGTAGATTGTTGAAATGCAGAAGCCGCACATTTCGCATCTGGAGTCCGACGCTCCACCTTTAGCCAAATGTGTCTCTAAGATTGTTGTTTAATTATAAGAGTTTTTTTCTAATTTATTTCGAAAGAAATTGACATCTATTTTCGATCAACTTTGCAGAAGTAATTCTTTTTTATTATTATACATCAATATCTCTGTTTCAAAAGTTTGCCTATTGTTCAAACATTGCTCTGATTAAAATCATTGACATTGTTACATTCTCTAGAACAGCCAATAACAGCTGCAAATATAGACAAAAGAAGACGTTACAAGTGGGTATATCACCATCCAGAATTTGGAAAGTTACAATTATTTATATCAAACCATCCCGTAAGTAATAATTTAAGAAGCATAAACACTTTTCAATGGAACAATTATTATTATAAATTATAAAAAATGGGTGGGGAAAGCTGTTCTCACGGGTATAGAAACCCCGTTTTTAGAACTTATTTCTTGCTTTCACCCCATGAAATGTTGCATTTAAAAAAGCGAAATATGCTTCTCAGGAATATTCACATCCATAAGGCAAAAGAAAATATAGTTTAGATTCCCATCCCCTGTCCAAACTCGACATCCTCAAAAAAAATTATTGGTAAAAAAATCGGAAGATATTCTATTCCGGATAGAACGGGTTTTAGACCATCCCGGAAATGGAAAATAAAAAAAAAGCATATTAACAAGATGTGACTTTGGTGATAACTGTTAGATTTTTTTAAACATTTTGTATAAAAGTCAATTAGCGGTAGAGGTTAAGCGCGAATGGTTCGGAGTTTTGGAAACACTGGGACAGTTTCCAATGTCAAAAGCAATTTTGTTTCTCATGTCAATTTAGGCAATGAACAACCAAGTCCTGTGCCCAAGATCATAAAACTAAATCTGGAGATCAGTCTCAAATCTCAAGCATCTGATTGGCTGAAATGGCGACCAGTCGCCATTTCAGCCAATCAGATCTTTGATCATCTCATAACGATCACACGTAATTTCTAAATAAAAGTTCTATTAAGTCGTACGTGTGCTTTTTAGAAACGTTTGAGACATTATGAACAAATTACTTTAAGACATGTATTTTGAACAATCAAAATGTAATGCCCCTTTATATCTTACAGAATTCCAGTAAGATTTTTACTTAATTGCATGTTATTTATCTTTGAAATATCGAAGTAAAAGTCGTTATTCTTTATAAGGCATACATTATAAATAGATACTTAATTTCATCATCATCATCACAACACTGGTTAAAAATCCGTGCTGAGTAAGAGTATCTTCCAACTTTTAAACTTTACTTCACAGTATGCTCAGTAAGTCGTAATCGACATTATCTCATGCATGCACATATGTCATACATGTGTCTGGCTTAATTAAAGATGATCAGGATTAAATAATTTAAGGTAAAAAAAGAAATAGTAATTTATTAATTCATCATTCATGAATAAAAATCAACATTATAATTATACTTTTTTAAAACAATCCTTTAAAATGTGTTAATTACAGAAATAAAATTATTCCAAAATGCAGATATTTTAGTAGCAAAATTCTCTTCACATTTCATAATTTATACTGAATAAGTTATTTATTACTGTTTGCTTCTTCCCTCACCCCAGATGTAACGAATTTGTATTGTTATGCTCCGTTAAAATATTTTAAACATACTATTTAAGTGCGTTCTTCGGGGTGTTCGAAATTAGTTAACGTGTGAGAATTTTACACATATTAAACTTTAAATCATAGAGTACTGATGAGGAGTTGTTGGTTTATTGTGCATGTTAATCATTGGTGGAAATTACTGTCTAGCTTTGTGATTTTTGTCTTATATAAGCTATTTTTTTATTGCAACTTGAATAAATTATTAAAGAAACAAGTGGAAAGGAATTCTTCTCGTAATATGTAACAATTGTGAGCTTTTGATTCGGTCAGCAACTTTCGACAAAATATACAGTTCAGTTATATATATTTTCAACAATTTCTCAAATGAAACGAAGATTTTAGCTGGATTTAAATTCAAGGAGTTGTTACAGAGAAAATTAAATGAATGTTAACAATAATACAAAAATAAGCATGATAATATTTATCAAAAAATCCGTAACCATAATTTTCTGCAACTAGATCTATTTTATATCAAGGATCTCTCAGTAAATGTACAAAAATGTCCACTTAGCTGACTCGCAACCAGGACCTCTCAGCAAATTTACGAAATAGGAACACTCAGCAGGATTGCAAATAGGACCTCTCAGCAAATTTATGACTAGGAACTCATAACTACCGCGCTACTACGTGTAAATATCTTGGCAAATTAACATGTAAAATCTTGCAGCTTAATCGCAGCATAGAGATTTTCGATAATTCACGAATCTTATTAAATACAAGACCCCAAAATGTTCATTTATCTTTAGGAAACTTAGTTCTGACATATTGAATCGAATGGCGTCGTTTAGAATACATACGATGGAAGATGACATCACGTTTGAACGCGTACGTCACATGCTACGTAGGACACGCGTCTGCATTATGCATCGGCAGCTCTCCTGGGCGTGTCAAAGAGAAATTCAGATGTACGAGAAGGAAAATAAAGTAAATACAGCCAACATAGAACGGTCTAAAACAGTGTTACTCGGACGTTCACAGAAACTTTCAAGTTTAAAGAAAAAAATAGTAAGTACAAGATCGGACTTGCTTAACAGAAGGACAAGCTGTCCAGCTGTTTTATCTAGTGTTGAACGAGTGCAGGAAAGTAAAATTACACATAAAGACAAATATGAACTGAACAGTCTAAATCTACAGGAGGGTGCATCAGAAACTTTAAGGAAAGAAAAACTTCATAGATCTGTGACTATCCATGAAGAAGTGAGTGGTAACAAGTACGAAAAGAGGAGTGAAGCTGTACGACGTGACGTCACAACTGGCACCGGCGGGAAAAGACAAGCTACAATACACGTCGTATAAAAACCTTAAGGCTTAAAAAAACCTTAAAAACTGACAAGAGATATGCTTATATGTATTTATACTGGGTGACAAAATTAATTTGTTGCAAGAAAACCTTACTTTCAATGGGACAGGCATATGGCTTTTAGATTAGTTGTACGTATTCTGTTTGCTTTTGCCAAGTTGTTTTCCATGAGAAGAACTGATCCGTCGTTTACGTTTTAATACTGTACACAATGTTTTAGTATACAGGATGTTTTTATTCATTTAGGTAATTAGTTAAATGATATTCTTGGTAACTTATCATTCCAAAACAGTGAAACTAAATAAAAAAGTTAAATATAGTGTTTTCATTATCAAATTAAACTGATGTCGTTTTTCTAGGGTTTATGCTTGTGTCAAAAAGAGAGGACTGGATCGGTGTTTGGATGGTGTTGGGTACCTTTTACAACAGAAGTCCATGACTGATAGTTTATAACATTAACAAGGGATAGATCTTTAAACAAATCAATATTTAGAGCTCCTTTATTTATCTATATTTTGTACTATAATAATAATAATTTAAAGAAGTTTGGTTTTATTTGTTTGTACTGTGTACCCCTTTTCGATGCTCGGATCAAACGTTTTGCTTATAAAGTGCGATATTTTATCGGTAACCGTTTAAGATAATATCAAAGCATTCCTGACCAGCGTTGAAAGACTGTCGGCTTTTGAAGAAAACTGATCAAAATCGTCTAGCTGTTTAAGGAGTCATTACTGTGAGGGCAATAGTAAATGGAATGTGACTAGTTTGGTTCCCAGTATAGTTTTTGAAGCTGCTGACAGTGAGTTACATCTCACCACCTAAAGGAATAGGGACTGACAAGTGCTTAATATTAAAGATTCTATGTTTACCGCCAAATCGAGCCATCATTTGGGCTGGGTCAAAATTATACTTTTTATTAGTGTTTATTTGTTGGAAATCACAAATCCTTGTCCCAGAAATAGAACAATAAACAAAAAAAAAACACTTATTATTTTAATTTTTTTCAAAATTGTCATGGTTAGCGGACCAGAGTAACACGGTGGCTTATTTTCTATCAGGCGATCGTTGACAAACCTAACACGCAAATTTAGAAAGAAACGTTTAAATATACTTGATAGTTATTTTACAATCAAACAAAGCAAATTATGCACAACTACAATAATTATAGTCATAAACCTACGTGTAAGCCACAAGGGGTGAAAAACTAGAATTTATTATATACCCGTGAATGATTTTAGCATAGTACAGCGTTAATCCGCAAGATTGATACAACTCGTCAGAGAAGTAATTTCGTATTGGACAATGTCGTTTTCCAATTCTTTGTTTTGCAGCTTCCGGTGTTCTATGTGACGTCATAACTTTGTTGTCGTAACCTTCCGGCACATACCGAACTCCAAAATAGGAAATTTTCGTCGCTGTTTTACCAACGTTACGTTTTCACGCCATTAATAAATTTTCTACGCCATTCGTAAAATTACTATTGCGTTACTATTTTTATTTCTATTATTATGTAAACCACGTTTTTGACTAAAACTTGTTGTTGAGTTTATTTAAATTTGTTTTAAGCGAGAAGGGTATATAATAAAAGGAACATTTTGACAGTATGCAGTCTGTAGGTTCTCGTTGCGTATGTAAACCACATAACGCTCGAACTTCGGTCTCACACGATATTGTTTTCATACCCAATTCGAAAAATGCGAACCTACAGATTGCATACTGATATGACATTCCATGTGTATCACAGGACACTGATGCCTTACTTCTGCAGATTTTCAACATCAATTTTGTGTCATAATTTATTGCAACCTTTATACTCAATGTACTCAAAGCAAATGAAGTGTTTGCTTTACATGATTTAATTAAACTGAAAAAAGTAATCTAACTACAAAAATCTTTTCTTAACGACCATCTACACGTCCTGCCCGATCATCTTTGCAAGGTTAAAAGAAATTAAACAGAGAGTCAATAAGAATAAAGTGCCACAAACATTTAATAATGAAATTAATAAAGGGACATAGCGCAGATAATGTTGACTGCAGAAAATATTATTTCTTACCCCCCCCCCCCCCCCCCTCACGTCCACACATCCTGTTTAAACATGTTTGCTAGTATGAAAGAAACAACCATATAGTATGTAAGGAGGTCGTAAAACAAAAGTGTTATACTTTAATTAATAAAGGACAATATCTCTGGTAAAATGTGTTGCAGTAAAAATCTTTTCTTCACAACCATTTACACATTGTTTTTTTTATATTTTCTGTGCAAGTTTGAAATAAATACGCAACATAAGGAGTTTATACCACACAACTTTATTACTGAAATCAACTAAGGACATAATTCTGCTAACATGTTTGCTGGTAAAAATATTTTCTTGACGATCATCTTCATATCCTATCTGATTTACTTTGCAAGTCTGAAAGAAATCTGCCAGATAGAAAAACTGAGGAGTTAATGCCACATCATTTAAGGGACGGCCGGCTGGAACATCCTAGTTCGTGTGGGCATAATAACATCAAGTGAATGTATTTCCAGGCGATATATACTTTTTGTCGACATTTTGTTATATATTTCCTTGTGATTTACATGTATTTACACAAAATAAAAAATGAAATTATAAAATTAATGTATTGGTATTTTTATTCACTTACATCACAAGGAATACATTTTCTCAGCTTTGTTGACAAAACACATAGCTCGATTTTACATAAAATCGATGCGGAAAATGCCACTTCATAGGCAAAGATATTTAGTATAAATATTAAAATGTAGAAACCTTTTCATAACTTCCATTTCATTTTTAATCATCATCAATAAATCAATACTGCATGCATGCAAAGTTTGCAATAGCATGCAAAGTTTGCAATGTTCCATTGAAATCACATTGAGACATTAGTTCATTGTTTATATATTTAGCATGTACCTTTGGCTTCAAAAGTATACAATTTCTTTAAATTTGAAAAGCTTATTGAACAGGCCATGCATTATCTTTGTTAGCAAATCTTGCTTATTGTATTCGCGCATCAAAATGCGGTAACGAAACAAAAGACCTTTGTTCAGGAAAATTAAGTCAGTTTGTGTTTGTTTCAGCTGCATAGTAAGAATTTAGTCAGGTAACAGTTTATTACATTTTCAACTTCATAGGAACTTCACGTGAAATTAGGAAAAAAAGAAGAAAATATCTGGATACCTGGGTAAGAAAATAGTTATCCTTTTGAAGCAGTTTTTGTAAAATTAAAATGTATTTTAATATAAATATACTTTTTAAAAAATTTCTATTTTCCTTTTGAAGCAGATTTCGTAAAACTTAAATGTATTTTAATATAAATATACTTTTTTAAAACATTTCTATTGATATATTTTCTGATATGATTTTGCTGAAGTAAAATACTTCATATCAGCGATATTTGATGCACGAAAAATATACTTTACAGATCTAGTGCATAAAAGTTAGTTTCTGCATCGTGAACAAAATCAATTCATAAAGCGATAGATACATTGTTAAAATTATTATTTTGTTGGTAATGACACAAGTCGCTTGCAAGAAACATTTGCGCTTCCCTGCCAACTTTGGATTTTTACAATATCGATTTTCTAAAAGGTTATTACATCCCGGACTTGCTTACGGTTTGTTTGCGCTCAGGTGAGTGGTGCACAACAGATCTGTGTTATCCCCAAACCTTGTGTACATAATGCTTGAATGTTAAGTTAACTGATTGTTTACAAAACTTTTAAAAATCATAATGTAAAATTCTAAAGGTGCATTTTTTAAAGAAAAAGTCAAGGAAGAAAGCATGTTTATATGCATCCATTGCAAACATAATCATGATAATACGGTCTTCTAAAGCAAGTAGATTCACCATTCTGAATCGGCATTAAGACTTTCATCTTCCTACACTTACTTACACCTTTCTTTGTTTTTTTCCGTGATGCGAAGATAAAGTAAAACAGACTTTTACATGCTATGCCACTGGCTATTATACATGTACAATTTTGTCTGGTTGATTTTTTTTATCAAATTTTGAGCATTTAAATTTTGGCAGCAGAAAAAACATGATGAGACTGTAAGTAACCCCAATTCGCAATTGTGTACCAGTGCTACTTTGCTATAATGAATTGTTTCAATTTCACCAAAATGAATATAAAAGCTACGATAAAAGGGTAACTCTCTATTGACGGCCAGTATAAAGTCATTTGTGATAACAGGTTTTTAATTTATTTGTAGATACCCTAGACGAACATAATACCGAAAAAATATAAGGCTAAATCCTCATTCCTCTTCGTTTGACTGATATGGGAAAAGTGTCTATCGCCGTCTCTGCAGCGCTTGAATTGATCTCTTTCGGCTTTAGCGTCGCGGGAATAGTATTTGACTTTATTAACTGGAAAGAGACTGTTGAAAATGAAAAACGTCTAAAGGCCAATGACACTAACACCTTCAATGACGTTGCTGAAAATACAGATAGTCTTTCAGATGGAGGTAGCAGTTGTAAAGATCTACTAGATATGTATGAACAGTTATTATTAAGAACTGGAATTGTAAAGGTAGTTTTTTCAGCCATCGTTGAAGTGTTGTGTTTCACTTCGTTAATCCTGAAGAAGGGAGAAAATAATACTGTGTTAGACACTTTAATACTTTTATTTAAATTGGTAGTAGCCGTAATTGAGTGTGTCATAGTTTATACTTTGTACTGTGTTGCAAAATATTGTCTTGAAAAAGAAGGCAAGAATGTGTTTCCAAAGTTATTACCTGATCTGGAAACCGACATGTTTGCGGGATGGTTTGGGTTCGTAGGAATTATCATAAGCAAAACGTTATTTGCCAATGCATCGAAAATGAAAGAAGGAGTGAAGCCGCTGATAGCATGCTGTCGGAATGAGGGTTCTAAAGAAGGTGTTTGCTTTTTTCTGGTTGGCGTACTGATGCTCGCAGCATCGGTATTTTTGATTGTAATAAATAGTCTCATAGTAGAAATGTATTGGAAAAATAGGTAACACATGTTTATATTGTTATTTAACAAATAGGCGTGGGAAATCGTGTTGCAATCCGTGAAGTTGCTTTACATTATGCTTTTTCAGCGATAAACCTGTTATCTTCCTGTTGTTGAGTGTGGTGTATGTATTCCGCGCCTTTGTTTAAATTTGTCAATACGTTTTGCAGTGTTACGATACATTTAGAGGGTTCTTCTTTTTATTTTCTTTATTTTTTATTTATAGAATTATGAATATTTTATTAAAGGCATGAAGTTACAGCTTGTGAAAACTTTTTGTTAAATACCACTAAAATTGTAAAACAACAAACTAATAGCGAGATTGAGATAATTAAGGATTACACCACTGGTAGGGTCATAGTCAAAACAGTCTTGCCACTGTGTGTATAAACCAGGTTCTAAGATTCACCTACCACCCACTTGTTCCTTATAAACAAACAAGCAGTAGTTGTTCATAGAAGTTTTAAAACAGAGATGCCAAGCACAAACACAATTGCAAAGCCAGTAAAGTTTCGTGCCTAATTTTTGGCTTTCATGAGACATTAGGTAGAGTTTAAAGACATGTCCGTTTTGTTATAGTGAAGACGTTTCAGCAAAACGTCTTGACTCAAAGTTTTAGTTTGAACCAAGAACTGAGTTCATATTAATCTCACAGAAAGCGTTCATTCGGTTGTAACTATTAGTGCTTTAGGTTATTTTGGTTCGCAGCACTTAAGGTTCCGCAAACATTGCAAATGGCGAAAAGTGGCTAAATTTTCAAAATTGAATTTTTGGGGAAATACTTATTGCCACCTAGACTTTAGTTACGAAATGTATTAAGCTAAGAATGTAGTTAATGTTTGCATGCTCAGTTTAGTCTAATTCATGTTCTAATCACCTTGCACATACTAAAACAAAAGAAAAACAGTTTGCATGAGAACTCTGAAATTTATGGACAATATAACAAAGCAACTCATACCTGCAATAAGTATTTGCTAGTCTACAATGTTTAGTGCAAATTCGTCAAAATAATGTTAGGATTTTCAAGAAATGCAAGGAAAACTTACTTCCGGGTTTCTACTTTCGGTTTGAATTCTAACATTTTGATGTACCTTTTCAAAACTCGACTTTATCTCCCACCAGCAGACCAATAAAAGTGAAGAAATATAGTGTTACATGGCTGTATTAAAGTTTGGATGCTCAAGTGTTTGAAAAAAAAATGCTTTATTTACATAGAACAGACACACACAAAAACGAAATACCGTTTGCACAAGAAGTCTGAAATGGCTGTTTAAAACGTCTAGAAAAATGATATAGGTATCACGTAAAGCACGAGAGCATTGTAAATAGGACTGTAAAGCGAAATCGAATATTTTACTATAAGTTTTGCGCTATATAATGTATTTGTATTTGTTCTCATTTTGCTAAATTGTTTGTGGTGTTTCTTTTCACATTTTAAAAATCATGCTCTTTTCATCTGTACTTTTTGGCTGATATGAAGGCTGTATTTTCTGGATGTGGCCATTCCTGATATGTATATTTCTCTTTTTTATCAGATGAACAGTAATCAATAATTACCATCTTACATTGCGAATGTCCCCATATATTTTAAATTAACTGTTAAGTTCAAATACATACAAAGGTGAAATATGCGTATCAGGAATCGCCACATTCAGAAAAAACAGCCTCCCCACACAGTCAAGGAGAGAGGGGGAGAGAGCATGGTTAATAACATGATCAGTTTCAAAAAAGACACCACTAACAATAAACAAAAATGAGAACCCGAGGGGTTAAAGCCTTGGAACGGTCAGTGGCAAATCAAATTGCCACAAGTTCATTAATATTTCTTTTTGTCATCATCAGACGATTTGAAAACAAACTTGCATGCGTTGGTATGAATTTTCCATTGAAATTATCGAGACGTTTGCTTATATTTATTAGTTTATTTATTTAACGTATACCTATTATCTTCGGTTTTAAGGTATTAAATTTCTTAAACTTTGCTAAATATGAAAGGGTTATTGTGTATTCATAAAAGTCGCTTAGTTAATAATATTGTATCTGCAGAATGTTTTGCAATTTAGACTCTAAATAACATTTTGAGTCGAAATGCTATAAATGATACTCCGTTTATCTTTGTTAAGTGCCTTCTACCATATTGCACAACAAGATTTCAATGGGATAACAGTGTATAACATGGAAATTTCACTTAAAGACAAGATAAATCAGATTGAAAAACTGAAAGCCTGGGTAAGAAATTTCTGCCTTATATACATGCTTTTAAAATTAAAGTTAAATGTATGTAAACATAAGAATGCGGGGCATAATTTTCCGCTGATTAATTATATACTGAACAAAAATGAAAACTTACCAGTTTTTAAATTCAAAACTTTTGTTCGGGGATGCTAAATTTTATCTTTCATTTAATTTGTAGTATTTGTACATATCTGGACATTTGATAAAGCGGAATGATTCTGTTATGTTTTCACAAGGCTCAACGTTACATCCTCTTTTCTAAATCATGGTGAGATCGATAATTGTTAACAAAAAAAGTCTCAAAGAGATTATTTGACTGTCAAATTTAAAAGTTTATTGCATGTACAAAAGGAAAAGCACAACCTTTAAAGCCTACTGCAGCAAAGAAATAAGATACAGTTACTTAAATATCCAATTTTGCAAATTACCTCCCTTTTACTTAAAAACAGAACAAAATCCAACGCTTAATTTTTCATAACAACGTATTCTTTTTCTTGTTTCTTTTTTTTTTAACCGATAGATACTGGACCGACAACTAACAAGATAAACATATTGGTGATCGAATTCCTTCAGATATTAACATTCACTGGCATCATTAATGTAATAGGAGTTTTCCATGCTATTTTTTTCAAGTTTTCATTTTGGCTCAGTATATATTGTCTGATGTGAGTCACGATACGGGAAAACTTGTCTTCGTTAATAAGTTTTCAGTAAGTATATTACATCAATGAAATTTTGCAGATATTTTTCATCATGATGAGTTAGAAATATGGGATTTATGTTTTCTTACACAGAATTTGTGAAGTTTAAACGTGCAATGTTGTTTCAATTAAATCAAGATGATCTGAAAGAGGCTACCAACATGTTTATCTTCAAATCACTTTTTATTTAAGTGTTTTTTCCATGACTTTAAATTCTAAAGTTGCACTGTAAAAAATCCCCGTTAAATATACGGTATTTCGGTAACGGGACGTAACCGTTTCGACTAAATGTTGTACAAATACAGTGCGGCACCGTTTGTTTATTTGGAGCCTTTCGGTTAACATCCTGTCGAGCACACTGGCGCATTTTGCAAAAAAAAAACGTTTTCTTTGGAAAATTTAAAGGTTTTAAGCTTTTTGTGCACAGATTAAGTTGTGGTATTGTAAGCTTAACTGTTTTTCAAATTGTATACTCCCTTAGCCAGTCAATGCTATCGGCTAAGGTCGTATTATAACGATGTTTTGAAATTTACCCCACCCACCATCTTTCATCATTACTTTCGGTCAGCCAGTAAAAATACACTGTCCAGTTTTATTTAACGGGAAGACCGTAACTGTCAGCCCGTATAATTTACGGGACTGTCCTGGTAACCAGCTGCCAGGACTATACCGTAAAATTTAACGGGAAATTTTTACAGTGTGCATTTTTTTAAAAGTTCTAACCAAGAATAAGCACATTATTATAATAAGTTCAGCCAATGCCAATTGATTTAATTCATAAATACGTTCTTTCAAAAAATATTTTAATAAGACACAGTTTGTTATAATTTTAGTAAACTTTATTTTCTATTGACATGTGAAACTAAACTTGTTACTTGATTACACATGCTTAATAAATAAATATTGTGTGAGAAATACACATTTTAAAGCTTATTTCATTAATTCTGTACCTATATGTCGTATATGCTATACATTACATCGGCGTTAGATACACTTAACCAATGTTCTAACTACATCGATCATATTTTTTTCGGCGTTAGCTGTTTAAGCTCACTTTTGACCTAGTTTTTCGACCAATGAAATGTTGTAAATAATACTCGTATCCTATTATTATGCAGAGGGAAAATGAAATAAACTATTTCGATTGGTAGATATTTACACCAGAGAGGCATCTAGCAGGGTGGAGAGGTAGCTAGTGGGATTTTTATTATTATGCAGCGGAAAAATCAAACAGATTATTTCGGTTGGTTGTTAGTGGGTGTTGTATTGGAGAAAAACATATTTACGATTTAAATAACCAGTTAAGTCAATATTGATGGCTTAAATACAATTTTATATGGAATATTCTTGGGTGTCAGGTAAAAACTTGCGTACAGTACACAGTGTAAAACTAAAAGGAAGTGTAGATATTTCTAGTTCTTACTGGTTCCTTTCTAGTTCCTTTGATACTGATTGTTAATTTCAAGTTCAAAATACAAGGTAATTGTAGTGTAGTGGCTAACACTCTCGCCTCGCAAGCGTGAGGCCCCGGGATCAATACTCAGTACTGACACTTTTTTTTAAGTTAATTTACGTAAAAGTTGGTAGATTTCGCTCTTGTAACAGGATGTTTTTATTTATTTATATTAAATTTCAATGACATTTATTCATCTTGAGTTCTAACTCTACAAGAGGTATTTTACTGAAACTGAATAAATGTAGATCAAGACTTCATGTAATACATTGCTTCTTTAATCGACTTGTTATCACTGTATGAAATTGTTGCAACAGCTTCAACATTTTTTTGAAAGACACTTTAAATGAATTTATAAGTTGTCATGATTCGGTCGCTTAATCTCTTGGTCATACTAAGAAGGCAGGGAGGGTTCGTCAACAGCTATAACAAGTAAAATAAACTAACTAAACTGTGTCTGCTTCGCCTCTGTATTTCTTTCTTTCTTATATACATGTATATATAAATCTTTTCCATCAACGCCGTTTATCTTTTTTAAAGATATTTCTTGTTTAATTTCTCAGCAAGGATTCAGGATATACTTTGCAAACTTAAAATATAAAAAGATAGATCATTTTTACTTTTTTGTATGAAACAAATTTAAATTCTCTTCGCGTATTTAGAAACCACTGACATTAAATAAATGTAGGGATAAAACCAAAAGTCACAAAATTGTCGGTAGTGGGTATATTCTCCGTAAACGAAAATTCATGTCTCATTGTTAAAATATGGATTTTAAAGTTATTTTGAACAATTCTATGCAATTATGCAATTAAGCGATTGTTTAGCTGTTACACAGAATATTTTTCAGCAGTTTTTGCCGGTTTAAGTATATCCTCTATACAAAAGCTACGGTCAAATTTGTGACGTTTAGTTATTTACCTCATCTCGATTAAATGTCCTTGGTTTAAGAACGCACTACGGGATTACAATGGAAATTTCAGGAAAAGAAGTAAAGTCGTGCATCTTATTATGTTTCAAATTTGAAGGTTGTACTCTAATTCTATGCGGACATATTAAAAAAGTTGGTAGATGTAGTTAGAACATTGGTTAAGTGTATCTTATTTCGAACTAGTTTGTATACCAATGAAATGATTGATATATTCAAGCCCCACATTCTTTTTGCAGTGTCAAAGATATAGAACGTTTGAAGGTTACACGGTGCTTATTGGTACACGCATTTTAAAATAAAAACAAACATTTTTGTATGAATAACATATTATTTGCTTTGTATTTAATATTTTAGGCTCAGACGTGCATGACTTTGCTGTTCTACTGAATAGTTTGCCTTGTCGCATGATCAACAAGTTACTCTTGTTTCAGTAAACGCAGAAACATGGATGAGAAATGCTATAATGTCGTTGTGTTTATTTGCGGAACGATTTTTGCCATTATTGGCATAGTTTTTGATTGCATAAATTGCTATGAAATGTATAGAAACGTTGACAGCCTGTCACTGAATGGAACGATGAACAATACAACAAACTCAACTAGTTCCAAAGTTGATCAAGAATTAAAATGTTACGACATACTAAACAATTGTAAGAAAGCAACTCTCGCTTTTGTAATTATTAAAGTGATACTTTGCATACTCGAAACGATTTTAGAGCTAGTAAATATTTGTAAGAGAGAGAAAGATTATGTCTCCGGAACATGTTTCCTTATTAACAGATTGATTCTTGCACATGCGGAATTTTTCGTCCTTCTCATGCTGATTTTAGCCGCAGACTTGTGTCTCGAGGTTGCCGGGAGAGATGTGTTTCCTGATATTAAACCAGATATGAGAAATGATTTCCTGGGAGGGATATTTGGAACGATTGCCCTGGTCACTACTAAAGTCGTCATACCTGGTCTTTGTTTCTGCAGCAATTGTTCTAAAGGAAACGGAGATTGTGTATGTCTCCAGATATATTTTGCCATGACCATTGTTTCGTTAATTGTGATAAATTGTGTTCTTATAGCCAATTATGCATCTGTTTAAAATCAAATTAATTCTTACATGCTCTAAATATTCAAGTTAAACTTAATAAGTGTTGAAATTGAATGTAAAATGTGTACTTGAGACGTAAAAACCGACATTGTCACTCTATGGCTGCAACTCGGTGCATAAAATAAAGTTTAACTTAGTATTCTGCAAAACTAACTTGTATCTTTTATACATTGTAGTAGAGGTTAAATTTGTTTTAGTATTTTAGTTGTTGTGATGAACCATTCGTAGATTATAAAGTTCACGCATGTTAAATGTCTAAATTGCTTTATGTTTTTAAACTGTCTTTCCATCTCTATTATAACATTTATTCCTACTGGAGTTTTGTTACTTTTACCAAATTTGATTCAAGCGCTGTCTTTGCAAATGTGCGCCAATGCTTTTGTTCTTTTTCCAAAGTTATTTCATTAACAACACTCGTATTTATTAAAGGTTGATCAAAAATAAGTTCTTTTAACTTAAATTAATCAACTACTCCTATAGTCTGCCTCCTTTATTGAAACAATTGTTCGCACCGATTTTGGATTGTTTGAAAATTCCCACCCTGAGTCCGATGCTTTACACTACCGAGTCTCCTACAATATTAGTGTCATTAATAAAAACTCAGCCATTATTTAAGATCAACGTTTGTTTTGTTTATCACTTTAATTAGGAATAACAGCAGTGTTGTTAGGTGGTTACATTTTTATTAACAGTCTTACACTTATTGTATTATAAATGGGGCGCGTCACGGGAAAAGGTACCTTCGGACAGTTGACGTCAATCTTTGAAATGACGTCATAAATTTGAGCAGACGACATTATTTTTTATGCATTTCGCGGTAAAAATATGATTTTATTGTCAAAATGTGTAACAAAATCACATTTTTGTTATAAGAAATTGATTTATAATTGTAAGTTCTTTCTAAATTTTGTAAAAACTAAAACATCACTAAAATTGACCGAAGGTACCTTTTCCCGTGACGTGCCCCAAATAAGAAAACTCAAATTGATTTAGTATATATGATCCTGCAGTTTCCCCCTCTAGTATGAATAGCTATCACACCGAGTTACTTGATATACGGCTGAAAGGTATTAGGTTATAAAGCTGAGCATGGAAACCAGTCTCATATCTCAAGCATCTGATTGGCTGAAATGGCGACTGGTCGCCATTTCAGCCAATCAGATGCTTGAGATTTGAGACTGGTTTCCATGCTCAGTTTTATAACCTTGGGCAACTGTTCCCTTCGAATAACTTGAGATTGACATCACAACAGACTAATTCTGCTGATGACATATGTACTGTTACTATTTTGGAGGACTTAGATGTTAAGCATTAAGATAACTGTGACATTATATACTGTGATTTATCTGAAAAAAAAATACATCATAAACAATTTACGAAAACTTCATAGCTTACCGCATAGGAACGGTCAGTTCCAAAACATTTTACCACTGGGGATATAAACAAGGTTCTATGACGCATCAACTTCCGCCTGCTCCTTCAGGTACGGTTATAAACATACAAGCGCAAGTTGTACGTGTACAAAGAGACTTTGAAACACATGCCAATCGTAAATGCAATGCCAGGAAATCTATCGTTTTGTCAGCAAGGCTTGTTGTTGTTTTGGTTACTATTAGTATATGAATGTGTATAGTATATGTATTAATTTTGACACACATTAAATGATAATAACTATGAATATGTCACTGCTTGTAATTGACCTTGTTATATATGTATTTAAATGTATAAGAAACTTAGTTCAAGTCCAAAGATCAAAATGTTTGTTCTTAAATAAGCATTAGGTCTTCCGTTTAACTTGTAATAATGGTTGAAATTATTTTTGAGTCAATGGCAATTCAGTATTTTTCAAATATTTCGAACCTTAATTCTCATAATGTTGCGCGTCGGAAATGCGGAGAATGTTTTGTCAGTTACAAAAATAAATTCAACTATTATATACGTTATAGTTGACTTAGAGGCTTGTATGAAAGATTAAACGGTCGCCCAGCTGCGCTTGGCCTGACCGTTTAATGTTCATACAAGCCTCTAAATCAACAATAACCTATACATAAAGATGTTCCCACAAAATAGCTCACCTCAAAGTTCTTAAACCGAGTTCATATTACATGTAATCTCGCAAACGCGTTATTTCGTTTGTAACTTTGGGTACTTGTAGTAAAGGCTACTGTCGTTGGTTTATTGCAAATACTTCATTTATGTTTTTAAAAACGAATCTCAACATTCCTGGTCTTTGTACTTGCGACACAAAGAAACAGCTCACACGTAATCACTGTATATAAACCGACTGTATCATATGCCGGATATAGCAAACTGATTGCATGGCTGCGATATAAACAATTCGTAAATAACACATTGAAAACGGAATTATTAGGATCATATTAAGTACCTTCAACAAAACCAAGTACGTTATATTTTGTATAGTCCTCATTGGTTGTAATAACATTTGTTTTGCGCATATATATGGATAAAAACTGGCAAAATTGCATTTTATCACAAGAAGTCTGGCAAGTGACCCACATTATTGTATCAAAATACTGTTATTCTTTACAAATAAACGCTCTGATGCACAAGTACGTACTAGTAATATGACTCTATGACATTAAAATAAAGATTATTACATTACAATATTGCTTTAAATGTATAAATAGTGTAAATTATTAAAATGTTTTAGGGGTGTGTTTCGTAATGACTGTATCATCTATAGCATTATCATACTATCAGTTATAGCAAACACACCCATTTCTGTTGTATCATTTAGTGCGATTTTCGTTGAATGATTTTCCAATAATCTGTATCACTTATGGCGATGCACATTTGCTGATTTTATCAAGTTTATGCTTTTAGGTAAGATGGAGGAGTTCATCTACATATATTGTCTATACAAATCGGGTATATTTGGAGAAATAATAAATCATGGCGTACAAAAACACGAAGAGAAGAACTTTAAAATAATAAAACAGAAGGATACAACAATAGTGACTATAGGTTATTGTTATTTGTTAGTTTGTATAAAAATTAAACTGTCAGGCCCAACGCAGCTGGGCGACCGTTTATTTTTTCATACAAACCTCGAAATAAACTATAAACTGTTTTTGTAACTGATAAATTGGCATACACATAGTTTACACAAATCAATTATCAAACCAGTACTTTAATGGCTAGTATAAATGTATTATGAGAACATGTTAGAAAGCGAATTTGTTAATTCCTTTAACTGAAATCAGCATGGGAATATACCTGACTCTCAAGGGAAGACCTTTGTGATAGTCAATCCTTGGGCGGAAAACAAGACATTGATTCCTTTGCTAAAATTCCATTTGACCCTTTACTCGATGGGATATGGAGTACGTTGTTTTTGCTGTACACTGTTTGCTATTACATTTATTTGAATATTTCTGAAACAAGTGAACATTGTATATTCCGATCAAATGACATGGATGTTTCAGCTGACAATGATCTACATTGGTCGTACATTGAGTAAAGTGTTTATCATCAGCTAAAAATAACAGTATTTAAATAACTTGCTTTGCCTCAGATTTGCCTCAGAATTTGTATGTCAGGCCTACCTGCGTATGTATTTATAATTGTGAACCTGAGTTTCAGAACTATTACTTTTAAAACACCTTAGACGATAAGTGGGTTGTAGTTGTTTCACCAAGACAACTTGTTTTTTTTTCTGTGATCTGAGAACCTGTTTTGGCAAGTGTGAGGTTGGTGCACCCTAGAACCTGGTTTAAACCCCCAGTGGCAATTTGATTTGTCACTGACCGTTACAAGGCGGTAACCCCTCGGGTCTCATTTTTGTTAATTGCTAGTGGTTTTTCTTTTGAAACTGATCATTTTAGTAACCATGCTCTCTCCCTTTCTTCTTCTTGGCTGTGTGGGAGGCTTTTTTTCTGAAAGTGGCGATTCCTGATCTGCATATTTCACCTTTTTTAGACTATGTTTTTCAAATCCAAAACATTTTGGGACGACATCAATTATCGCTTGTTGGAAATTGTAGTTCTCAGAGCGGCATGTGTGTTAACTAATGAAGTCAGGTAGATCCAATTGTTTCGTGTCGCCGCAGTATATATAAAGGCACCGAGGCCCTTATATTTTATAACTATGATGAGTTCTGTACGAAGCACTTTTAATACATGTTTTTACATTTAGCCGTTGTTCTTAAATCCGAAACATATACTAAAATCATCTTTAAAAATCGCCATAACTGATACACATAGATCAATAGAAACATACACATGATTGAGATAACATATTCGATAGATGATACAGTCTGGGTCGAAGCTACATGCATGTTTGGTCTAGTGTTTTGTTGTTTAATTGATCAGCTTTGGTGTTCTTATTATTGTAAGAATAAAAATGATATGTTAAATCATCACTAGCAAGAGAATACCTATCAAAACCTGTTAAAACATAAACATTTACGATGATTTTGTAACAGTACACAGTGCAAACGGTACTTTGTCTGAGTGATTTAAGCGATTTTTTAAACGTATTTTGCATAAAAAAGGTTACAACGTCTTTCATAACAAGTGCTACAAGAATCGCCTGTTGAACATGTATTTGTCGATTGGATAACTCATTACAATACATACAAAATCTCCTCATTTTTGAACTGTTTAATATGTTTTTGTGACAATCAGTGCGCTATATCCGGTAGATGATACAGTCGGTTTATATACAGTGGTAATGACCATGGAAAGTTGCTGTTTCTACAAGCGCCACAGCAGTAGAAAAGGTCTCGATTTTCAGTTGATGCATTAAAAAAAGCAGAAATATAATACAAAATTCTGCGTGTATTAATGCAAACAACTGTGATACGAGGCCAAATGCGCCATATTAAACGCACACAAACACAATTTTAGCAGTGCGGCTTTGTTTAAGGGAATTAACCCAATTTGACAAAATGATTCGCTTACTGAAGTAAGCTCCCTTGATGACAATTTTATCATTAGGGTGTGTTTTTCCCGAAGATTTTCAGGCTGTAGGGTACATGTATCTTCAATTTCGCTTCTTTTATGCATATACTTTTAAATCAATAACGTCACTGACAAAAAATTAAGCAGCTTTACACAAGATGGTCATAGGCCAGTCAGTCTTCTGATTTGAAACGTGCGTTCATTGATGTTTGCAGTTTTGCAGCGGTTTACAGTCTTTAATTTGCAAAGTTTACACGAAATATTTTTTAATCTTTAAAAATCTATTTTACAGGAACTCAGAGTAGCAAAAACATTCGTAACAATAATTTATGCAGTGTATACACTTTCGCGCAATACTTCAAGATATTTCTCTGACTGGTTATTTCATGGTGAAATTTCGGTAAAGTCTTTAAATTCGCGAATTTGTTTCTTTAGTTATACTAAAACATTAAATTTACATGAAATGGAAGACTCAACAGTTATAAATAAACTATGGTGATTTTATTTTAAATTTATTTTACCCCGTTCATTTTATTTTTTTAATTTTTACGAAAATGCGCGTAAAATTGTAACATCACCTTCCATACTTACGTATGTAAACTAAAAGGCGAACAAAGTGATTACAAAACCAAAAGAACTAATTTAATTTACAATAATAACTTTCTGTTTAGAAGTAACTGACATAATACATTTAGTTCCAAAGCAAACTAAGCATGCTTTAAATGGAAAACAGACCTAGTCGAAATTACGATTATTATGCTAAATAATTATACCCAGTCTGTTACATGTAATTGCCAATAAAATTTACATCGGATATTAATATAAGTATTCATCGTTAACTTTATTTACAGCTTCTCACTTACGAGTGTTCTATTATGTTACCAAAGTATTTTTATATGTAACTGATGTATTGTTTAACACTGTACAGAAACACAGCCATTGTACACACAATGAAAATAACTCACAACCACACGGTAAAATAAATTCATTTCATTTACATTTTCCTAAAGGAATTAATAACGTTTTTTAAAATTCCTTTACGTTCTTCGTTTATAGTTGTAGCACTGTGGGTAATCTAGATAATTCTCTCCAAATTACACTATATTTATTAAAGTTATAACACGGTTAAACAAAGCCTAACCGGCATACATTGCACCCCACCAGTGACAATTTCTTATTGTTTTCATATCGTCACATGCAAGAAGATACTGTCTCACTATACTTAACCTTCATGGCCTAAACAGCCATCCACACGGCGGCAACTCTATCAACAACTTTACAATAACTAAACATGATTAATTCCCAAAGAAAAATCCTTTATCACGTTCTCTAGTCCTTGAATATTGTTTGCTTTGTCTGTCCCGTGACTTAACTTGTCTCTGATCACTTTGTCTGTCTCGATTTCTCGTTTTCCTTCGTTTCTTCTCACGAAATTTGGATATGTCTCGTTTTGGCGGAGATCTATTTATATCATCCGCTCCAATGTCTAATTTACACACAAATATTGCTTTTCGTTTGCTACATATTTTATTCCGCCACTTCCTTTTCTTGTCAACAATTACACAATGTTTTCTTGTCAATGTTCGCTTCACTCGCTCTCCCCCACTCTTCCAGTTGGAGAAAGCTAATGCCTCGCCGTTGCTGTAACTCCACCGACCTGTATCTGTGTTGTCGCTTAAACCTAAATACAAAGAACAGCTTTAAATGGATTCAAACTATATAATTTATTTTAACGCGAATTCACCGACATGTAAATAAATATAATGAGAAGCAGCGGTGAAAACGTATGTTTCGAGTTTCAAGTTGTGGGCATTGGGTTTAGATTAGCAGATATGTAATATGTTATTTTGCTTTGATCTGCAAGAAAAAGATGTTTAAGACTTACGTGCTCGTCTTTGATGGGAAAATCCAGCCCTTGGGTGCAACTGTTTTGAGCGGTAACTCGACGAATCCTCGTTACCGTTCAAAATAAATCCGTCGGACTGGATTTTCCCAACCGAACCTCGCACACTTATATTCCATCCATTGTACCTACCTATCCAATATGCTTTTCTACCGGCCAAGTTTGATATCAAGTTTGGTGTACGTCAGATTGTACTGTTGCTAGATTGGCCCCGTATGACATCTGACATAGGGTCTCTGCAACCTCCCATGTGAGACGTTCATTTATAAACTTGAAACATCGATTCTCATACTTTGACCAGCCTGGAACAAGATTAAGTTTAAATAAACTAGAATCAAACGAATAAAACCGAATATCTTTCTGCAGTAAAAGAAAATAATTTATTCTTTGAGCAACATTAATTCACTATCTAGTATTTTAATGAAACGTGGTCGTTAATGTCGTAAATAAAAAGAAATCAATACCAAAATGGACAGGAAAAAAGGAGGGGGGAGATAATTCGTGGTTCAAATTATAATGAGGTTACTGGAATTAAATCTTGTCTTGTTTGTACACACACCTCTTTAATATCACAAAAAGAAACAGAAACCCCTTATACATAGCAATGACATAATACCTCGCTGGCACTCTCTGGTCTCCGGCTGCTTATCCTGGTTGGTTGCAGGGCTCTAAGCTTGCCAAGCTAGTCCATTACATTTATACATCTGCTGCGTAACCGGATCGACCTTCTATGGTAAGTGTACAGTCTTGCGGTGCCTGAAAGATTCATCTGGCTTAAAGACACTGTTACTCGAGCAAGATCCATTAATATGATGATTTATATATTTATCTGTTTATCAATTTATTAATAAAATTAAAATGTAATCCAGAAAGTGCTTGTAACAAATAACATGACATACTAGTAAATGTAAAAAAGCTGCAAGACAGTTTCCTCAATAAGACTAATGTAGCTCTTTTATAATATTTCGTACAGGGTGGTCTGTGAGGAGTTCTAGAGGGGGTTCTGTGGGGTCACTCAAACCCCTTTTTGGACAACAATATTTAGTTTTCATGAGGACTTTTGCCAGAAAGCTATCAATTATAATGTTACTACACTAAGACTGCCTATTCTTGCATACCAGATCAGGTCATCCGGTGTTTCCACCCATGTAGGAAATTTTGATTCTTGCATACCAGATCAGGTCATCCGGTGTTTTCACCCGTGTAGGAAATTTTGATCCTACACCCCCCCCCCATGTAGAATGAGTCACGTCTTCAAATATCTGACGTAATATATTCAAGTTAGTGACGTCATTTATAAATAAGTATCTTGCATGAGACATTCGGTAAAGATAGAAAAATATGTCACCTCGGGTGAACTGTTTTGGCGGGAACTCGGCAGAGCCTCGTTCCCGCAAAACAGTTAACCCTCGGTGACAGATTTTTCCATCTTCACCTCACACTCATGCATGATACTTATATTCTACTACTCCCATGTAGAATGAGTCACGCGCCTTAAAACAAGGTTATCGGTATCACAAATTAAGGAAAACCTTTTGCAAGTTTTATCGCCGATATCCAGATCTAATTCATAAATACAGCTGCAGTTTAAAATCACTATTGCAACAAGGAATTTCACAGCCAGTTTTTTATGGAGATTTAATTTATAAACTTAAGAAGATAAAAGGCGATGTTAATTTCTCCCGGTTATTCGTAAAAACCATCTGTAAATTTAAAAAGAAAGGTTACCAACATGATATTTTACAGCGATCTGCAGGCCTGGTGATTAACCCATCTACAGTTGATCATTATGCTTACCTCTTTGGTTGCACGACGGTGGCAGGGGTGTAAGAGTTTATGAAAGTTTATGGGGAAATCTTTTCTTAAAAGAACCTAAAAGCTCGATTTGTTTCTTTTATCCCTGTCATCGTGTTCTTGCTGATTTTACTCCAGGTGCTCTGGTCTCGGAAAGATCATTGAGTACCCGCCCTTTGGCTTTGCAATGCTATTAAATTCTTATGTTTATATGTTTGTATGCTTTTGCATGCAACATTGTTGAGCTGATGGGTGGGTTGGAGTTATTTCACCAAGACAATTTGTACTTGTTTTGTGATACGAGAACCTGTTGGGGCAAGTGTGAGGTTGGTGCACCCTAGAACCTGGTTTAAACCCCCAGTGGCAATTTGTTTTGCCACTGACCGTTCCAAGGCGGTATCCCCAAAGGTTCTCTTGTTTATTAATTGTTTGTGGCGTCCTGTTTGAATTGACATACATATATAAAACATGCGCTCTCTCTATCTTCCTCTTTCTTTTTCGCTGCGTGGGGAGGCTGTGTTTTTTTAGTGTGGCGATTCCTGATATGCATATGTTGCTTTTTTATATGACGTCACGACGTCTGACCCATTTATGAATCAACGATGGAATGTCTCGTATATCACTCCGCTACTATAAAAAAGTAGTGCAAAGAAAAATGTACAGGAAAATACCCCAAAATGCGCAAAATAAATACGGTATGCAAGAAAAAGTATCATTCACTTATGTTGGTTTAAGATCGCGTGATCCAGCCCTCGTGAAATGCACTTAGGCGGTAACTCGACAGAGCCTCGTTACCGCCCTTGTGCATATTTCACTCGGGCTGGATCACGCGATCTTTACACAACACACGTGAATGTTACTTATATTACGACCCCCCCCCCCCCCCTTTATATTGCATCCGACCATGATTTCACAGATGACTGCAACTTAAAGCTATTAGTTCTTTCTGTGATTGCTATGATATTTGTCTTACTTTTATTTCTGCATTCTGCTTCACTTGTGTGGGAACAATAGCCTTATTTCCCGGAAAACTCTCCGCGTCTAAATCTTTTGTTGTCTTAATATTATTTTTTCTATTCTTCCGATCTTTCTCTTTGTTTCGATCATCGCGCTCTTTCCTCTTTCTTCCTCTTTTCTTTTGTTATTTGTTTTTGTCGTCAGAGGATTTGGCACCCGCGGTCTGTTGAGCATTCGCACCCGTAGCTTCCGCTGGGTCCGAGGGTAATGCGTTTTCCTGGTAGGACTTTCCACTAGAAAGCCGATTAAACTGGTTACCCTGAAATTTGATTTTTTTTTATAAAATTGTTAATGCCATTAAATAAGGATATTTTAATGCCAATGCGGCAGTAGAGTGTCTTAATGATAACGGATGGTGGAGATTATAAAAAGTAAAGGTAAAGTGTTTGTTTATTATAGTGTTACTTATGACTTATGAGACACCTTTTTCTATTGCACTTGTACCTCCCGAATCCTATCCTTTTAATGCCAGGCAACAGGCAGGTAGGCATACGGTAACCATTCTTTAACTAGCTTGCGGCTCACCAGCCGGCCATATCAGAACGAACCCCTGGTGGGATCCGAACCTTCGACCTCCCGCTCCCAAGGCGGATGCCTTAACCACTAGGCCAGGGAGACGTAGCCAGACAATGTTACCTACCCGGTATGCTACATTGCTGATATTGCATTTTATATACTGAATAGACGAAAAAAAACTTTGAAAGCCACAGAACACGACACATATATTAGGCTCGGTTCGATTTAGTTTTTTCATGGGCAGTAATGGAGGTAAATATTTACACAAACATAGGCATCGTGCTCAACGACCTTAGTAGTGGTATTCTGAGGGTCCCCCCACGATATTTCTGCTCAGAGACGATATTTTTGCTCTAAAGGGAGACTCCGAGACACTCGCAGACTTCCAGGACCAGGAATTTGGGTGCCAATCGAAATAATGATATTTTTGACTTCTATGAACTCTCCCGGGTCTAATACAACAGTCTGCGACTATTTCTGAATCTCTCGCAGACTTCCAGGATTTTGGGTGCCAATCGAGATAATGACATTTTTGACTTCTTTAGGCTCTCCTGAGTCTAATGCAGTAGTCTGCGACTATTTCCGAGACACTCACAGACTTCCAGGAATGTTGGTGCCAATCGAAATAATGATATTTTTGTTTGTTTGTTTGTTTGTTTCGGGTTTAACGCCTGGTTTCAACAGCTAGGTTATATCCCGGCGGTCAGTCCACCTAACCGGTGTTCCTGGGTCTCCAACCAGTACTAACCAATTTCTCCGCAAGCGACTGACTGCTTCCTCACTTGAATCAGAGGTGAGGGACAAATGACTCTCAGACGCAATGTCCGAGTTCAATTGTTACGGAGAAATTTTTTCCCGCCTCGGCTGGGGATCGAACTCACGACCCCTGGATTGACAGTCCGATGCTCTACCAACTGAGCTAGCCGGGCGGGGCAATGATATTTTTGACTTCTATGTACTCTCCCGAGTCTTATACAACAGTCTGCGACTATTTCTGAATCTCTCGCAGACTTCCAGGAATTATGATGCCAATCGAAATAATGACATTTTTAACTTCTTTTGACTTCCGAGTCTAAAAACTCTTTTAAATAAGTCTGCGACTGTTTCTGAGAACCTCGCAGACTTCCAGGAATGTTGGTGCCAATCAAGATAATGACATTTTTGACTTGTTTAGACTCTCCTGAGTCTAATGCACTGGTCTGCGACCATTTCCGAGACACTCGCAGACTTCAAGGAATTTTGGTGCCAATAGAAATAATGATATTTTTGACTTCTATGAACTCCCCCGAGTCAAATACACCAGTCTGCGACTATTTCTGAATCTCTCGCAGACTTCCAGGAATTATGATGCCAATCGAGATAATGACATTTTTAACTTCTTTTGACTCCCAAGTCTAAGGACTCTATTAAATTAGTCTGCGACTGTTTCTGAGAACCTCGCAGACTTCCAGGAATGTTGGTGCCAATCGAGTTAATGACATTTTTGACTTCTTTAAACTCTCCTGAGTCTAATGCACTAGTCTGCGACTATTTCCGAGACACTCGCAGACTTCCAGGAATTTTGGTGCCAATCGAAATAATGATATTTTTGACTTCTATAAACTCTCCCGAGTCTAATACACCAGTCTGCAAATATGTCTTAATCTCTCGCAGACTTCCAGGAAATTTGATGCCAATCGAGATAATGACATTTTTAATTCTTGTGACTCCCGAGTCTAAGGACTCTCTTAAATAGGTCTGCGACTGTTTCTGAGAACTTCGCAGACTTCCAGGAATGTTGGTGCCAATCGGGATAATGACATTTTTGACTTCTTTAGACTCTCCTGAGTCTAATGCACTAGTCTGCGACTATTTCCGAGACACTCGCAGACTTCAAGGAATTTTGGTGCCAATCGAAATAATGATATTTTTGACTTCTATGAACTATCCCGAGTCTAATACACCAGTCTGCCACTATTTCTGAAACTCTCGCAGACTTCCTTTATTAAGCTATATAATTGATAACATCACTTAAATGTAAGGGGTGACTTTTTAGGCCGCCATATATCAAAAACAATGCTACGGTGATAATTTAAAACATATATAAACTGATATTTCAAATGGCAAAATGTGATGATAAACAATAACATGTAGAAGTTGTTCATTGAATTCACGTTTAGTATTGAATATAGAATTATCATATCACAATCAGTGTGTCTGTCTCCAATTCTTTCGAGTTTTTCGGAAGATACGAGGAGTCATGGATAACCGGTTGATGCTTGCTTATCATACCAATGTATTGGGGACACTCAACTGAAAAAAAACAACAACAAAACAACAAAAGTAACATTTAGACATGGTCGACTTAAACATATAAAACATGAAGACGTTCATCTAAAAATATTCACAATGACACTCACCTGGCTATGTAGTAAAAACACATTTTGGTGACGACAACTGCCTTAAGATATGAACAGAATATAAGATTATAGAGAGGGGACACCCGTTTGGAAGAATAAAGAAGAAAACCAAGATATTGGTTTGATGGCACACGCAAGAAAAAAATCCAAACATAAAACGATTTACGGTACTACGAAATTCGCACAGAAAAGTAGAATTAAGAGAAAATGAAGCAAACTGCAAATCCCATCTTAAGTTTTCAAGTTTTTGCTTTCTGGAATAATATTACAGGTATCACCAACTGAAAAGAAAATAAATTTGATTTGATCCTGTTTGTTTACAACACCAGTTTTGTCCTGCTGATAATTGGGTGTGTTATAATATCCATTATATTCATATACATGTACTTACTGCCAATTAAAACACAACACGTTTTTTTTGGGAATAATTTTGATGTGCGTAAAAGTTAAATAAATTCGCATAGGTAGATGTGTGTTAAAATCAATAACTAACCAATCGATACATCAATGGTCCACTGATTTTTTTAACTTTCTCTCCTACAGTAACCCCGCACACGGAATTTTCGTTTTGGCTGTAGACACCTTTAAACAAGTCCATTCAGTTAACCTTTACTTAGACTACACAAATCCCATTTTCAGTTTTCAAGTTTATCTCTATATAAATGTGATAATGCCAATGCTTTCAGACAAGCAGCGACATGAGGTTTTGGGCATGATCCAAGAACGGATGTCTTGACGTGAAATCGCTCGTCGGGTGCATTGTTCACCGCCGGCAAATAATCGCTTGGTCCAACGACATCTTATTGATTTTAAAACAATTCTGCCTTTGCCAATTTATTAATTTTTTACACACATCAAAAATATGCCAAAAATAAAGTATTGCGTTTTCATTGACAGTCAGTATATATTCAGCGAGTGTTACTCGGCCTCTTTATGTACTTTATGTAACATGGGTATACGGGTGATGCATCTTACAGATTCGTATGAAAGGACTTAAATGACTACCAATTGTGGGTGAGTCTGTTTTCCCCAATTTAACAATTTAACCGGCGTAAGTAATATCAAAATGCACGGACATTCTTGGTTGCAGAGAAAGTGGTGATATAATGTACAAAAATATACTATAAATTGTCTTAATATGGTCAGTTTGCAAACAATTGAATCATAAAACATAACTGAAATCACACTGGCTCACCATAAGCTTGTTTGGCGAATGCGGCTTGTAGATAACGATAAAATATATCTGTATGTCATATGCTTCCCCTGTGTTAGTGGATAAATATTCAGTTTTAGTCTCATTCTTGTAAGTGATTTTTACTTCTATGATTCTTCGGTTTGGCAAAAAGATTATGATTCTCTATATTTGTTGAGCTTATTTTATAACGAAGAAATGTTTGTTTGTTTTTTTGTTTTTTTTTATATTTTTTTTATAGTTTGAGGCCCCTATCCAGGTAACCCCTTTTATTGCAAGTATGCATTATACAAATTCACAGTAAAGTTAAATACAATACATATAACATGTTATTTTTTAGATGCAATTATAGCAATTTTAAGACATTATGAGATATAATACTTGTAAGGATATAATGTAAGGTGGCCTCAGAAAACAGTATATTTAACGTATATAAAACGACTCTGAACTTAGCGAACCTTGCACATTATATATGAATTTTTAAAGTTTGAATAATTTGTGTATCTGGATGTGATTAAAAACGGTTATTCGGAAATACAAAAATTAGATTTTTCTCAGTGTTTTGTCAGGATAATAATTGTTATGATTCTTTAACTATCCTGTAAACTGTTCCGAAATTTTTATTGAAAGTTTCTTGTTTTCCTTGTAAAATTGCAATATAACGAAGAAATGTTGATGCGTTTATATCCGTAACAGCGTAGGCTAAAATTGCCATCGGTTTCCAAATGATGCCGATTCAGATTTGGAATCCATCCGGAACCGGCCAAAGTGCCTAGAAACATACTTTTGAGGCTGCTATCAATTGCCCTAGGAGCCATAATCGACGAAAAAGATGCGTAAATAAAGCTGGTAAAGAGAGACTGTTTTTTTACTGATGATACAATATTAACCTATTTGTGCGGGAGTCTTTTTACAGCCAACACAATGTTGAACCGAAATTTTCACACAAACGAATTCGTCACACGTGTGAAAAATTCGTACGTATTCCTCACATACGTGTGAAAATTTCGTGCGAAAATTTCACAAATTTGTGAAAATTTCGTATGGGACCTTAGACCCCCCTAAAACAGGTACGAAATTTTCACATGACAAAAAAAGTAGAAAAATGATTTGACAAAATATTGTCCAACGGAAAATTCACATATTTTTTAACAATGGTAGGTAAATAAAGTTTAGCCCGCTGGCCCGCCAGCCCGCCCAGTTCACACCGATAGCCCGCTACACTGTTAGCCCGCCCACTTCACACTGCTAGGAAATGTTTCATAACTGTTTAATCTTCATTCAATGAAGTGTTAAAGTTTAGCCCGCTGGCCCGCCAGCCCGCCCAGTTCACACCGCTAGCCCGCTACACTGTTAGCCCGCCCACTTCACACTGCTAGGAAATGTTTCATAACGTTTTCATGTTGATTCATTGAAGTGTTAAAGTTTAGCATGCTGGCCTGCCAGCTCGCCCAGTTCACTCCGCTAGCCCGCTACACTGTTAGCCCGCCCACTTCACACTGCTAGGAAATCTTTCATAACGTTTTCATGTTGATTCAATGAAGTGTTAACGTTTAGCCCGCTGGCCCGCCAGGCCGCCCAGTTCACACCGCTATCCCGCTACACTGTTAGCCCGCCCACTTTACACTGCTAGGATATGTTTCATAACGTTTTCATGTTGATTTAATGAAGTGTTAAAGTTTAGCCCGCTGGCCCGCCAGCCCGCCCAGTTCACTCCGCTAGCCCGCTACACTGTTAGTCCGCACATTTCACACTGTTAGCCCGCTAGCCTACTAGCCCGCTCAGTTCACACTGTTAGCCCGCTAGACTGCTAGCCCGCCCAGTTCACACTGCCAGCCCGCCACACCGCTAGCCCGTTGCCCCGCGTACTTCACGGACATGTATATCAGTGAAAACACGCACGCACCCGCCCAATGAAAATCACTAGGACCTTTTTGCGTATCAGGAGAATTTCTTCAGGATGTTTTGATTCAGTAATTCAGTTATTCCGCTGCCTAGAGTAAAAGGCAAGAGCACTACCGGCGGCAGTGCACGCTGCCAAAAGTAGAATGTACGAACATCACCTGCGGCAGTGCACACTGCCAAGAGTAGAAGGAACGAGCACCAACGGCGACAGTGCACGCCGCCTAGGGTTGAATGTACGAGCATCACCGGCGGCAGTACACGATGCCTAGAGTAGAATGTACAAGCACCACCGTCGGCAGTGCACGCTGCCTGATGATTTCTAAGTTATTTGACTATTTCATTAACGTTAGTGAACGCTGACGTCAACGAACTGGTGATAACGCATTTATGTTTTGTGATATAGAAGTCATGTGTGAACTTTCAAATGAAAATCTTTAGCAGTTTCAGAGATATGACTTCATTCCAATAACTTTTAAACCTAGGTTTAAGATTTTACTGAGTACATTAAGGGGAATAATTCTGTTAAAATCCAACCAAAAGTTTTGGGACTTAATTAGTAATCTTACATAATGACCAAGGAGGCATGTGTGAACTTTCAATTGAATTTCTTCAATAGTTTCACAGATATGACTAAATTCCAAAAACTTTAACCTAGGTTAAGGTTTTTTTCTAAGTACATTACGGTGCATAATTCTGTTAAAATCCAACCAAAAGGTATGGGACCCGAAGCCATGTGCGACTTTCATTAATTGAATATCTTAAGTAGTTTCTGAGATATAACTTCATCCGAAAACTTTAACCGGATGCGTGTGCCGACGCACGGGTGACTGTAACAGCTCTTCATATTCTTAGAATAGTAGAGCTAAAAAGGGGCAGAATTCAATAATCATGATGGACTTATGTATGTGACTTTAGGCGTGTTCCAAGTTTTGAGGCAATGCATCGAGTAATAACAGAGATAATATAGAGGTTTAGATTTTTACGTGTAACATGTACGTGTACGTGAAACGGTGTACTCGCACTTGTAGCATTTTCCCACGATGCAATGACTCTAGCTATAGCCACACGTTATTGGTTTTCAACAAGTTGCAAAATCGCTATTTTACTTGTGAAATTGCAAATTTGAAACCCTTCGTAACTTGTGACGTGCAGTTATCGGGATTGTTCAACGATGCGTTGCTTAGCGCTTATTGAATTCAAGTGTTGAAATCTTTACACGTACACGTACACGTACAAGTTACACGTAAAAATCTTAACCTCTATATTGTACCTTTTAAAGAATGTTCTAAGATAAAAGGGGCATAATTCAGAGAATAACTATGATAGAGCTAGGTAAATTGTCTAACCAATTGAGGAAGTGTTCAAAGTTTAAAAATGATACATGGGATAATGTTATGCACTAAATTTGGGGTAGTTTTGTTTTTCATTTAAATGGTATTTTGAGTTTAAGTTAAAAGATAAACTTAATAGATTTTAAATTTGTAAAGGTATTTGTTTTAAGTTAAAAAAATTAACTTAAAAGATTTTGCATTTTATTTTCATATAGGTATTTGTTGACAGATTTCATGGAAAATTTTGGCAACTAACAAAGATAATATGAACTAAGGCACTGCCTCTTATCGAGCTCTAGCTTTAATAATATCAGCTAATGATTTATATTTAAAAAATAATTTGTTTCTAAAATTTGTTAGCCTACTCATGCACGATAAAATTGTGTGATTTTTTGGAAAGAATTTAAGTCTACATCAACTTAATTCAGCTGAACAACTGACAATCTGACTATTACTAAACATTTGGGTTTTTAATATGTAAACACAAATGCTTCTTGCTTAAATTTACAACCCAAATGTGTTCCATTACCTCAATTAATGCAATATTGAATATTGATAAATTCTTCATTGATACATGAAAATATTACATTGTCACATGTGCATGAAAATTAATATATTATTGTCTGAAAAATAAATTAATTTTTATTTTTTTTTAAATGTTACCTTGATTACACTTGCATTTGTAACTTGCAATTGCACAAATAGTCCCATGCTATTCAAAAATATATATGCATGAATAAAGTTATAATACAGACCTAAAAAGTACTGTTTTAATATACATGTACATCACATTAACACCACTTCAATATGTAGTGTGATACATCACCTAGATTTTGGGGCATATTTGTGCAAAGTCATTTGAAAATATCTCCAGGAATGGCAATGCCATAGGAATTTTCAGTTATTAACAACAGTAATTTGAAGCTATAGATGCTGTGTGAAAAATATTGTGACAATAAGGTACATATTTGGTGACAATAAGGTACATATTTGAGCCAAGTTACTTAAAATGTGCATGATAGAATTACTTATTTAAGTTGAAAAATAGTTCAGCTATTGGGACAAAATAGATGAAATAATCTCAATCAATTAAACATAAACATGTACAATGTCATGTAGTCTGATTATCCATATGTAACACTCCTTTACAGGTCTTAGTAACTGATTTGAAACAAAATGCTTCTTTATATCTATTTTCATTACATAAATGAATTGCTGTTGCCAATCAAATCATGCATTAAAAATGTTGTTGGTCCATTTTTAAAATGTATAATAACAATTTTATAAGATTGTTTGCTAAAAAATGTAAACCAATGAACACATCAATTAGCAATATAAAATGCCATTATTCATAACCACTTTTGAATCTCTGTCTGGTAAGTATTTTATAAATGTAATATATATACTGGAAAATGTGAATTTCAAATACTGAAGCTCATTCCAGTTGGTATTTTCTTGATTTTGTATTCTTCATTGCAGAAATTTAGGCACAACTACTTTAAAATAGGTAAATTTCTCTTTAAAAAGTACCACGTATTAAAAAAATGTAAACTTCTCTACTGTTACATTGCTAAAACATAAACATACAAAAGAATAAAAATCATTGTTTTTATTATGAGTGCAACTTCCAGTTTTCTGTGTTAAAGTCCAGCTTAAGCAGATCGAAGTACCGGTATATTCAGATTTTTACATGTATTTAAAGAGGCCAAAAACCAACTGACATGGCAAGAAATGTTTTTCTTCCTCTTCACAGCAATCTACTTTTTTCAACAATTTAAATGATTATGAAAGCTTTGATTTTTTTTATTTTCTAAAACACAACTTTTTGATGCTGAGCAAATTTAGTGACACCATGAATATTTAACAAAATTTGCAAAAATAAAACAAAACAAAACAGACACCTTGTAAATAGTGTATTTGATTATACATGTACCTCACATACATATTTTGATTATGAAATCATGTTGAAATGTGCACATGACAGAAAATATGGTAATAATAGAACACTTTTAATTCCCAAAATGAGCATTAACTTGATATTTGATGCTATTCTTGGTACACATGTATTCTGCTTTCTGGTCAAACTTTTTGGTCCCAACTGATGATAATATATTGGAGATTAACCCTTTCCTCCATGTAAACACCTTTATGGCATGGAAAAACTGTGTAGATTCAGATCAGCCAGCTGTGGTGTTTAAAGGGAGCTAACTCGTCAGGTCTTAATAATACTTTAATAGTTGTATTGACGACATGTAGTTTGTATGTTAACACCGTCTACTTCCGCCTTTGATGTAAAAACGTGCTCTCATAAAAATGAACAATAAATTGCAACCTCTCACGTGCTGAGTTGTGTTATACTCCTATAATAAAGAACATATCAACTGGCGACGAGGTAAATGGCTACCCAGCTGCCGTCATTTCCACCATTCATCGTCCAAAGCGGACAAGATTAGAACACAAACTCTGCCGGTGTTCGGTGGCAGAAATGGATCTCCAAGTTTGATAATATGTTGTGTGCTCTTGACATAACTGACGATAGGAGGAAAAAGGCACTCCTGTTGCACTACTGTGGGGATGAAACATATGACATATACGATTCGTTCTCGGACATAGACAAGGGAATCGGGTCAACAAGGGAGGTAACAGATGTCAATGGGGATCGAGTCGAACTCCCAGACGAATATAATAAACTGTGCAATTCATTTAAGATGTATTTCACTCCCAAACAGAACCTTAGTTTCGAGGTTTATAAGTTTCGCCAGGCGAAGCAAGAGCCCGGTGAAGGTATTGACTCATTTTACACACGTTTACGTACTCTCGCAGGTACTTGTGACTTTCACGACAAAGACAGTGAAATAGCAGCCCAGATCATACAAGGGTGCACATCATCTCGCATAAGGCGACGGGCGCTTCGGGACAACTATACGTTGGACAAACTTATTGAGGAAACGCGTGCACTGGAACTTTCGGAGAAACGTGCAACCGAAATGGAAGCTTCTATTGCTAAACCTGTCAATGCGGTACGCCAGGAGGGTGTACACAGTCTTGGTCGTTCACGTGGACGTTTTCGTGGTAGAGCTCGTGGTCGTACTCGTGGTCGGGGAGCTGGACGAGGTAACCCCCAACAGGTCAGCAACAGCAACGATCGGTGTGGTAACTGTGGAGGCGATAGAAATCACAAACGGTGTCCTGCCGTTGGTCTAGAGTGCAGAAACTGTAAAAAACTCAATCATTTTGCTAAGGTCTGCAGATCTAAGACTCATACTCATAGTGTTAATTTTACAGAATCATCTAAGCAGTCATCAGGCCAATTAAGTGACAGTTCATGTGATGAACATGTGTTCAAAGTACATAGTAACAATCCTTGCAATGTTATTCCTTCTGTGCATGCCAAGGTTTTTGATTCAAGTGTAGAATTTCTTGTTGATACAGGGTCAAGTGTAAATATTATCAGTAAGAGTGTATTCAACAATTTAAAAACCAAACCATCTCTTAAACAGCCAATACCCCTTATATATGCATATGGGTCTACTACACCATTGAATGTCATTGGTTATTTCACAGCTGACATTAAGTATAAAGATAAGTCGGTTAAAACAGAGTTGTATGTTGTTGAAACCACTGACTCTAGGTACACCAGCTGTCTTCTTGGGGCTAAAGCTGCTCAGTCATTGAACATTATTCACTTTGCCTTTACCACCTCTGTTTCTAGTTCTATTCCAGATTCCAGAGCAGTATCCAACCCTGTTCGATGGGAAGATGGGCAAGATAGATGGTGTGAAGGTAAAACTGCACATCAAAAAAGATGTCCCCCCTGTTTCACAGCGTCACAGGCGCATTCCCTTTCATGCACGAAAAGATGTTGAGGCAGAACTCAAGCGTCTGGAAGACCTTGATGTGATCGAACCCGTCTCTGGTCCCACCCCATGGGTCAGTCCAGTTGTTATTGTGCCCAAAAAGTCCAAAGGTGTCCGTATCTGTATTGACATGAGAGAAGCAAATAAGGCTATCTCCAGGGGAAAACACCCTATGCCTACTGTTGAAGATCTGATGGCAGATCTTAACTCTTCTGTTGTTTTTAGCAAACTAGACCTGTCTAATGCTTACCACCAGCTGGAGCTCGATGAGGAGAGTCGCTACATCACAACGTTTTCTACCCATGTAGGTCTGAGACGCTACAAACGTCTTTTGTTTGGGGTAAATGCTGCCTCAGAAATTTTTCAGAAAAAGATAGCTGATTTGTTGGCGGACATACCTGGTGCTAAAAACCTCTCTGACGACATCATTGTACATGGCAAATCACAAGCTGACCATGACCGTGCTTTGCAGTTGACCTTAGATAGGCTCAGTAGCAGTGGTGCCAAGCTTAACAAAGACAAATGTATATTTTCAGTGAACAAGATTACATTCTTTGGCCATGTTTTCAGCAATGTAGGTGTGTCAGCAGACCCAGAGAAGATTAAAGCTATTGTTGGTCAGTCGGCGCCGCAGAGCCCTGCTGAAATAAGGTCATTTCTTGGTATGACTCAATATGTTGCTCGTTACATACCTCACTATGCAACACTAACCGAGCCCCTCAGACGTCTCACTAGGCAGAATGTCCCGTGGTCCTGGTCTCATGATGAGCAAACTTCTTTTGACAGTCTTAAATCTGTTCTTTCTAGTACTCAGGTGATGGTGTACTTTGACCCCAGCAAGGCTACAGAGGTTCTTGTTGATGCGTCCCCTGTGGGTGTCTCTGCTATGCTTACACAAGAAGGCAAGGTTGTCTGTTACGCAAGCCGTGCCCTGACTGATGTTGAACAGCGGTATTCGCAAACAGATCGCGAGATGCTGGCTGTAGTGTATGGTGTTGAACATTACCACTTGTATCTATTTGCTTCTGAATTCAAAGTGATCACAGATCACAAGCCCCTTCTAGGTATTGTCAACTCTCAAAAACCTGCTTCTGCTCGTATGGAACGCTGGCGTCTTCGCCTGATGCCATACCAGTTTACTCTTGAATACCGTCCTGGCAAGGAAAACCCCGCCGACTACATGAGCAGACATCCATATGACAAACCAACCCGTGACAATGCTGCTGAAGCCTATGTTGCTTACATAAGTCAGCATGCTGTCCCAAAGGCCATGTCACTAGATGAAGTTAAACTTGCAACACAAGAGAGTTCTACCCTACAACAGGTCATGAATGCTATTCAGAGTGGTAAATGGTATGACAGTCCAGACTTAACCCCATTTGTTCGTTTCAGGGATGAGTTCTCTATTGTTGATGGTGTTATACTTCGGGACCATCGTTTGGTCATTCCCTCTGCTTTGCAGCATCGAGTAGTTGAAATAGCACATCATACACACCAGGGTATAGTGAAAACCAAACAGCTGATCAGGGAAAAGGTGTGGTTTCCCGGAATAGACAAATTGGTGGAAGATACGGTCAAAGCCTGTATTCCGTGTCAAGCTTCTTATCCTGGACCAAATAAAAGTGAACCTGTGTCCCCAACTGTCTTACCTTCTAAACCTTGGTCTGAAGTTGCCGTGGATTTTGCCGGTCCATTCCCTTCTGGGCAATATCTTCTTGTTGTTGTTGACGAGCATAGTCGGTTCCCGGAGGTAGAGGTTGTGCATTCTATTTCAGCCAAAGTCGTTATCCCTAGGCTTAGTAGCATATTTGCACGCCAAGGTTACCCCAGTGTTGTGAAATCAGATAATGGTCCGCCTTTTCAAGGTCATGAATTCGCTGAATTTGCTGCTACCTGTGGGTTTAAGCATCGACGTATCACTCCGTTGTGGCCCGAGGCAAATGGAACTGTTGAGAGATTTATGGGAACTCTAAACAAGTTCATACGTTCTTTAGTAACTGATAATCGTGATTGGAGAAATGAGCTTCCAAGCTTTCTCATGCACTATAGGGCTACACCTCACAGTGCAACTCAGATTTCCCCATTTGAGGCACTTACTGGCAGGAAAATGAATGTTGGTTTTCCAGAGATTCCAAAACCTAAGCCCCCCTCTGTTTCTACCCGCATTTCACATAATGATGCTATAAGCAAGTCCAAGATGAAGGAGTATGCAGACAAAAAGCGTCATACCGCTCCATCCAATTTATCACAAGGTGACCATGTATTGGTTAAGCAACGCAAGCTTGATAAGCTTACACCCCCTTATGACCCAGACCCATACATTGTCATAAAAAAAGGTAGTATGGTCACTGCGGACCGTGATGGTCACACCATTACTCGTAACTCATCGCATTTCAGACCGGTTAAGGTTGAGCGCTCTTTACTGGATGAAGAGTTTGAATCTGGTCCCAGTGTGCCACAAGAAGTACCATGTGTTGATGACCCTTGTGGGCAAGACCCCACAGCTCAATCTGCTCTATCTCCTGTAAACCCAATCTCTGCACCTGTCACTCCTGTTCCTTCTAGGAGAAATCCCCCACGTTCAGCTGGTATGCCCAAGAGATATGCAGATTTTAAAATAGGCTGAACATAGTGTTATTATTTTTAAGCTAGTAAACAAATGCTGAATTCATAGTTAGGAGTTTTCAGAAATTTGTAAATTGTCAAGCAATATCTGAAATTAGATTGTTTATTTTCAAGGTTCATATTTTACATGCTAACCTGATGTTCTTTTTATTTTGTGTGCTAAATTCTGATGTTAATGAACAGTTTTAATTTTCAAATCACTGCACAGCCTGTTTAATGTTGAATCCCAAGATCTAGTCAATAATTAAGATATACTGTGTTTTATTATTCTAGTCTCCTGATTCATTAAGAGCTTTTAAGTTTTGGCATTGTAATTATTATTAGTCTTTAATATTCATTCTATAGATGTTGAAATATGCAGTACTACCAGCAATTTATTTGATATTATTATTATGGGTTTTATTGTCAGATAATTATAGGCAAGAAACTATGAAGCTGATGACAAGTGTTTATTTGAACTTTTAACATACAAAGTGGACATTTATTAACAGATTCGTGTTAAATGTTAATGTTCAGTATTGCTTATTTCATTCCCAAGTTATATAAGCTTTCTTTAAGGTTGGGAGGAATGTAGTGTTTAAAGGGAGCTAACTCGTCAGGTCTTAATAATACTTTAATAGTTGTATTGACGACATGTAGTTTGTATGTTAACACCGTCTACTTCCGCCTTTGATGTAAAAACGTGCTCTCATAAAAATGAACAATAAATTGCAACCTCTCACGTGCTGAGTTGTGTTATACTCCTATAATAAAGAACATATCACCAGCACATCCATAATGTCTGATTAGGATCTGCAATGTTCACTTGTTTAAATCATTAGGTTATTTCTGACCAAAAAGTGAACAGTGCAGATCCTGATCAGATGTGCCAGCTAATCTGGATGTACACTGGTCTCACACGGGTAAAAAGGCATGTCTATAGAGTAAAACGGTAAATTTCTTTTTTATTTAAAATCTCGTATTACTGTGTATTAAAATTAAAAAGGTAATACTCAGTAGTTACTTTGAGAAAATTATTGTCTATAAAATTTATAAAACCTGAAATTTCATACATTTAGGACAATCTGTCATGTATTTGGCCAAAATATAAAAAAATAAATTGTTTCTGGAGGTGTCAAATAGGCCACAAGTCAATTCAGGCAGTACTTGTAAGTCTATTGTATATGGCAATCACTGTAAAGAGTTAGTTTTGTTTTTGTTTTTAGATTTACACAAGCTTTTAAAAAATAGTATCATTGTTTAATTGATATCTAAAATTGTGCTTGTCATCCTGAAACCCAAGAACAAATAAAACCATCGTCTGATTGTCATTTTTGCTTTAAAAATTGGACTGTCATCACAAGTAAATTAATTTATGTTAAGTCATAATCTCTGATTGTCATTGTTGCTTTAAAAATTGGACTGTCATCACAAGTAAATTAATTTATGTTACAGTCATAATCTCTTCCCTACAACTACCCTAGGTGTTGATTTAATCAGTTTTGTCAGGGTGTCACACTGTTATATAAGATCACAATTTAAAACACTTGCAGTAAAAGTCAGAGGTGCTAATGCAAAGGTGTCATATTTAATAAATAAATAAATTAATTTCTAAACCAATTTCCATGTTGGACAATGCAAAATACACAGCTTATGTTGCAATCATCAATATTTGATTCTGTGCTAGTGTAAACTAAAAGACTTTTGTAGACTAAGGTCATTGATCAAAAGAGCATATTGACATATAAATGATGTCTTTTCTTTTGTTGCAACATTTTTTTAATTGTTTTCCCACCTGTTTAGTCATGATAGTCTTGGACAAAAATCCGGAAAAAGTACATGTTGCTTTGTACAAAATGTCCAATCAATGACGCAACTTGTTCATGAAAAATATTTTATAAAACATCTTAAACTGACATAGAACATATTAACACAATGATATTAAAAACTTTATAAATAAAATAAAAATGTGGCCTATATTTGAGACCTATTAGAGCTTTTTCAAAATAAAGGGTGGCTCATTTGACTTGTTTGTGGCCTATTGACTGTAATCCATATACCAATTCCATGGTATTTGATCATAAATGTGGTGTGAATAGACTGATAACGATAATAATCTATCAACCAAAACAATAAACATAATGTTTATGCAGTGTAGACCCAGTGTAGACCCTCATTTATTTAGAGGGAGGGGCGGCGGCCAGTTTATTTTTTTTTTAGAAAACAGGGTCAGTCTTCAAAGCCCCTGTGGTGTAGATTTGCTCTTGTGCCATGTGTTTTATAAGAATAAATAAAAGAAATCTCATAGTCTACCTCGTGTTCAGGACTCTCACAAACAATATCTTCGACTGCCATGAGCTCACATGTCTGAATAACGAACATGACCAGTGACAAAAAACTCTTAAACAAAACTGAATTGTGGCGCTGGTCTACGCTAAGCTCTGTCACTGTGTGTCTCACACTGTGAGTGACTGAACATTGCGAGCAGCGAGGTCCATTTCACTATTCAACTTTACATAAAAGTTGGTTCTCACCAGCCTTACATCTTGTTTTCAAGAAAAACTCCATGCATCTGATTTTTCCGTCACTGGGCGTTATGCTCCATTGAATTTAAAGGCCTAATAATCCACTGACAAGCTACCTTTCAGTAGTTTTCAGCTTGATTTCCCTAGTCTAAAAATGGCCGATTGCTAGTAACTATTGGTTACAACGAACGACAACCTACTCTCTAAACTGACGATTTAGTTTTTTAGCTTTCCAAAATGCTAGTCCGATAACAATGCTACCGAATAATAAGTTTTAATTTTTAAAGATATTTTGCAATTAGCAATTTATAAAAATAAAGCCAATAATAAAATTTGTCAAAACAATACTTTGCCGTAAGTTTTTACCGGTCAGTTTTTTCCTGTGTTTACATTGCCTTATGCTGTGCACAACCGGTAACCAGCGCAAAACGGAAGGAAAGCTTTTTTTTTCGTTAGTGAATGGGCATTCCTGCGACCTTAAGACGAGCTTAACGCTCGGGTCGCTTCGCGACCCGAGCTAGAGCTCGATAATAATCTAATCAAGTCAGCGGCTTAAACATTTATTGAACAAAGAAACTTTTAGTTGTCAGACAGATAAATTATAAGATAATCTCTTTACTTAATTACTTATGCAGATTTCGGCCTTTGAAGCCATAAATGTCATCATAAGACGCGATTATGACACGCGCTTGTGGATTCGGTCAAGGGGCTGGAATTTTACAGCGCCCTCGGCATTTCGGGGTTAATTTTGATTGGTCAAAATTCTAATTAATCTTATACATTTTTGTAACAATAATTTTGATTGGTTATGATTTGCAATGCAAGAATTAAATTAGCAGTTCCTTTCCAGTAGGAATCACTTTGTATTTGGATTCCGTAAAGTTAAGAACATTGATTAAAACAGAATATTTGGAAAGGAAAGTCTTTGTGTCTTTTTAGGGACAAAACCCATTTTACCCGTGCCAAAGAGCACAACACGTGGCGGAGAATGCATGGATTCCTACCTCTTGATTAGCAAGCGAGTAACCCCCAGGAATAAGATCCCCCATGGCTGAATGACAGATTAAGGGAAGACCAGCCAAATGAAAATGTGGAGAACACAGGAGTTTCACCCGCCATAGACTGACACAGTGCACGGTTGGAAGACACTTCAGTTGTATAAAGTGTAAATAATTAAGGTTATAAATAGGAGAAAACCAACATTCACATGTAAATATGATATTTAAATAGAGGAACATAACCAACAGGCACAGCATGAACATGCCAAATTCAATTAACATAAAAATTAATGGATGAAACTGAAATTTAATTTTATTCCAATAACTGCATTTTGGGAAAATGCAAAAATTACACCAATTGAGTGAAACCTATGTGGTTATATAAATTTCAAATTGTGTTTGAACTGTTGAATCGCCCAAATACAGAAGAGGACCAAACAAAGCCGAAAAAGAACAGACAAGGATGTGACAAGAAAAAGACAGAAGAACCATTGTTTCAATTTTATTCTTTTTAATTTGCATAATACTTATATATGTAACAGGTTAATTAATTGTATCATTATGATTATTTATGTTTCAGGACACAGACACAGGTTTATTGCGTTATTCTTTGATTGTTTATACAGTGAACTGGTTTTAAGAATTCCTTATAAACGAAATTCTGACTTAATAGTGCTAGGATTTGCAATGCTGCGCCTCCATTGCATAACCAAAATATTTCAACGATCTGTATAACATTCTTTGATATTATGGGGTTTATCTGCTGTTCATGTCCGAACATATTTGTTCATTATCACTGTTTTGGTATTTGCACATTTTGGTATAAATTTAAAACTGAAAGTGGAAGAATTCACCCAAAGATGTTATAAATGATAGGATGTTTTTAACTAGGGGTTTCTGCACTTTGTGTAGTGAAAGAAGTTGCCCAAAGATGTTTTTAATGAGTAGATGCTATTAACTAGGGAACTTCTGCACTAAACGCTATAAGACTCTGTAAATGAGCACTAGGTAACTTCTGCACTAAAAATTGTAAGACTCTTAAAAAGAGCAATCCTGTTAAATAATTGGTATAACCAGTAAGAAACTAAAGGGCTTGCAGTTCAAACAATAAAGGAAACACATTGGATTGTAGGTACAACAGTACACAAAAAGTAATATTGGAAAAAAAATAAATTTGCTGTTAGTGTTAGGAAAACATTTCAGTTAAACAAAATAAAAAACAAGAAAGTATAAATTAGTTGAAACTTAAAAATATTTAAAAAAAGGCTTAAAAAATAATGAAGTTGGTTAGAAAAATGTAATTACAGTTTAGTTAATTATATATTTGTTATGGTGTTAGATTTAAAAGGTAAAAGCAAGGTAATCATTTGTACCTAAAAGTATTTTGATACTGGTACTTTTGTTTGATTAACCTGTAGATTTTTCACTTTGTATATACATTTGTTGCTTAAAGATTAAAATCATTTCACAGGAGTGAAATAAATTTGATTGGGGAGTGGTGTTATGCTCTAAAATTAAGGTATTTTTGTTTTCGCAACTTATACTGTATTTCGAATTTAAGTTAAAAAGTTAACTTAAATGTTTTCACATTTCAATTTTCGTATAGGTATTTGTTGACAGATTTCATGGACAATTTTGGCAACTAACAAAGATAATAATCTAATCAAGTCAGCGGCTTAAACATTTATTGAACAAAGAAACTTTTAGTTGTCAGACAGATAAATTATAAGATAATCCCTTTACTTAATTACTTATGCAGATTTCGGCCTTTGAAGCCAAAAATGTCATCATAAGACGCGATTATGACACGCGCTTGTGGATTCGGTCTAGGGGCTGGAATTTTACAGCGCCCTCAGCATTTCGGGGTTAATTTTGATTGGTCAAAATTCTAATTAATCTTATACATTTTTGTAACAATAATTTTGATTGGTTATGATTTGCAATGCAAGAATTAAATTAGCAGTTCCTTTCCAGTAGGAATCACTTTGTATTTGGATTCCGTAAAGTTAAGAACATTGATTAAAACAGAATATTTGGAAAGGAAACTCTTTGTGTCTTTTTAGGGACAAAACCCATTTTACCCGTGCCAAAGAGCACAACAATAACAACAGAGATATTGAATAATGTCAAAGTTTTTGCACGACAAAGACGACGACAACGAGGGGGCTATGACAAAACCTCGACTTTTTCTTCGAAACAGCCGAGCTAAAGATGAATTTGAAACACAGATAATTAAAAGACATGTTATTTTTACAAATCACAAATAGACGGAACCAGAGCATGAAAATCCGATACGAATTCGGAAAATGTCGCAATGTCGTATCGCATTGCCGTGCGTCGCCCAGCGCACGACATATTATTACGCGATACGATATTGCTTAATTGCAATACAATATCGTCACTTTACGATATAACACGCAACATTGCGATTCGTCGCGTGACGTTTGCTTGACGAAAATTAAGATTACGTCAAGATTACATTCTTGCAAGTTCTCATTTTACAAAATTTTATTGCATCTACCTATGATTGAACTAGGAAAATATCTATCCTGACTTCCTATATAATGCAATACGACTTATAGGTCCTTTTTTGTTGCATCTTGTTTAAATTATGCTTTCCCGAGCAAAGGAGCGATTCCAGGCATCAACTATGCACTAAACCGAGATATATTTAAATGCTGAGAAATCATGTAAATCCGTAAGAGCTAACAGTAATAATTATAGTTTTCAGGATTTAACTTCATAACATAGTCATGTGTGCAAGACGTAGGAATGTGTCACATAAGTATGTGAAAAATCCGTTGATATGTAGTGGTGGTTCGAAAATAGGCCTCGAAATTTTCACAGCACATTTTTGGCCATTTTCGTACGAAATCTTCACAAGTATGTGAAGAACTCGTACGAAATTTTTACACGTGTGACGATTTCGTTTGTGTGAAAATTTCGGTTCAACAATTCATACATATCATAAAATTAAGGTATCATTTATAGAAAATGATACCTTTCAAAAACACAAGCACACTGCTATGAGAGACAGACAGACAGACAGACAGACAGACAGACAGACAGACAGACAGACAGGCAGGCAGGCAGGCAGGCAGGCAGACAGACAGACAGACAGAGATTTATATTGGTATATATGTGAATTAATCGAAAAAAAGATTATCTGTATGCACAGATGCGTAGGAAACGGGACCGCAGAGACCCCAGCCGCTGCTCCAAAGTAATGGGTTCGTTAGTACCAATGAAATGCCATAAACGGTAAAACCGGGCTGAATATAGTCGCTTTGACAATAGACCTGTTTCCCAATACCATTGTAATACGTGTTTTTATCATTACCATATAATCTCCGAATATTATTAGAACGAGGCATAAACTGCTGGGCAGCGTCATTTCACATTAGATTATAACGCAATGCCGAGAAATGTGACAAGTTTTACTGAATTACTCGACTCTCAAAATATTTGAAAACGATCATCATTGCACTCGTTGATCTTGCTAAAGGAACTTCTTAAACTGTTTATTGGGACATTTTCATCCGTACCGAAGCATACAATTATATAGCCGCTTCGTATGGATGGAGTGACGCAAATTAACAGGATGTTTATTCTAATCAGACAACTGAAGTATACTGAATCTTGCCAAAGTGAGTTGACCACATACGTCTGTCAGGTGCACGTTTACTGCCTAACAGTTTTCTTAAAGAATAAACATAAACTTGAGGTGGGAATAAGAAATGTTTTAAAAGAACCGAACAAAGCAGCGTTTTTCTATTTCATTTTTATAAACAAACAATCCTGAAAACCCTCACACTCGTTTATTGTCGTAGATTGAACATGTACCATTCATTACTTAAATTTATAGAGTTCGATTGTTTGACAATCTTCATAAGCACAAGAAAAAATATTGCGGCCCTTAAAGTCTCTCAGTTTTTATATTCTCCTTTTTATTTTAAGCCACAAACAAAACGATCGAGTTACATATTGCTATTAAGGCCTGACTAGATATGCCCTATCAGGATGTAACGATCGTAAATTAGAATTATAAATATACTAAATAAAAGTTGATAAAAAGCAAAAAAAAACAAACAACATAAGCCTAAATTATTTTAGATTTTTCTTGTGGTTTTGTGTTCCTGAAATAAGCGCGTGTTCAAATCTAATAAACATGATTATTTTGCATCATAAATATTTTTTTCTTGCAAATTCCATATGTGATTATCGATTTACACCAAAACACTTTTTGGGTTTAAATACCTAAAATTTTTAAGAAATCGTGTCGTCTGTCAAGAGTACAGAATTAAACTCATAAAATTCATTATTAATATGCGAGTCAGCATACGGCGCCTCGTTCTAAAATCTCGTTTCGATAAAAATCGGAAAACCAGTCCGTGAGTGAGCAATGTGAAACCGGTAGCTAATACACAGTCACGTGTCAACGCCTATGAACCAGTATATTTCACAGAATTTACTCAAGATGTTAATGCCACGGCGAAGTAAGGTGCAAAAGTAAGTACAGCATAAACGAGTTGGCTCTTCACACTTTGTTGGCACACTTCCACCTAGCCATATGAATGATTTTAATAATAAACTGTATGCAAGAGGTTAGATGTAACCGGGTTAGGTTTATGCCAAATCGTAGACTCTATTTCAATATTCTGAGATCTCAGTAACAATACGATCGCAAGTAATTGTATGTGCCAGTGAAAATTTATAAATTGCAAAAATACATCAAAACTGACATAATAACGACTGCTGGTTTTTGTAAAAATATTTTGTGAACATGCACATACTTCAGGTATAAATATAAAAGGTAAAGGTAAAGTGTTTGTTTATTATAGTGTCAACCCTATTGAAAGGGCCAGCCATTTCTGACTTATGAGACACCTTTTTCTATTGCACTTTTACCTCCCGAATCCTATCCTTTTAATGCCAGGCACCAGGCAGGTAGGCATACGGTAGTATAATTATGTATCCATTATTTAATATATAGTGGTTGAAATTGCTTTGATCGAATGACAACGCAGTATGTTTCAAATATTTCGAACCTTAATTAGAGTACACTAAAAAAGCCAAATTATTTTCACTTAAAGAAGTACAATCTGAAAGTTTGAAATTTAAAAACAATTTATATAATTGTTGAAAATCAGGGACGATTAGTGTTTGTCCTAGCTTTTTTACCACTAAGAATGCATGATAAATTAAAACTTTTACCTTACACTTAAGCTAACAAAGAGACTAGATTTCTTCTCAAAGTTTAGTAAGTTTCCCTACGTGAAATGTTTAAAACTTTGTATTTGACAGTGAACTCACTGTGTACGAAGCAAGGGACGATGAGCATATATATTCAGTGTTGACTCCATAAACTTGATATCAATACTTAAAGATGTTATACATTTAAAAAAAAGTTGGAAAATCACACAGAGGATTAACAAATACGAAGGAAATCAGTAAAAGAAAGTTTAGAAAATCCACAGCATGTAGATGCCTGATTATATTCAAGTTTCAAATTGTTTTCCATAAATTTCTAAACGAATATGAGATTCGTGAAGTTGGCAGCCTAGCAGCCTGAAGTTAGTAGCCCAGCAGCCTAGCAACCTCAAGTTGGTAGTCTATTAGCGCAGCAGCCTAGCAGCCTGAATTTAGTAGCCTAGCTGCCCAGCAGCAAATATGAATTAAAATAAGTCCGGAGTGCATAAAGTAACCAACTATCGACGCGAATCTCCCAACTATTAAATTCTAATGCATAATTAAGAAGTCTATTCATATTTCATCATTGTTATCATTAATCGATATAATTACATGCCTGCGTCGATATGACATTTCAATTGAAAATCAGCTGATACATTAGCTCATAGTTTTGTTTATTTACTTAACTTGCATAATCATCTTCGGTATTAAAGTATTAAATTTCTTAAAATGTCAAAAAATGTTAACGCTTATTGAGCATTCATAAAGACTCTTGCATTATTAGATAGTTATGCAATCACGTAACTAGGTACCATTTCGATTCTAATTGCTATAAAAGTCTATCCGTTTGTGTTTACCGTATTCTGTTAGCAATTAAACTCGGTGGAAATTTCGCTTAAAATTTAGATAAATACGATATGAACAAGTTATGTTCTGTTCTGATATGAAAACATGGGTAAGAAAATATTTACCTAATTATTTGTTTGCAGTTTAAATAAAATTAAAATTTATTTTAATACAGTTTTAAGTCGGTTTATTTTCATCTGAATAATTAATTAAGGCTGTATTGTTCACTTAGCTAAACCTATATCCAGAACATTATTATCTAATATTATTTAACTTGCTAAAATAAAGACCGTTAAAGTTTAAATCGGCAAAAGTCGTAGAGAAAAATGTAGGCTGTTGAGTTCTATATCGTTATGAAATTCTGTACAACAGTTACAACGAAACAAATTCATAAGTTTGATGTACCAAGTAAGGCAGTACAAGTTACAAAACAAATAATGACACATACTTTAATAAGAAGATTCAAGTGGTTAAGGGAGAGAGAGAGAGAAAGAGAGAGAGAGAGAGAGAGAGAGAGAGAGAGAGAGAGAGGAAGAGAGAGAGAGAGAGAGAGAGAGGAGTTGGGGGAAGGGTAAGGTGGAGCGGGGCGAGCTGTGTCTGGGTGGGGTACCCCTTCAAAAATTCTTTTTGTCTATTTTCAATTTATTTATTTCTAGTAAACCCATTAGTTTTTTGTTGTTGGAGGAAGAGGGATTAATGTACCTATTCACCACCTATTCCTCCCTCTCTTTTTTTCATTTTCTTTTTTCGTTTTTTATTCAAACACTAAAAAAAGGGGAAGGAGTAAAAGTAAAATTTAGACATGCTTATTTTTAAAAGGAAATTGTGAAAGGTATAACCATTTGACACTGTCTTTGATAAGAACTTGCTAAGAAGGGAATGTGGTTGGGTGGGTTAGAGGTTTCTGGGTAGGGTAACCCTCTAAAAGTAAATATAAAAGAAGAATTAATACGTTGCATTTTTTCTTTAACAATCCGTTCCAATCAATCTTATATTGTGTTACTTTACTTGAGTGTACATGTTCTTTTCATGTACAGGTTCTAGCGCCACTATCTTGTAAGCAGTTTCTGTTATAACGCTATTCTGTCATTTTACTTTTACACTGTACATGTAACATGATAAACTATGCTATTTGGGGCATATGTGCTTCATGCACACAACTTCTTACTTTTTTTAAGAATTAAAGGAGGCGATTTCAACAACATGGCACACGATACAGTTAACTTTTAACAGTTTCAATACAAGTATTGTATAATAAACGAATCATGAGTAGTTTAATTAATTGCGTTCTTATTATGACCCTTAAAGGGCACACGGAGGCCTTCCCATTTATTGAAAGGACTTATTCTACGTTCTTTTCAGAGTGTCTAACACAATAACTATTGTAGGTTTCAACTGTTTTTGTTTATTCATGTTAAAACAACAGCAACAAATTAACCATTTTAAGTGAATAATTTATTATTTGATTTATATATTTTAGGACCAGACACGCATGATTTTGCTGTTCTACAGACTAATTGCCTTGTCATCTGATCGTAAAATAACATGAATTTATTTAAACAAATGGATAAAAGAAGCTGCAATATCGTTGTGTTTATAATCGGAGCGGTTGCTGCCCTTGGTGGTATAGCATTTGATTGCATAAATTGCTATGAAATGTATAGAAACGTCGACAGCCTGTCACTGAATGAAACAGCGAACGGTACGATGAATAGTTCAACGAACGGAACAAGTTCCAAAGCTGAACAAGAAATCAAATGTTACAATATGCTGAACATTTGTAAGAAAGCAACACTCGCTTTTGTAATTATTAAAGCTGTAGTTTGTATAGTTGAAAAGATTTTAGAGTTAGTAAATATTTGTAAAAAAGAGAACAATTATGTCCCAAAAGGATGTTTCCAGATCAACAAAATGATACTTGTGCATACGGAAGGTTTATTCCTTATCACATTAATTTTAGCCGCAGACTTGTGTCTCGAGGAAGCTGGGAAAGATGTTTTTCCTGATATTAAACCGGACTTGAGAAATGACTTAATAGGGGGAACCTTAGGAACGCTTGCTCTGGTCGCTAGTAAAGTCGTTATACCGGGCCTGTGTTTGTGCAGCAGCTGTTCCGGAGGAAAAGGGGAGTGGGACTGTTTCCGGGTATATTTCACTTTTACCATAGCCTGGTTAATCGTGATGAACGGTATTTTGATAGCGAACTATGCATCTGTATAAAATATAGAAAATGTCTAAATACAAATAAAAATTGAATTTATTTTCAAAGTGTATCCAATGTAAATTTGTGTGGTATAGGAATGGTGTCGTCACTCGGTAGGTTTCCGATGCTTAAATATATAATTTATAAATAATATACATGTTTTATTACTGGATTTATGCATAATTTATTTTACAAAGTCAAATTCATTTTTTAATTCCAGCTTATGTTTGCAAATGCTCTTGTCTCTTTTCCAAACGTTCTCAAGCAACACATTTGAGTATACATTGATTATAAAACAAGTTCTTTTAACTTATATTAGTAAAACACAACCTTTGCTTACTTTGATTGAAACATGTATTCGCACCAATAAAGGATTGTTGCAAATGCAGAAGCCGCACATTTCGCATCTGGAGTCCGACGCTCCATCTTTAGCCCAATGTGCAGATTCGGCTCAAGATCTACAGATTCTATAAGATGCATTACATGTTTAGTGTACACAGAATAAAATGCAAATCAATAATGATAAATCCAAGATAATGCATTTTAGGCCTAGTAGTATTGTAAAGTCAGATTTGGTATTTTATAATGCAATGCTCATCTAGAGATTGTACCACATTACAAGTATCTAGGTGTTGTTTTAAATGAATTTTTAGATTTCCATGAAATAGCAAAAACTGTTGCAATGTCAGCTTCAAGAGCATTAGGGCTAATTATATCTAAAAGCAAAGTGTTTGATGGCTTCCTTTATTCAACTTTCACAAAACTGTATGATACTTGCGTTTGGCCGATTATAAGTTACAGTGCACCTATATGGGGAGATAAGTCATATTCTTGTATCAATGCCGTTCAGAACCGGGCAATGCGTTTTTATCTCGGCATTGGGAAGTATACGTCAAATGCTGCAGTTTTGGGGGAGATTGGTTGGTTGGAAACCACCAATTGTTAAGCAATGGGGATCTGTATTTAGACAGCACTTTAGAAACATTCATATGAATGACACTAGAGTTAATAAGAAAATGTTTGACTGGGCAAAATCTTGTAATGTTAAGAATAGCTTTAAAAGAATAAAATTATGTCTCCATTATATTGATATGTCACATGTGATTGATTTAGATGTCAGAAACTCAAAAAGTATTGTGAAAGAAATAGAATGTAAAATATTTGATAAACAAATTGCTATTTGGAAAAAAATAAATAAATGGAGAGACTGGAAACAGAGCTCAAGGTGGAAATAAACTAAGAACCTATAAGCTTTTTAAACAAGATTTTAAAACAGAGTATTATGTTGAAAGAAACATTCCTTTCAGGTAAAGAAGTGCCTTTGCAAAGTTCAGGTACGGAGTTGCACTAATACGTGAGGAAACTGGTAGATATGAAAATATTGCTGTTTGTAATAGAACATGTTTTCATTGTACAAATACTGTTGTAAATGAGATGCATGTAATTCTACATAGTCCAATCAATGCCAATATCAGATGTCAATTACTGGATACCCTATCTACAAATTATGAATGTCAAAACATGTCAGATTTAGATAAATTTATTTACATTTTTACCAAAGAGAATTTAATGTATTTGTCAGCCAAAACCTGCTATAATATTCTCTAAGAAAGGAGAAAACACTTATATAAATGACAGTTTTATAACAACTGTTAATATGTAGAGCTGTATAGAAGAATAATTTATTAGTACAACAATTCTTATAGTGTTTAACAATTTTGCCAATAGAACTGATACATTCCGTACTATGAGTACTCTGTTGTTTTACGATCCATATATATGTCTTTAAGGTGCATTACTTAGTTTTATCATAGAATGTTTTCAGTGTTTATGTGTAAAGCTACTGTATCTTTAAGTATCAAATAGTCTCTTATAAATCAATAATGATTGGTCACATGCATGTACTACTACATTGATATAATTTCATTGTATAAACTGTGTTGTCTATATTTAATGTGAATGAGACTCTAATAAAATAATTGAATTGAATTGAATTGTGTCTCTAAGATTGTTGTTAAATTATAAGAGGTTTTTTTCTAGTTAATTTCGAAAGAAATTGACATCTATTTTTGATCAACTTTGCAGATTTCTTTTTTATTATTATACATCAATATCTTTGTTTCAAAAGTTTGCCTATTGTCCAAACATTGCTTTGATTAAAATCATTGACATTGTAACAATCTCTACAACAGCCAATACGCTGTGAAATATAGACAAAATAAGACGTTACAAGCGGGATATCACCATCCAGAATTTGGAAAGTTACAATTATTTAAATCAAACCATCCCGTAAGTAATACTTAAAGAAGCATAAACACTTTTCAATGGAACAATTATTATTATAAATTATAAAAACTGGGTGGGGAAAGCTGTTCTCACGGGTATAGAAACCCGTTTTTAGATCTTATTTCTTGCTTTCACCCCATGAATTGTTGCATTTAAAAAAGCGAAATATGCTTCTCAGGAATATTCACATCCATAAGGCAAAAGAAAATATAGTTTAGATTCTCATCCCCGCCCGCCCCTGTCCAAACTCAACAGCCTCAAAAAAATTTTTGGTAAAAAAATCGGAACATATTCTATTCCGGATAGAACGGGTTTTAGACTATCCCGGATATGGAAAAAAAATAATAACAACATGGTGATAACTGTTAGATTGTTTAAACATTTTGTATAAAAGTCAATTAGCGGTAAAGGTTAAGCGCGAATGGTTCGGAGCTTTAGAAACACTGGGACAGTTTCTATTATCAAAAGCGATTTTGTTGATCATTAAGGCAATGAACAACAAAGTCCTGGAACGACTGGGCTTCGTTTGTTGTATTGACAGAAATGTTACAGCATATATTTAAAGCTTCAACAGGGATTCTGCTCTACCAGAGGATCGAACTGGCGACTCCGACGGCACAGCTAGACGGTCGTTACTTTCTTTTATGGTTTATCGGTAATTGTAAATTGTCAACTTATAGTAATCCAACATAAAGTAGGTCACGTCGACCAGAGCTAATAAAGCTGGCAGTTTGAGAGATATTGATACCATAAGCTGCTTTTTTATGCCCCCACCATGAAATGGTGACGGGCATTAAGAGTTGCTCCTGTCCGTCTGTCCGTCCTTTTGTCCGTCCGTCCGTCCGTCCGTCCGTCCGTCCTTCCGTGCTTACCAACGCCATTTATGTGGCTATGAGAACAATGGGTAACGGTAAATTCTATTCATTCCGTTCTGTTACGTGGCTATTTTTTCTTTTATGTGGCTAAAAGAACAATAGAGAGGACAATAGAGTAGCCACATAAATGACGTTCGTAAGAACGTCCGTCCGTCCGTCCGTCCGTCCGATATTCTCGTGAACGCAACTACTCCTACACTACTGGTCGTAATTTAATGAAACTTGACCACAATGCTTGGCCTGATATGTAGTTGTTCCGTTCAGAAGTTTTTGCCCTTTGATACTTCTATTTACATTAGTTTTAATAGGAGTATATCTCGTGAACGCAACTCCTCCTACACAACTGGTGGGGTGGGAATTTAATGAAACTTGACCACAATGCTTGGCCTGATATGTTGTTGTGCATAAAGGTGGGGTTTTGCTCTTACATGTTCCGTTCAGAAGTTATGGCCCTTTGATAATTCCATTTATTTGCCGACTTTGTATTATGTTTCCTTGTGATGTACATGTATTTACACAAAATAAATTATAAAATCATAAAATAGATGAATCGGTATTTTATTCACTCACATCACAATGAATAAAATTTTCTCAGCTTTGTTGACAAAACAGCTGGTTCAATTTTACATAATATCGATGCGAAAATGTACCTACACAGGGAAAGATATTTAGTATAAATATTAAAGGCGTACGCTACAGTTTCATGAAAAATTTCCCAATAATAGAATTCTTTCAAACTTTGTGTATGTCAAGAACATGATGTTATGCAATGAAAACAATAGTAAAAATGATACCTTACCGGGCTTACTTTTTTTTTTATTAGATGCCAAAGATGTCACATTTTGAACAATTTTTACAATTTTTATAGTCTTCTTTGTCGGCATGAAATCATAGACTGCATAACAAGAATATCATTAATAACTCTATTTTTCAGTAAAAGACATTCTATATTAAAAATAAATTGCTAAATATTGCAATATAAATAATGGAACACATATAAAAAATTAAGTATTACCTAATTTACGACAAAGGATTTTTCGGCGAATCAATTTATTTTAAGAGATGTTTTTAAGTTTACCGGAGTTTTACATATAGAATTTCACCAAATACTACCAATATATTCTCTAATGTATAACAAACATAAAATTAAAAAGAAAAATGTAGGTCACCGGGTTAGTTTTTTCTGTACGGCAATTTCAAAAGGGGGGGGGGGGGGGGTAATTTTCTATACACAAAAAGACTTAAAAACTTAAAGGTTTATGGTGTAGATCATTAATAATTAAATGTTTGTGGTATTCAAAGTATTATGATGACAATATCTGACAAAATGTATAACAAACATAAAATTAAAAAGAAAAATTAGAAAAATTACATTCACCATGTTAATTTTTTCTATATGGCAATTTCAAGGGGGGGGGGGTTAATTATCTATACACAAAAAGAGTTAAAGGTTTATAGTATAGATCATTAATAATAAAATGTTTGGCATTCTAAGTATTATGATGACAATTTCTGACAAAATTTATTGAAAATAACATTAAAAGTGTAGATCCAGATTAGCCGGTACATCTGTGCCGTCTAATCAGGATATGCACTGTTCGCTTTTTGATTTGCAAGTTATTTCTGACCAAGACGCAACCAGTGGTATCATTTAATTTAGCGATGGCTTAATTTTCGCGTATTTCGTGCTCGGACCAGTGCGCGAATTTAAAACCTAGGCCAAAATTTAACCAATAATCCACATGCGTATCCGGAACGAGCTATTACCAAATAAGTCATGTCTTGGACCGTGAACTGTGTTTTATACATTGATAAAACCCAGATTGGACCGTGAACTTTGTTTTATACATTACATTTAGACGGTGGTACGGTAGTTAAATACTCGTTAAGAAAAACTGTAGCGTACGCCTTTAAAATGTAGTACCGTTTTCATAACTTCCATTTTATTTGTAATCATTATCAATAAAACTGCATGCAAGCAAAGTTTTGAATATTCCATTGGAATTGCATTAGTAGTTTTTATATATTTATGTGTTTAATTTAATTTCTTTAAATTTGGAAAGCTTATTGAGCAGGTCATATATTACCTTTTTGTAGGTCCACTGCTATTTTACCGGTTCAGCTTTAATTTTTCAAAAATGATGCACCGCTAATTTACAGGTGCACCGATGAATTTATACGTCTAACGCATAAATTGGTCACAAAACTTTATAGGTGCACCAGCACTTATTACGTTTTGAGCCTCTTCGTACACCTTAGATATGGATCATTATAGGTCTCCCGTGTGATAACAGACGTATTATGGAGTAAAGGGTGTAGTTTTAAAGTTTTCAGCCAAAAACTCAAAGGTCAAATCAATATTTAAATCATTTCTTTTGCCTCTGACTGCAAGTCACGCCTTCTTCCACACGTTAAAAGATTGTTAACGAACTATACATGTTTATCATTAAAAGTTCGAACAATAACATTGAGCAAATCGACCTATAATAAACACATTTCAGACGCGCAACATTATGAGAATTAAGGTTCGAAATGTTTGAAACATGCTGCAATGTCAATAGCTCAAAAATAAGTTTATAATATGAATTAAGGCACTGCCTCTTATCGAGCTCTAGCTTTATTAATCTCAGATAATGATTTATATTAAAAATAATTTGTTTATAACATTTGTTAGCCTACTCATGCACGATAAAATTATATGATTTTTGGAAAGAATTTAAGTCTACATCAACTTAATTCAGCTGGACAACTGGCAATCTGACTTTTACTAAACATTTGGGTTTTAATGTGTAAACACAAAGGCTACTTGCTTAAATTAACAACCCAAATGTGTTCCATTACCTCACTTAATGCAATATTGAATATTGATAAATTCTTCATTGATACATGAAAGTATTACATTGTCACATGTGCATGAAAATTAATATATTATTGTCTGAAAAATAAATTGTATTTTTTAAAATGTTACCTTGATTACACTTGCAATTGTAACTTGCAATTGCACAAAATTGTTCCATGCTATTCAAAAAATATATATGCATGTAAATGAATAAAGTTATAATAAAGACCTAAAAAGTACTGTTTTAATATACATGTACATCACATTAACACCACATTGAGACTTCGATATGTAGTGTGATACATTACCTAGATTTTGGGGCATATTTGTGCAGTCATTTGAAAATATCTCCAGGAATGCCATAGGAATTTTCAGTTATTAACAAAAGTAATTTGAAGCTATAGATGCTGTGTGAAAAATATTATGACAATATGGTACATATTTGGTGACAATATGGTACATATTTGAGCCAAGTTACTTAAATGTGCATGATAGAATTACTTATTTAAGTTGAAAAATAGTTCATCTATTGGGCAAAATAGATGAAATAATCTCAATCAATTAAACATAAACATGTACAATATCATGTAGTCTGATTATCCATATGTAACACTCATTTACAGGTCTTAGTCACTGATTTGAAACAAAATGCTTCTTCATATCTATTTTCATTACATAAATGAATTGCGCTTGCCAATCAAATCATGCATTAAAAATGTTGTTGGTCCATTTTTTTTAATGTATGATAACAATTTTAAGAGATTGTTTGCAAAAAATGTAAACCCATGAACACATAAACATGCCATTATTCATAACCACTTTTGGATCTCTGTCTGGTAAGTATTTTATAAATGTAATATATATACTAGAAAATGTGAATTTCAAAATTCTGAAGCTCATTCCAGTTGGTATTTTCTTGATTTTGTATTTTTCGTTGCAGAAATTTAGGCACAACTACTTTAAAATATGGTAGGTAAATTTCTCTTTAAAAAGTACCATATATTAAATCAAAGTACTGAAAGTACAGAAAACCAGCGAAGCGAGTTTGCTTATTGAGAATAACCAGTGCCATGATTCTCATACATGTATCCATTTACGAAAAAGCAAAAAAAAACTTGGTTCACTCGCAAAGAACTTCCTCTTGTCTAAATGATAGTGGAAATAAGGGTTTCCATGTATTATCTGGATGAAGGCTTCTGTTAACCCTTTACTCCATATATATACCTTCATAGCTTGTGCGAACAGTTTAGATCCATATCAGCTGGCACATGTGTGCGATCTGATTAGGATTTAAACTGTTCGCTTTTATGATCATTTTTTCTGACCAGTAATCACAAATTTTAGATCCAGATCAGATGGCACTATTGTGCCAGCTGATCGGGACCTGAACTGGTAACCTATGTGATGATCTCTGTGAAGCACACAACTGATAGAGTGTAAAGTGTTATTTACTTTCATGATACCTTCATTCGCTATATTGTCCGCAGTTTTCACACTCCTTTGTTTGTCGTCCGCACTTTTCAACGATATTCTATATCGTCCGCTAATTGGACCGCATTTTAGTGCGACCCATATTCCATACCTCCGTGTCCGTTCCACGTCGGACGGACACGGAGGTATAGAATATACCCAACGATATCTTTGTGAGTGAAAAATCGCGGACACGGACACTGTTTGACCATTGTTGCACCGCACCGATCAAGTCCTAGAAATATGAACCGCACCGATTTTACATTTAATCAAACTGTTGTACAGATGAATTTAACCATTGATGCACCGCACAGGTTTTGTCCTATCAACATGACGTAGTTAATACCAACTTTAACACGTAACAGAAAACTTGGGGACTACTTTACTTGCTCTGATTTCTCTGAAATGCGTAAATCGCCGTTTGCAAGTTGGTTTGATACCGATTTCAGAATTGTGATTAGTAAAACCAGCTTCGCTGGTTAAAAATGTAAACTTCTCTACTGTTACATTGCTAAAACATAAACATACAAAAGAAACAAAAATCATTGTTTTTATTATGAGTGCAATTTCCAGTTTTTTGTGTTAAAGTCCAGCTTAAGCAGATCCAAGTACCGGTATATTCAGATTTTTACATGTATTTAAAGAGGCCAAAAACCCACTGACATGGCAAGAAATGTTTCTCTTCCTCTTCACAGCAATCTACTTTTTTCAACAATTTAAATGATTATGAAAGCTCTGATTTTTTTATTTTCTAAAACACAACTTTTTGATGCTGAGCAAATTTAGTGATACCATGAATATTTAACAAAATTTGCAAAAATAAAACAAAACAAAGCAGACACCTTGTAAATAGTGTATTTGATTATACGTGTACCTCACATACATATTTTGATTATGAAATCATGTTGAAATGTGCACATGACAGAAAATATGGTAATAATAGAACACTTTTTTTCCCAAAATGAGCATTAACTTGATATTTGATGCTATTCTTGGTACACATGTATTCTGCTTTCTGGTCAAATCTTTTGGTCCCAACTGATGATAATATATTGGAGATTAACCCTTTCCTCCATGTAAACACCTTTATGACATGGAATAACTGTGTAGATTCAGATCAGCCAGCACATCCATGATGTCTGATCAGGATCTGCAATGTTCACTTGTTTAAATCATTAGGTTATTTCTGACCAAAAAGTGAACAGTGCAGATCCTGATTAGATGTGCAAGTTAATCTGGATCTACACCGGTCTCACACGGGTAAAAAGGCATGTCTGTAGAGTAAAAGGGTAAATTTCCCTTTGATTTAAAATCTCATACTACAGTACTGTGTATTACAATTAAAAAGGTAATACTCAGTAGTTACTTTGAGAAAATTATTGTCTATACAATTTACAATTTACAAAACCTGAAATTTCATACATTTAGGACAATCTGTCATGTATTTGGCCAAAATATAAAAAAAACATAAATTGTTTCTGGAGGTACCATGTCAAATAGGCCACAAGTCAATTCAGGCAGTACTTGTAAGTCTATTGTATATGGCAATCACTGTAAAGAGTTAGTTTTGTTTTTAGATTTACACAAGCTTTTAAAAAAATAGTATCATTGCTTAATTGATATCTAAAATTGTGCTTGTCATCCTGAAACCCAAGAACAAATTAAAACATCATCTGATTGTCATTTTTGCTTAAAAAATTGGACTGTCATCATAAAGTAAAGTAATTTATGTTACAGTCATAATCTCTTCTCTACACCTACCCAAGCTGTTGATTCAATCAGTTTTGTCTGGGTGTCACACTGTTACCGGTATATAAGATCACAATTTACATCACTTGCAGTAAAAGTCAGAGGTGCTAATGCAGTCAAAGGTGTCATATTTAATAAATAAATAAATTTATTTCTAAACCAATTTCAATGTTGGACAATGCAAAATACACAGCTTATGTTGCAACCATCAATATTTGATTCTGTGCTAGTGTAGACAGAGTGACTTTTGTAGACTAAGGTCATTGATCAAAAGAGCATATTGACATATAAATGATGTCTTTTCTTTTGTTGCAACATTTTGTTAATTGTTTTCCCACCTGTTTAGTCATGATAGTCTTGGACAAAAATCCGGAAAAAGTACATGTTGCTTTGTACAAAATGTCCAATCTATGAAGCAACTTGTTCATGAAAAATATTTTATAAAACATCATAAACTGACATAGAACATATTAACACAATGATGCTAAAAACTTTATAAATAAAATAAAAATGTGGCCTATTTTTGAGGCCTATTTGAGCTTTTTCAAAATAAAGTGTGGCTCATTTGACATGTTTGTGGCCTATTGACTGTAATCCATATACCAATTCCATGGTATTTGATCATAAATTTGGTGTGAATAGACTGATAACGATCCCAATCTATCAACCAAAACAGTAATCATTAAGTTTATGCAGTGTAGACCAAGTGTATACCCTCATTTTTTAGGGGGGAGGGATGGCGGCCAGTTTCTTTTTTTTAGAAAAAAGGGTCAGTCTTCAACGCCCCTGTGGTGTAGATTTGCTCTTGTGCCATGTGTTTTATAAGAATAAATAAAAGAAATCTCATTTGGTATACCTCGTGTTCAGTACGCTCACAAACAATATCTTCGACTGCCATGAACTCACATATCTGAATGACGAACATGACCAGTGACAAAAAACTCTTATACAAAACTGAATTGTGGCGCTGGTCTACGCTAAGCTCAGTGTGTCTCACAATGTAACTGAGTGACATTGCGAGGTCCAGTTCACAATTCAACTCCACATAAAAGTTGGTTCTCACCAGCCTTACATATTGTTTTCAAGAAAAACTCCATGCATCTGATTGTTCCGTCGATGGGCCTTATGCTCCTTTGAATTTAAAGGCCTAATAATCCACTGACAAGCTACCATTCAGTAGTTTTCAACTTGACTTCTTCAGTCTAATTTCTCAAAATGGCCGATTGCTAGTATTGCCATTGGTTACAACGAACGACAACCTACTCTCTAAACAGACGATTTAATTTTTTAGCTTTCCAAAATGCTAGTCCGATAACAATGCTACCGAATAATAAGTTTTAATTTTTAAAGATATTTTGCCATTAGCAATTTATAAAAATAAAGTCAATAACAAAATTTGTAAAAACAATACTTTGCCGTAAGTTTTTACCGGTCAGGTTTTTTCCCGTGTTTACATTGCCTTATGCTGTGCACAACCGGAAACCAGCGCAAACGAAGTGGACAACCTTTTTTTCTCCTTAGTGAATGGGCATTCCTGCGACCTTAAGACGAGCTAGAGCTCGATATTAACAATTATCGTGGTTTGCCCTGTTTCGGTCCCTAACCTGTTTCGGTGACCTTTCTTTTCTGTGTTCTTGTTTATCGTGTATTGATTGTATGACGTCATTGTTTCTTGCGTATGGGGTGTAAATATTTCCCTGTCATTGCTGTCAAACCTAAAGTGAAAATGCGCTTAAAACAAGTAAGTAACACCTTTGTTATGTAACCCTTGCGCAATTTTACCTGTTTTTCTTATGCCCTTTATCATCCCTCCTTTAAACATCCCCCAAAATTTGCATAAATTACTTTTTGAAATTTTTACTGTCAAGAGCAGAAGTCTGTCGTCTGAAATCTCAGAGTACCTGCTACAAGCAAGGTCACGGTCATTATTTCAGGTACAGGGTGTGCTTAAAAGTTGTATATCCCTTATATTTTTTAACAATATAATATTGAATTTCTATCAGAATAATAATTAAATGATATTTAACCATGTTGTTTTGTAACCTTAATTATGATATTTTTTCATAAACTGCGTATCTTTGATATTTACCAAATGGGCACAATGTGATTACAACATGTGTAAACACTTGACCCACCTTACATACTGCTGCAAAGAGAGGGAGGGTGGCCAGAAGGCATGACAAGTTCATTTGTCCATGCCATTCTGAATAATAGACTGTAGGCCAGCATTATTAACAGTGTAAATATGTTAGTTTCAATAAATTTCAAAGTTTAAAATTAACAGTTCCAGTTTAGTTAAAATTCTACAAAATAAACAGTGAACAAACTTTTGATCAAACCTGTACTTTGGATAAAAACCAAGGGTCACCGATTCTGGTTCAGTATTACGTCATATTGAACATTTAACTAGGTCAACAAAATGGCTGCCTCACGTGGAATTCATGTTTACAGTTAGTTGATAAATGGTGGATTTTACAGATACTAAGCCATTTTAAAGGTAAGTTGAGACAGTTGTACATTTTGCATACTTGTGTTTTAGTTTCCTTGGATGAAATCTAATAGTCACCGAAACTGGGCAAACCACGATATATTTGGAAAGCTTATTGGGTAGGTCAAACAGTACATGTATTGGCAAACTTGCCTCTTGTATTCGTGCATAAAAAACTAAAAATGTGATGAGTCAAAAGACCTATGTCTTGTATTCCTACACTCGTCATTTCGTGTTCGTTTCAGCTGCATAATACGAATTTATTAAATTTTTAACTACGTATATAGGAACCTCATGTAAAATCACGATAAAAACGAAAATATCTGAATACCTGGGAAAGAAATTAATAAGCTTTTAAAGCAGTTTCCGTAAAAATAAAATTTATGTAAACATAAATATACTTCATTTTAGACCCAAACATTGTATACAAAATGCATGAATTTAAAGCTAATTTACATGGTTCTGATTGTTTAACAAACCTTAAAAATCATAAGGTAAAATTCTAAACAGGTGAAATATGCATATCAGGAATTGTCACATTCAGAAAAACAGCCTCCCACACAGCCAAAAAGAAGAAAGAGTTCATAAAATGATCATTCTCAACAGAAGACACCACAAACAATTAACAAAACGAGAACCCGAGGGGTTACCGCCTTGAAACGGTCGGTGGCAAATCAAATTGCAACTGGGGGGTTTATTCCAGGTTCTAGGATGCACCAACCGCACACTTTCCCAAAAGGTTCTCTTATCACAAAACAAATACAAGTTGGTTTTTGTGAAATAACTCCAACCCACCCATCGGCTCAACAATGTTGCATGCAAAAGCACATAAACATGTAACAGATTAGAAGCTATTAATATCATTGCAAAGCCGAAAGGCGGGTACATGATCTTACCGAAACCAGAACTCCTGGAGTAAAGTCACGATGACAGGAATAAAAGAAACAAATCGAGCTTCTAGGTTCTTTTAAGAAAAGATTTCCCCATAAACCTTCATAAACTCTTAAACCCCTGCCACCGTCGTGCAAACAAAGAGGTAAGGATAATGATCGACTGTAGATAGGTTAATCACCAGGCCTGCAGAGCGCTGTCAAATATCATGTTGGTAACCTTTCCTTTTAAATTTACAGATGATTTTACGAATAACCGGGAGAAATAAACATTGTCTTTTATCTTCTTCGGTTTGTAAATTAAATCTCCATAAAAAAACTGGCTGTGAAAAACCTTTTTGCAATAGTGATTTTAAACTGCACCTGTATTTATGAATTAGAAATAAAGGCATCGTCAATATATATGCATGTTTTATGTTTATGCATTCATTGCAAAAACACAATTCTACTACGATCTTCTCAATTAGATTCAGTTAGTAGATATTTTCTTCCTACAACTAATATTATTTAAAGAAAAAAAATAATCAAACATACATATCTGTAATAGCCACCACATAGAAAACACAGCCTCCCCGCACAGCCTCTCCACACAGTCAAACAGCAGAGAGGAAAAGTCTTGACGAATAAGCTCAAACCAACTCATTAACTTGACGATGTTTCGTGCAAAAGCACATAACAAGTGGAAAGCAAGGCGATCAGATGTGAATAGATGGGTACCAAACATAAAACTATATCTTATACTTTGTTGGGTAATTTAGTCAAGGTTAAATTGATAGCTTGTATGCGGATCAGAGTGAGGACATCATATAGAATACAATTATCTGTGACGTCCTTTGAAGATCGTTGAGCACAATTCTTATGTATGAGTATACTATATATGCATATAAAATTCAATATGCCAATACCATAGACTTCATATAATTTTGATCATATGCATATCTGAAATGTGATGAATTTTGGTTTCAAGTATTTCAATGACCGATATTTATTTAGTTATCTAATCGTATTAAAAATCTCGGAAGCAAATGCCCTTTAGATCCTTCTGATTTGTGTTTATCACCTTTATGAAGATAACTTTTAACTAAATATATGCAGTCAAGTGTCGGCATTTGATATTATTATCTGTTTGTATGCATATTTAAAAAGTTCAGTGATAAACACGTGTACAAATCATGTCTCTTATTGTCATATATTTGCTGTCGACTATCAGTTATGTTAAAAATCCTGTTTTCAATTTCACACACAATATAAATACATTTAATTAATAATAATTACTAAAACTTAAGTTATCACAATATATACTCCACGTCAATAGAAAGTTACCACTTTGGTAATTACTACCATCTGTAAGTAACTGGTAAAAGACAAATGCCGGTTATATAACCCGCATTTTGTCATTTATCAATAACTTACAGATGGTAGTAATTACCAGAGTGGTAACTTTCTATTGACATGGAGTATATAATCATTCCTTTTCATGTAAGAATAATCATAATTTGTAAATTACAACGACAGTACTACTTTTAATAACGCAAAATTTTAATGTACATGTTTTGGGGTACTTTGATGTTAATTAAAAAAAAAATTATTACAATGCTTGTAAGTTCACTTGAAATCATTTATTCGTCAACACACAGAAATGAGATTCTAGGATTGAGGCGTGTAAGGAAGATAAATTCATGATAATACTTCATTGACTTACTTTTTATGGACTCTGGCTTTTAAGAAAATACCCAATATTTTGGTACCTAGATCAAGTATTTTCTCTTAGTGTAACGCAAGCTACCATGGACACCAAGGTATCTGAATCTGCGAGAAATGAGCAAGAGTGTACAGGGTAAAGTGAAGGGAATTTTCTTATTTGGTATGTTTTTCGCCAAGAAAGGTAGTTCTGTCTGTCATGACCAAGAATTAAATTCCATTTTAAATGTCATCTACCAAGACAAATTTTATTGTAAAACAAAACACTATTTCGCAGCAAAATGATCGAATCTTCCTGATAGTAGAGTGCAGTGTCGAAAAATAAACATCGCAGTCTTATTTCTGAAGATATTTTGAAGAAGATCGTGTTCACAACCGGACGAATGAAAATATCCATTGTGCTGTTTTTAAGTACGAAATAGATTTTTTCACTAAAAACGTTACTGAAAAATAAAATAGCACGTTGTAAATGATAACCGCAATTCGTTGATAACATTACATAACTTGACAAGCCTACATGTACTTTTAGATAACAAAAGGTAATAATATTATTCACTACAAACATATTTCACTCGTTGCATAAGGTTTAGCCAGCATAATTACAGAAGTAACAAATTGGATTGCTTTGTGTCATTCGTGTGGTATCTATTTTTTAAGTTACACTTATATTCTCATTAACATATTTTCATTTAATCAGGAAAGCATTGGATGGTGTTTTGTTAGTTAATTTCAGTTGTTTTTAAGTTAAATTGTTCATGAATAAAAACTTCCACACCAACACCTGAGGAACTGACAAGCGAATAACAATTAATCATGGATTACAAAACACTAGATACTCAATTTAAAAGGAGGTAATTGGAAATGGTTGGAATCTCTAGCGTTGTTTATCGGGGACCAAGTGTGTTATTGATGAATATTTTGTGATTTAATTAATCCACAAGAGGTAGAGAAAGTGATTAAATTCAAATATTTGTGAATATTTCAAAGAATCGCTGGCATTTTACTGAAACCCTAAAAGGCTTATAAAAACAAAGGGAAAGATAACTAAGTTGAGGCTGTCGATTTTCAAGAATACTTTATCCCTTTGCAATGATAACAGAAAAGCGAATTTGTACTCATATAGAATTTTGAGTTTTCGTTTTCAAATTTTCCAAAATTTAAAATAGGAAAGTGGATACTTTCTATTTTGGTCGAGTATATATTACTTTACATAGTTTGCCTACGAGTTACCTCCCTTTAAGAGTAGGGTTTTTGTTTGCAATGTCAACGTCTGCTGTATCCCAGCTGAGATGCAAAGTGATACAGAAGAAAGAGGGACCAGATACCAGAAAAAAGGAAAGTAATCTTCCCCCTTAGATGAACATCACATTCTTTCTTTTGTGTAAGGCTAAAGACACACAATCTTTGTTAACTTAGTCAAATATTAAGTATACTAGTACTTGATCCAAGAAAAAAAAGTTACATCCCTTTAAAAGATCTTCGCTGTTATTTTGTAATGTTCAGCATCGGCTGTATCCCTTCTTAACCAAAATCAGTTATAGCATTACTATGGCATTACTTTTAGTAATTATATATAATGTGCATAATGAATGAGAGAACGTAGTTGTAGTTTTTGATCAATTTAAATCAGTTAAACAATGAACCTAGACACAGTATAATGCACTTGCAAAAATAAACAGCATTTATTTGTTTCAAAGGCAACATTAATGCAGTTATTTTTCGGCGTTAGCTGTCTAGGCTCACTTTTGACCTAGTTTTTCGACCAATGAAATGTTGTAAATAATACTCGTATTCTCTTATTATGCAGAGGGAAAATGAAATATACTATTTCGATTGGTATTTTATTGAAACTGAATAAATGTAGATCAAGACTTAATGTAAGACATTGCTTCTTTTATCGATTGTTATCACTGTATGAAATTGTTGCAACAGCTTGAACATTTTTTTTGAAAGACACTTTCAATGAATTTATGAGTTGTCATGATTCGGTCGCTTAATCTCTAGGTCATACTAAGAAGGCAGGGAGGGTTCGTCAACAGCTATAACAAGTAAAATAAAATAACTTAACTGTGTCTGCTTCGCCTCTCTGTATTTCTTTCTTATATACGTGTATAAACATTTTCCATCAACGCCGTTTATCTTTTTTAAAGATATTTCTTGTTACTTGTATGTTAATAATCTGAATACTAAGTCCTTAAAATTACGACTTCGCTCTGAGTGACTCGCAAATATAGTGGCATTTTCCTTCTCTATTTTTCTCTCTCTCTCCGAGTCTGCAATATTTTTAAATTAGTCGTGTTCGGTGGCTTTTAAACAGTAGCGTTGTTTGTGCCGTGTGTCGGCTGTAAAAAGTCTCCCCGTACATTCAATCAGTGCTGTCCTTTGAAGGTCGTTGAGCACGATACTTATGTACTATGTCATAAAATTTCTAAAATTGCTTTTGTTTATTTTTTTCGACAAGTTTATAGATGGGTGGTTTCAGTATCCCAGCCAATAAAAATTAGGATGTTCTTCAATCATTCCAAGGATATATTTCCTGCTTTATAAATTTTGCCTTTCGCGTTGTTTGCGATATGCAGGATTTATATTCTCAGATCCCCTGTCGAAATTCATTTTTTAGTTCCACCCATTGTTTTCTCGTTTAGGGCAAATTCATTCTTTTATCTGGGGACCATACGCCGCTGAACACAAAATGGTATTATTCTAAAAAAAACACCGCCATATGCATACAATCGTTTAGGATGGATTATAGAAATATTGATTTGAGCTCATCCCGGGGCTTGGCGGTGTGGGCAGAAATATGCATTTTCATTACTGCCCATAAACAGTTTGCCGTATTCGGTGGCATTAAAAGTTCCTTTTTCATCTCTCTCTCTCTCTCTCTCTCTCTCTCTCTCTCTCTCTCTCTCTCTCTTTCTCTCTCTCTCTCTCTCTCTCACTCACTCTCTCTCTCTCTCTCTCTCTCTCGCTCTCTCTTCTTTTGTGATTGGAGCTATCTTGAGCAGGGTTTACACCAATATTGTTTTCTTTATTTATTCTAGATATGGAGAGGCGATTTGACTGACACAGCAGCAACAATATCAGAAAATCTGACTTCAGCTGCAAAATCTTGACATCAATTTTTTTTAGTTAACCTTGATGCAACACTTTACATGACGCGGCTATTTTACGAACCTCATTTCCAATCAAAAGGCGATGCCTTCTACTTCCATTAGGTTTGCAGTCAATCAGTTTTTTGTTGATGTAAGATCATTCTCCTTGCGGATGTTGAACAGTTGAAGATGTGAATGGACACATAGCACTGAAGATATAACAAAAGCTGTAACTTAAATTTAAGCAACCCGAAGGCATGATAACTATGAACAGCGTTCTGTCAATTAAACTTTCCCGTTACGTCTGAACGGAAATATCAGTCGCAGTGTCACACGTTTGATGTTTTAGTTTCAAGCCAAAATCTAACTGAAATGGAATTTTAAAGTAAAATTAAAAAATAATAATAATTTCCACTACTCAAACAATGTCGTTCCATATAGCCATTATGCATGGTTTCGTAAGTTTTAGTTTCATAATACCATTTTCTGCATGTTTTCATGTTTTTGTAGGATTATTTTAAAATTTGTTAACAAGCACACAAACTTTAAATAACCAAACTGTTTTCCATACCCAAATGAAAACCATCAAATATCGGTTCAATCCTTAAATATAATATTTCAATTTTGTGCCTCTGTCTCTAATTTCTTAATCTATTCCAGTTCGTTGATTTGTCTATAATACTTTCCCTTATCCATAACTTTCTCTAACACTTTTACAGTCATATCTTCGATGTCATGGTTCTTTCCGTTGAAATGATCTGCTACTGGTTTCTTTTTTACAATCTCATATACGTGTCGTATTCCTTCATCCTCTCATTAACCGTCCTTGAAATCTCTTGTTCATTTTCTTAAAAAATTAGAAAGTACTTAGAAATTTCTCTTTTGTCTGCGCTGCCTTGAATAATTCTAAAGCCAGGAAGCAATATAGCTGTTGCCTGAAAATCTTTCTTTCAGGACGCACTCAGCTACGATATAAATACATTTTTAATGTTTTACTTTCAGGTCGTGAGTTACAGCTAACCGATCGCTATCAACAGTTTATCATTTTTAAAGCATAGTGTAGAAATGGGCGAAAAGAGTACATGTTGTAAATGTTTCATTGGTATATGCACACTTTTCGGCATTGGTTTAACAATTACCGCCGTCGTGTTTGATTGGAAAAATTTCAAAGAGGTTTTGAAAAATGTGGATATTCTAAGACAAGCATCAAACTCGACCGGGGATGGCAAAGTTACATGTGAAATTCATTTAAGCAGAACCCAATGGGCTGTTTTTACATTCACATTAATAAAGACATTATCGTGCATATTTGAGATCTTTGTTATAATTCGGGAAATCGTAAAGAAATGCTTTTTTGATGGGAAACCTGATAAGCGGTTGCTTGCATTTAAAGTGCTGGTCATGGTTTTTGAATTAGCTCTACTCATAACGTTGGGTAAACTTTCATCAGAGTGTTTAGCAAAAGAAGGGAAAAACGTATTTGGTGATATAAGACCGGATTTGAAAAACGACATTTTTGCAGGATGGTTTGGAATGGCTGGACTCTATATCAGCAAAATTGGGCTGAATAATGCTTCCAAGTTAATTGCCGGTATTAATTCTTACTGGCAATGTTGCTGCAAAGGCGAAAAAAATGACCGCGCTTATGCAATTTTTGTTGTGTGTTTTCTTATCGGACTACTAGCATTAATTGGTGTAAACATTTGGCTGCTCATTACCTATAGTAACATACCTGACTAGCATTCTTGGTATAATATTTTGAAGATTATAACCTATAAAAGGCATATGACTATCATTATTTGTATGAACGTTTTGCTGATCATTACCTATTATAGTAAGATACGTGACTATCATTAATTGTTTTGAATAATTGGTTGAACATTATCTGTTATCCGATATATGACTATTTGGTATACGCATTTAGCTGAATATTTTCTATAGTTAGATTTCGGACTATCATTAGTTGGTATAAACATTTGGATGATCGTTACCAGTCCTATTATAGTTTAGTTTCCATACCCCCAAATAAACGCGATAAAATATCGTTTCAGTCCTAAATTACATTGACGATGTCTGCAAAGAATCGAGTGTTGTTGTTTTTTAATGTATGCAACACTGAGAATGAATTGCCATAGAATGCATACATGTTAGTAACAATAAACTGTTAATACATAGCTGAGCTTATATATTATTATTTTGGTTACATATCGGTTCATATCTCCAGAATTAATCAAATCATAAATATAAATACAGTAAAGAAAGTAAAGCATTCTACTTTTTTTCTACTCACTCAATGATGTCATATTGGTTGACATAAGCTTGTATATTTTGTCAGTGCATTGCAAACGCGAGATGGATCAAAATATAAATTGTGGTCGGTGTAACCTTACCAGCAAATGTTGATGTTTGAATTTTGATGTGCAACAATAAAGGTACTACAGATTTAACTTACTGTTCATGTTAGTATGACAACATACCTAGCCTTTTGTAACGTGGATACACGCTCATGACATAGATTTATTATGCTGTTTCATGAAAACTAAGGCATGTATAAGACAGTTTACTGAAAACTAAAAAATGACAATAACTATCTGAACAAGAATTAATGTTCCATTTGCAATAATTGATTGTCAGTAAAGAGATTCTTACAATGGTAGAGCAAATGCCAGGGCCCAAAATCATAAAACTGAGTTTAGAGACTAGTCTGAAATCTCGAACATGTGATTGGCAGTCAATCAGATGATTGAGATTTGAGACTGGTCTCTAAACTCAGTTTTATGATCTTGGGCACAGGATTTGTTGAACAAACCATCCAATATAATTACGGACAAGATAATTATGGTACGATGACTAGTCCAGGAGATGTAACTCTGAAAACAGCCCTGATTTATGTTCCATTTATAAAAATGGCTGTACTGTCTTATCACTGAATTTCGCGTTGATCGAATGTCGCCCTATAGGTTGTCGACAATTTTTCTCTGGTATAAAAACGCGCATTTTATTTTAAATTCTTATACCATTAGATAATAAATAGTTTGATTTCGCTTGGATCTGCACTGGACCTTCCAAAATGAAAAATAAATACGTTTCCCTTGCGCCTCTCAAACTACACTTGTATTAGAAACTCCTGATTCCGCGGACGTCAAGCCGCATTAAACCGAGTCAATAGTTTGGTATGAAAATTTAAATATGTTTAGCAATCATTTTAGATATTGTGACATAAAAGTCCTTTGTTTCAAAATATTATTAATTGGAGGTGAATACAATTCTAAAAGCTCTTGTGGTATGAATTGCTTCTTAATTTTGAAGATTCTGACTTTGAAATTTGAGGAAATCGTCGCCATCAAGTGATGATATTGTCACGACTCCTCATAAAAAGCGGTATTGCGGGTATGCTAACCACGTTTAGTGATAGATCTACTTGTGCGAATGTACGTTACGTCTTGTTTGTGTGATAGTTTGCCTCAGCTATTATAGAAAATAATACTATTTGACTAAAAATTTCGAAGTTTTCAAGGTAAGCATTCGTCGTATACGTATTTAATCAATTACACGCGAAATACTGTCCAACTTTTGCTTAAGACCACATGTTACATGGAACAAAGACACCTTTGATTAAAGACCACATTTACCTGTCGCACTGCCTAATTTAGAGAACACATTAATCTTTGACAAAAACCACCCACCTTCAAAGACCATTTTTGAGTTTTCCACCTAGTGGTCTTTGCAGACAGGATTGAATGTATGCATATCAGGAAAAGTCACAACCAGAAAAGACTGTCTGTCCACACACCCAAAAGGTAGAGTGGAAAAGATAGCAACAGTGATTTATTTCAAAAGGGACACCATAAGCAATTAACGACAACGGAAACCTGTGGGGTTACCGCCTTCGAACTGTCAGTTTTAAACAAGGTTCTATGGTACAACAATCTCACACTTGCTGCTCCTTCAGGTTCGTTATATAAAACGAGCTGTACAAAGATATTTTGAAACACATATGTCGATATGTCAGACGCAATGCTTAAATGCGCCAATAGGACAGATTAAAATATTTTTACAAGATATTCTGTTCCATATCGGAAATATGATCAATTAACTGCATGCACATTTTCATTAAAATACTCGAAAGTTGAAAAATCGGCGCATTCCACCTTAAGCTGTAGTGATGATGTTCTAATAGCAAACCTAAAAGATTTTTTACCAGGAACCCTTACGAGGACTTGTATGACTCAATGCGCCAAACTTACGCGCACAAAAGCAAATTTCTTCTGCGCTGCTTTGTTTACGGGAATTAACCCAAATTGACAAAATGAAGTGCTTACTGAAGTTAGCTCTCTTGATGACAATTTTATCGTTAGGGAGAGATTTTCCCGAAGATTCCTAAAATACAGGTTGTCAGGTATCTTCCATTTTGCTAAGTAGGCATAAATTTAGCAGCTTTAAACAAGATAGCCATATTCCAGTCAGTGGTCTGATTTGAAACGTTCGTTCATTGAAATCTTTAGTCTTTCATTTGTAAAGTTTACCTTGAATATTCTTTAATCTTTAAAAATATATTTTACAGAAACTTAACAGGAACTCAAAGTAGCAAAATAATCTTAACCATAATTTATGCAGCAATACTGCAAGATATTTCGCTGACTGGTTATTTCATGGTGAAATTTCGGTAGTCTTTAAATTCGCGCATTTGCTTCTTTAGTTACACTTAAACATGAAATTTACATGAAATGGAAGACTCAACAGGTATAAATAAACTATGGTAATTTTATTTTAAATTTATTTTACCCCATTCATTTTATTTTTTTAATTTTTACGAAAATGCGCGCAAAATTGTAACATCATCTTCCATACTTACGTATGTAAACTCAAATTGAAGTGTGGGGAAAAGAAGCTTTAAAATGAAAGGCGAACGAAGTGATTACAAAACCAAAAGAACTAATTTAATTTACAATAATAACTTTCTGTTTAGAAGTAACTGACATAATACATTTAGTTCCAAAGCAAACTAAGCATGCCTTAAATGGAAAACAGACCTAGTCGAAAATTACGATTATTATGCTAAATAATTATACTGTTAATTGCCAATAAAATTTACATCGGATATTAATATAAGTACTCATCGTTAACTTTATTTACAGCCTTTCACTAACGAGTGTTCTATAATGTTGGAATACACAATACAGTTCCGCTCAGTTAAACAATTCCAACACTGTAGTATTTTTATATGTAACTGATGTATTGTTTAACACTGTACACAAACACCGCCATTGTACACACAATGAAAATAACTCACAACTACACGGTAAAATGAATTCATTTCATTTACATTTTCCGTTCTAAAGGAATTAATAACTTTATTTAAATTCCTTTACTTTCTTCATTTATAGTTGTAGCACTGTGGGTAATCTAGATAATTCTCTCCAAATTACACTATATTTATTAAAGTTGTAACACGATTAAACAAAGCCTAACCGGCATACATTGCACCCCACCAGTGACAATTTCTTATTGTTTTCATATCGTCACATGCAAGAAGATACTGTCTCACTATACTTAACCTTCATGGCCTAAACAGCCAGCCACACGGCGGCAACTCTATCAACAACTTTACAATAACTAAACCAAACATGTTTAATTTCCAAAGAAAAATCCTTGATCACGTTCTCTAGTCCTTGAATATTGTTTGTTTTGTCTGTCCCGCGACGTCACTTGTCTCTCATCACTTTGTCTGTCTCGATTTCTCGTTTTCCTTCGTTTCTTCTCACGAGATTTGGATATGTCTCGTTTTGGCGGAGATCTGTTAATATCATCCGCTCCAATGTCTAATTCACACACAAATCTAGCTTTTCGTTTGCTACATATTTTATTCCGCCACTTCCTTTTCTTGTCAACAATTACACAATGTTTTCTTGTCAATGTTCGTTTTACTCGCTCTCCTCCACTCTTCCAGTTGGAGAAAGCTAATGCCTCGCCGTTGCTGTAACTCCACCGACCTGTATCTGTGTTGTCGCTTAAACCTAAATACAAAATAATAGCTTTAAGTGGATTCAAAAGTTATAATTTATAATTTTAACGTGAATTCATAGACATTGAAATAAATATAATGAGAGGCATGGGTGAAAAAGTATGTTACAAGTTGTGGGTTTAGACTAGCAGATATGTAATATGTTATTTTGTTATGGTCTTCAAGAAAAAGACTGATACGACTTATGTGCTCGTCTTGGATGGGAAAATTGGCCATTGGTGCAACTGTTTTGAGCGGTAACTCGACAGATCGTCGTTACCTTTCACAATAATCCATGTAAAACCCCTTGAAGAAGGGGGTTTATCCCACTGAAACAATGGGATTAAATTTGTGCTTTAGTGAACAGTCTTCAAAATAAATCCGTCGGACTGGATTTCCCAACAGAACCTCGCACACTTGAAAGATACTTTTTCCATCCATTGTACCTACCTATCCAATATGCTTTTCTACCGGCCAAGTTTGATATCCAAATTTGGTGTGCGTCAGATTGAACTGTTGCTAGATTTGCACCGTACGACATCTGACATAGGGTCTCTGCAACCTCCCATGTGAGACGTTCATTTATAAATTTGAAACATCGATTCTCATACTTTGACCAGCCTGGAAACAAAATTGAGTTTAAATATACAAGAATAAACCCGAAAATCTTTCTTCTGTAAAAGAAAATAATTTATTCTTTGAGCAAAATTAATTCACTATCTAGTATTTTAGTGAAGCGTGGACGTTATGTCGTAAATAAAAAGAAATCAATACCAAAATGGACAGGAAAAAATTAAGGGAGATATTTCATGGTTCAATTATAATGAGGTTACTGGAATTAAATGTTTTCTTGTTTGTACACACACCGTTTTAATATCACAAAAGAAACAGAAACCCCTTATCTAGCAATGACATAATACCTTGCTGGCACTCTCTGGTCTCCGGCTGCTGATCCTGGTTTGTTGCAGGGCTCCAAGCTTGCCAAGCTAGTCCATTACATTTATACATCTGCTGCGTAACCGGATCGAAATACAACAGACCTTCTGTGGTAAGTGTACAGTCTTGCGGTGCCTGAAAGATCAGCTTGACTTTTATAATAGTGTTACTCGAGCAAGATCCATTAATAATATGTTGATGTATCTATATGGTATTTAATAAAATTAAAATGTAATCCAAAACGTGCTTGTTACAAATAACAGGACATACTGGTAAATGTAAAAAAGCTGCAAGACTGTTTCCTCATTAAGAATAATGTAGCTCTTTTATAATATTTCTCAAAAGGGGTTCTTTGAGAAGTTCTATAGGTGGGGGAGGATTCTGTTGGGTGAATCGAACCTCTTTTGGACGACAATATTTAATTTTGATAAGGGTTTTGCGAGAAAGCTGGAAATTATAATGTTACTACACTAATTCTGCCTAACACGAACCCCCTTTATCTTGCATGCGACCCTAATTTCACAGATGACTGCAACTTAAAGGTATTAAATATTTCTGTGATTGAGCTATGTCTTACTTTTATTTCTGCATTCTGCTTCACTTGTGTGGGAACAATAGCCTTGTTTCCCGGAAAACTCTTCGCGTCTAAATCTTTCGTTGTCTTAATATTATTTTTTCTATTCTTCCGATCTTTCTCTTTGTTTCGATCATTGCGCTCTTTCCTCTTTCTTCGTCGTTTCTTTTGTGATTTGTTTTTGTCGTCAGAGGATTTGGCACCCGCGGTCTGGTGAGCATTCGCACCCGTAGCTTCCGCTGGGTCCGAGAGTAATGCGTTTTCCTGGTAGGACTTTCCACTAGAAAGCCGATTGAACTGGTTACCCTGAAATTTTAAATTTTGTTATTAAATATTCCGAATTTTTTACGCCATGCAAGATAATGTCTTACTAATAACCGAAAATAACCGAAGGTGAAGACTATCTATTTACAAAGAACGCAAGCCAGAAAATGAAAAGTAAGCTAAAAATGTCTGACAGTGGTTTATAAATAATAATTAAATAAAAAAGGAACTTTGAAACCACCGAACACGACAAATTTCATAATGTTGCATGCTCAGTTTGATCGAGCCTGACTATTAGCAGTAATGGAAGTGCATATTACTGTTCAAGCCGCCTAGCCCCGGATTGAGCGCAACTCAATATGTTTACAAATATAAGTATCGTGCTCAACGACGAAATTGCTATATATATAATTGATAACAACACTTATTGAAAGTACGGGGCGACTTTTTTATACCGCCATACGACATGAACGCTATAGTGATAAGTAAACAGATGAACAGAGAATTACTAAGCGTGATGATAATCAAGAAAAATGTATAAGTGTTTGATTAAAAATTTGAGTTTAGGATTGAGTATGGAATTATCATACCACAATTAGAGTATCCGTCTCCAATTCTATCGAGTTTTCCGGAAGATACAATGAGTCAGGGATAACCGGCTGATGCTTGCTTATCATACCAATGTATTGAGGACACTCGCCTGAAAATAAAACACAAAAGCGACATTAAGAGATGGTCGATTAAACATATAAGCAGGACTACGCTCATCTAAAAATATTCACAAAAATAACACTTAACTGGATATGTAGTCCGAAAAAAACATAATTCGATGACGACAACTGCCTTAAAGTATTAACAGAATATAAAAATATAGAGAGGGAACACTCGTTTGGAAGAACAAGAAGAAAAACAAGAAATTGGTTTGATGGCACACGCAATAAAAAAATAAAAACATAAAAGTATTTGCTACGAAATTTGCAAAGAAAATATGAAGAGAAAATGAAGCGATGTCTTGAAAATATGAACACAGAATGACAAGATTTACTGCGAAATACTGACTGAAAACATAATAAGAAATAAAGCGATGTACTGTGGAAAACCATCTGGTAAAACAGAGGGAAACCGAAGCGATATGCTAAAGACAACAGCCTCAAATTATGTGAAGAAAATGAAAGGGTTTACAGCTGGACACTCGCTTGAAAATATAAAAAGTGTAACGATTAACGGCGGACACTCGCGTGCAAACATAAAAAGAGAATAAAGCGATTTACGGGGGACATCCGCCGTTAGAAATACGGTATGAGAATGGATGATTGATAAAGGGCAATTGCCTGAAGAATTAAAAATTATGAACAGAAAATTAAATGACGTACTGCGTAAATCGCTTAAAACCTAAAAAAAGGAAGCGATATGTCGCAGACATCCGCCTTAAAGTATGGGAAAAATAATAAGAGATATACTAAAGTCAAAATGTGATATGTAAATTAAGCGATGTTTGGATGAAAATAGCAAAATGTTGCCATGAAAATACAAGACAATAAAGCCATTTTTTTCAGAGTGCTATCGCTTTAAAAAATACTTGTAAAGGTAAGTGTAGTGTTGTATACATGTCTGTTGCTTAGAAAAACAAAAATGAAAACCAACAGGATAATAATGAGGAGAGATTTACTTTATTTATGATCTAAATTATATCTTACCATTCTCTGCATTAATTAGGCGGATTCTCACTTTCCGTTTTCTCCCAAGTATGGTATTTACTGGGTTGTCGATAGAAACAACGAAGTTCTCTGAGCCCTCTTGTATACCATCGTCATAAATTTGAATGTTCCATGTTGCCGTGGACATACCTGAGAGAAAAAAAAATGAAATATGCATATCAGGAATGGCCACATCCAGCATACACAGCCTCCCCACACAGCCAAAAAGTAGAGAAGAAAAGAGAGCATGGTATTACAATAATCAGTTTCAAAATGGACTCCACAAACAAATAACGAAAGTGAGAACCAGAGGTGTGACCGACTTGGAACGGTCAGTGGCAAAACAAATTACCAATGGGGGTTTAAACCAGGTTCTATGGTGCACCAACCTCACACTTGCCCCAACAGGTTCTCGTATCACAAAACAAGTACAAATTGTCTTGGTGAAATAACTCCAACCCACCCATCAGCCAACAATGTTGCATGCAAAAGCATACAAACATATAAACATAAGAATTTAAAAGCATTGCAAAGCCAAAGGGCGGGTACTCAATGATCTTACCGAGACCAGAGCACCTGGAGTAAAATCAGCAAGAACACGATGACAGGGATAAAAGAAAGAAATCGAGCTTCTAGGTTCTTTTAAGAAAAGATTTCCCCATAAACCTTCATAAACTCTTAAACCCCTGCCACCGTCGTGCTACCAAAGAGGTAAGTATAATGATCAACTGTAGAAGGGTTAATCACCAGGCCTGCAGTTGGTAACATTTCTTTTTAAATTTACAGATGGTTTTAACGAATATTCGAGAGAAATTAACATCGCCTTTTGTCTTCTTAAGTTTATAAATTAAATCTCCATAAAAAACTGGCTGTGAAATTCCTTGTTGCAATAGTGATTTTAAACTGCAGCTGTATTTATGAATTAGATCTGGATATCGGCGATAAAACTTGCAAAAGGTTTTCCATAATTTGTGATACCGATAACCTTGTTTTAAAAGTTTTTTCTGTAATGCAAAGATTGCGTTCATTGAAATCATTCACATCGTTGCAAGCTCTTGAAAAGCGAACAAGCTGTGAGATATAAACCCCGTAAGAAGTTGCACGAGGAAGATCGCCGTCGAGAAACGGAAAATTTACTATAATAAAATTAAAATCATCTCTTTTATCATAAATTTTAGTAGTGACGTAACCATTTTCGATGGATAGATTTAAATCAAGGAAGTTTGATTGCTTTTCTGAAGTGTTCGCTTTATTAAGCTGTAGTTCTTTAGGATAAATATTAACCAGTGAAGGAAAATGGTTATTATTTATATTTAATAAATCATCAAGGTACCTGGAGTATAAAAACAGATCAGCAACAAGGGGTGCACTATTAGTACCAATTGGAATGCCTATTACTTGTTTATAAATAGAGGTACCAAATCTCAAATAAAAAATTATCCAATAAAAATGTGAGCGCCTGGATAAGGTCTTGACAGGTCCATGAAGTATAATTGTCATAAGAACCATCTGTAAAGAATGCCCTATGTTCATTACAAGATAAATATATGAAAAGGGAACTTTAAAGACCCTCGGCCACGTCAAATATGAAAATATTGCAGGTTTGATTGAGCCTGTTCATGGGCAGTAATGAAAACGCTTATTACTCCCCACGCCGCCTAGCCCCGGGTTGAGTCCAACTAAATATTTGCACCAATAAACGGATTTTTTATCCATCCCAAATAATGGTATGCATATGGCGGTGAACATGGAACCTTCATTGCGGTATTTTCAGACCATTCCACGTTCAGCATGTTCAGCGGTGTATGGTTCCCAGATAAAAGAATGGGTTTGCCCTAAACGAGAAAACAATGGGCGAAACTAGAATTTTGAGAGGGGATCTTAGAATATAAATCCTGCATATCACAGACAACGCCAAAAACAAAATTTACAAAAGCAGACAGTTTATCCTTTATGGAGGGTGATTGAACAATATTGGCTGGGACATTGAAACCACCCATTTTTAAACTGGCCGAAATATTAAAAACAAAACTAAAATTTAGAAGTACTATGAACATAGTACATAAATATCGTGCTCGACGACCTTTAAAGGACTTGACTGATTACAGCACGAATTGTACGGGGAAATTTTTTACAGCTGCCACACGGCACAAACAACGCTACTGTGATATTGAAATATATGAAAAGGGAACTTTAAAGACCCTCGACCACGACAAATAGATTGAATTAGTTAGAAGAAGCACATTTCCCAAGATCATAGATTAAGACAACAGATATGCATTTCCATGCAAGTTGTTTGGGCAATAAGATGCATTATTTCACCATACAAGCTCAATGAAATTGAGCATCACACATATTTATATTTTTCGTGTTTGGCGTTGTTAACAGTTCCTTTTAATCTATTGTAACGAGTGTTTTCTCTTCAAAGTTTCCAGATTAACATTGATTGTCATGGATCCTGACTGTTAGTCATCAATACGAGTGTAAGAATCAGAGGCTTTAAATTTAAGATATGGGTTACCTCCGCGACAAATAGTAAGTTCCAACTGGTTTTGTCATGCCCTACAGGTATATGTATAGTCATGCGAATTAAAACATACCAGGATCAAACTGAACTTGTCTGGCGAAACTAGGTCGGTAATCATCATTGATCCGGGTAGTGCGGTCCTGAGCCTCAATTCCAATGAATGCCACGCCGCTGAGGTCTCCGGTTCGAGTCAAGGTGATTGGTAAGGTGCCGATGTTTTCACAAACTACAATGACTGTCTTGTCTAACTCGACATAGGACCATCGGAAGTCTATTCTGAAAATATTGAGAACAAAGCACATGTAATTAGTTTAAACATAATTATCACAAATATCACAAAAAATATATATCTATGGGTCAGACCATAAGTTAGAGCAATTATTCGGGCCGTTATCACTAAATTCAAACAAAGTTTCAACTTTCGTGAAAATTTTACTTAACATAAGTAACATGCATAAAATTATTGAACCATTGAAACTAATAATATTATATAGCCTTTTTTACGAGACAACAACTACCGGTATATCACACAAATTCAAAGTCACGGGTCCTAGGTTGGATCACTGGTGGTGTATCGACATGTTTTTACTTCACTTCAGTGTTGTTATCAGTTTCAATTACTTCCCTTGATGTTTGTATGCTAATTTCAAACCTTGCCGAATGTCAATCATTATGGATGACTAAATAAAAGCATCATTGAACAATTAGTTTTGGGCATACGGATGGTTTGTTCTGTATCTGAAGCATAGTTGGCTGGGCGCTGCCGTAGCACTTGTATGACTTTGGTGTTATCTATACATTTACTAGCGATTCGAACGTTTGCAAAGTGTGCGGCCTTTAAATCAGATTATGAAAGCTGTTTTAAGTTGCGGGTTGCTAAAGGGAACTCATTAAGATACTCCGTATTGTGTATTAACGATTGTGTCATATTTCTTGACGTTGCCTTAAGGATTTCATACCGATCTTATAAGGAAGAAGGCTCCTCATTATAACAGGTGTAAAGCTGTGAGGTGATATATAACAGCGATACAGACCATTATGTAAGATTTAGCTGGCTGCTTATACTTGTTTACTATGTGCCAACTATTTCTTTTTTAAACTTTATTTTTTTTTAAAACCGACCGAGTATTTTAAATTGTTAACGCCCAAAATGTCTCAACCCTATAATTTGTCAGCGGTGTATTGTTTTTAAATCTTTAACATCAAACGCGGATTGCTTTTCTCAGCAGGGCATATTTGCTTAATTTCTAGACACGTGCATCAAACCATAAAATACCTGGAAAATATAAAATTTACACTTTAAACCGGATAACTGAAAACAAAATCTAATTTTCCAACATGTTAAACATTATCTCTTCGCAATTAATGGCTTGATTAAAATCATTACTGCGTATTGAGTTTCTATGAGAATCTGGCACTTGTTAATTAGCAGAATATCGTGTAATATTCTGACGTAAGATTATTTGAAATATCCTCGTAGAAATTCCTAAGCCAATTTACCGTCGATCATGGTTCATTAGCAAGATGATAATTGCGAGGTACGTTCCATCTGTGCTTTTCGGTAATTCAACCTTCGCCAGCATGTTTAGGTTTTTCGTAAAGATATAATTTTTGAAAAATATATATTTACAGCTTTCATTTTATAATATTAATCTAGATCTTTCATAAAGTGTTGTAAATAAAAGTACAAAATACACCAATTTTAGTAGTTTGGAAGGCGGACTTATGATAAGAAGCGGGTCTTTTTGCTATGTGTTAAATAGCGTAATCTCCATCTCCCACCCTTTCTGCGTGAAATCTGTCAATATTATACATGTAACATCGATTTTAGTGTTGTCAACTTTTTAGTTAATTAGTAGTTCATGTAATCTTACATATTCTTATGCGCGTTCAGTTTACGCAATGCTGGCGAATATATATTAGTATTCATAAATTTTGTAAATACGCATCAGTTTTGCGAAATATTCCCTGTAATGATTTCTGTTCGATTTACAGTAGAACAGAATCATTTCTCCACGATAAATGAGGCTTCTATGAACAAATAACCTGTTGCTTGTTAGTGTATGGAAATAATGATCGTTTCTTGTGATACCTGAAGCGCAATGATTGCCTCATGAAACCGGAAGAATGTTCAGTGCGCACATTAAACGCTTGTAAAATTTCTTATATTACGGAAAATTATGCACGAACATGGTTTCAATTTCCAAGATGAGCTCTATTTCTTTAGACTCTATGGAAATTTTGGTCGAAGACAGTGTATCAGATGCTTTCAGCAAATATTTCTTAAAACAATCTTTATTTCTGTTCAAGAATCATTTACAACACATAGAAATTCTTTGTTTTCTATTAAAATGGCATACGGATTAAATATCATTTTCTGTTGAGAAGCCTGCAAAATAGCCTTGAAATTTGTTCACAAATAAATTTATTTTATGTTAACAGAAAACAAACGTAATTTGAAGCAGAGAGTTTGGACTTTGCAATGTAATTGTAAACGATCGAAGTATCATTCAGATATTGTAAGTCACAGGGTAAAAAACTGATTTAACAGATTAATACAAACCTTTGGGTGTCTAGGCTATTTCCTCTACTGTCCTGAATTTTAAAGGTAAAGCTGTCATTGGTAGCTTCTTTTTCTTTCACGTCGATAACAAAATGCAGCCAGTTTTCATCTAGGTCTCTCTGAGTGAACCGTCGTCTAACGTACCGCTTGGCGTCGCTATTTTCAAGATGGCCGTTCTTCGGTTTTTGCTCGATGACGTAGACAAGGTTGGAGTTCATGGTATCCGAGTCAACCGCTTTAAGTACATTACTGTTGAGCTGGAAGCCATATTTTTCTTCCTCGAATCTGTCAAGCGTCTCAGGATGCTGATTGACTATCAGCTTTGGTGCATCGTTCACCAGGGGTTTGGTATATATACTGCATATAACCGGTTGTGTGGATAACGTACCATTGATTAGAAAACCTTCATGTTTACCGTCGCTTAGAGTGAAGAGGAAATTGTCTAGGCCTGTATGTGTCCCGTCACTTTCGTAAGTGATAAAACCTCTGTCAATGGCACTTTGAGTAAACAGATTGGTAATAGTGACACCAAGATGGTAAAATTTACCGTAGGTGGGATGTTTAGCGATTATGTATGTAACATTACTACTGTCTGTGTCCGGGTCTTCGGCTTTTAAGTGGTTAGATGTTACTGTGATCTCATTGCCTTGCAACACCTCTACTAGTTTGTTCGTCACTAGAGAGGGCAGGTCAGTATCACGTGGTTCGATACGGATGGTGAACTCAGCATCTTTGGTATCACTCATCCCGTTAGTAACTGTGAACGTTAATGAGTCCTCTGTGAAATCCATCTTTGTAAGGTGATTGTAAACAAGCTTTCCAGTGGCCAGATCATTCTGAGTGAAGCTACTGATACCCACTAAATGCCGGTCAATATATTCCAGCTGACCTAAGACAGGAGGTCTTGTAACTGCAAACACTATTTCTTCCGCTCTTGTACTCTCATCAGAAGCACTTAAACTGACAGTGGAAATAATAGCTCTATCTCCTTCGTCGACATCAAGTCCATTATTTATCAACGCTATATTAGCTCTTTTAGAGTTCATTATTTTGATTTGAAAGGTTTCAGCTTGTCTTTTATTGACACCGTCAGTTAGAATAAACATGAATGTATCGAACTCTGAACCTCCCATGCCAGTTGTATGTAGATACCGTATTCGATTGTTATCAATATCTCGCTGAGTAAAGTTTTGTCCGACCCATATGTCACGACATTTATCCGAAAACTTAGGTTCTTTTGGATCATCGCAATACTGCAGGACTCCTTTCTTGGGAACTGTTATTACAACATAGTGCACCTGATCGGCTGGGTTGTCTAGATCGATAGACTGGAGGACAACCGTAGAGAGGGCAGATTGGCCGCCATATTCGATAACAAGTCCTGCATTTTTCAAAATTTCAGGTCTCTGATCGTTGATTGGATCTATTGTTACATTACATACTTTCTTAACCTCGTGTTTGCCATCTGACACTGTAATTGCAAATTTGTCGGTAAAATGTTCAGAATTATCGTGAATGTACTTTAGCTTCAGACCATTATGCAAATCATCTGCTGAAAAGTCATGAATGGCAGCATCGATGTCTCCGTTTGGTGTATGGATCATTAGAAGAATGGCTCCATGTTCTGGCTGCTGAGATATCGACAACATAATTTTCTCTTTAGGCATATCCATATCAATTGCATCGACCATAGATTTGTCAATGACTTTACTTCCACCTTCCATAACACGAATATCATTTAGCATAACATCAGGTTCTTCATCATTAGTAGGTTTGATTTTTATAAACACGGTATGGCTTAATGAATTCAGTCTTCCATCGGTCGCGTAGAATTCAAAAACGTCGCTTACTGGTTCTACACCTTTATGTGTTGCTTGTTTATAATTAACGGTTTTGTCAATGATATCTTGAAGTCTAAAAGAGATCACAGGACTGCCAGCATTGCTCTTATCGGACCCAGGATTTGGCTTAACGTTTTCCAAGTATCCCCATCTTGGCTGGTTGGTTATTACAAACTGTATTGATCCAGGTTCAGTGTCGTGATCTTTAGCTGTAATGTGATCAGGCGTAAACGTGAACTTTGCTCCTTCTTCTACCTCAATCGGCAAACCAGCTATAATTGTTGGTCTTTGATTGTCTACAGGTGTGATAGTAATATTCAAGTGGTACAACGGAAGGTCTGCGGATGCCTTAAAATTCTGGTCAGACACTATGAATGTCACCGCATCCTTGATGCTTTGAGAGCCAATTTCCCCACTGCTGTGGATGTATTTAACGGCTCCAGACTTCACGTCGCGTTGGGTGAACTTCGTTGCAGGCTCGCCTCGAAGCTGTAGGATTCCGTACCTAAATGATAGAATATTTTCTTTGACAAAAATTTCAAAAATATATTTTGCAAATACATTACCTTCAACATACATGTATATAGACGGTTGGAATTCCTGTTTCATATAGAAATCATTTTTAATGTTAAAGCAAAACTTAAAAAAGCTTCTTTACCATATTTTAAAATTCTTTAGTGAAACATTAATTCATCATTCGTAAGTTTTACTTTTAGTTAAACAGCTCAATGAGAAAAAATATTTACGACCTCGATGATTTAATTATGATAATATTATACAATTTAGTACAAATTAGTACGACATAACCACGATTTATTAAAACCTGTCTCCAGTTTTTACAACAAAAGTAAGTAAGAGACAAACTGTATCTTACTTTGGTTGTTTTACTATCAAGAATACAAGATTCGCTTCTTCATTATCTTCGTCAGTCGCTGATAAAACATTGGAACTGATGACCGCTACACTCCCTTCAGAAACAATCAAAAACGGTTTCAGGTTGTCCTTGACCTTAGGAGCTACATCATCCACGGGAACAACTTCAATATCAAACACTTTGGATACCCTGTTTTCCCCGTCGAAAAGAGACAATGTGAAGGTATCACTGGTGACTTCGGAACCGTCATGAATGTACCTATTTAAAGAAGGTAAGTAAAATAATGATAGACAGTAGAGCTGTTAACGTCAAAAAGGTTTTCTGAGCTTAAGAAATACAATTTCATTTTAGTCTTAAATATTGCTTTAAGTAATTTTAATGCACAAAGAATGGTTAACTATCAGTAGATGGCAGCCAAATTTAAATTATTTTGAGTAAAGTTAGAGATTGAAACTATAGTAATGTTTATATACCATCATACAGAAAGATAAATAATAGATGTAAATATACAATTTGTAATTATATGCTTAAAATGCAATAACCACAATTCCCACAAAACGACGTGTATGAAATGTTATCTTCTTTAAAAAGACAATTTATACTTTTATAACTCCAAAGGCGATTAAATTCAAGATTGCAAACACTGCAAAAAGATCCCAAATTAGTCAACAAATACCGGATATATAGTCTACAGCAAAGGTTACGGTGCATACAAACAAAAGTCACTTGCCTCAGGTCTTTCTTTCGAAGGTCCAACATTTTGAAAGTATCTTTCTCAACCAGATTATTACCACCCTTTTGCAGACGACCATGCTCAGGCAAACTCTCAACAATAAATACCAGATCTTCTTCGTTTGAGTCTGCGTCAGAAGCGGATATATGGTTAGTAGAGATTCCAAGGATACCACCTTCTTCAACAAGCATTTTTGATGTCTTAAATTCTGGAGGCTGGTCATTCACGGGTTGTATGTCAATGTCAAACTGTTGACCAAGCACCTTATTGCCACTCGAGTCTTGAACAGTGTATACAAACCTGACCAGCCTTGGCTCTGGGCCTATATCTTTAGCCGGAGGCATGTAAGCTATCTTTAAATGATTTATATCTTCTTGTCTGAACGTCTCCACAGGAGGAATGTCATTACTTTTAGAGAGCATGGTTCGGTTGTGCATTGCAATTACTCTTCCTGCGTCTTCACGCCTATTACGACGGTTACTGTACACAAAATGCGGAGCTGTCGTGATGATATATGTAAGTTTATCCGACCCCGTCTCTGTATCGGTGTATTCGAGTTCAGATTTCGTGATGAGGGCGATATCAGTTTCCGAAACTCGCATCAGGCGGGTCGCTTCCGGTGACAGTTGCGGTGGGTTTTCATTCACGGGATTTATCGCGATATAAAAGGTCTCAAGTTGGGATTCATTTGGTGGGTCCTGTTGATCTCGTAGCGTGAAAAGAAATTCGTCATAAAAATCTTCACGACCAAAATGCCTATAATATATCTGTCCTTTCACAAGCTCCCTTTGAGTAAATCTGATAACACGCGTGCCTGAATCTGTTGGTCTTGTTTTCCTAATAATCTCACCTGCCGCAGTTGGCTGAGTAATAAAGTAGGAGATTGTCATTTCAATTGAGTCTGGGTCTGCAGCAAGAAGGATGCTACTGTCTATACGCTTTGTCTGACCTTCATTTAAGGTTAGGCCGAGATTTTTTACAACATAAGGTGGGCTATCGTCCTTAGGGATAATAGTGATTGGAAAGTTAATTAGTGTGTCCTTTGCACTGTCGCTAATTTTCATTTTAATTACATCTCTCTCAGATTCACTGTCATCGTGTTGGTATTGTACATTACCTTGAACAAGATCTGATATTGTGAAAACAAGAATGTTCACATTGTTCATTAGTACTTGTCCATGTTTTGGAGTTTCCATTATATATACCCGTATATCATTTGGATTGTTATTGTCAACGATTTGAAGGTTATTCGAGCTTATTTCCCTCGACTGGCCTTCTAAAAGAGTTAATCCAGTGTTAACTGAAACATGTGGAGAAGTCAAAGATGATGGACGAACAGCGATATGAAGAACAATAGGCATACTTTCAGCAAAATGGCTATCGTACACTTTAAACTCAATTTCATAAATTTTGCGTTCAAAAAAGCTAGCATTTGGCGGCTGATATGCGATTTTATGTTTTTCTAAATCGTCCTGAAGAAATGAACTGATTTCAGTGGATTGGTCGTCTAAGTGAACTAAGTAACCTTGATCAGGTAGCGGTGGTTTCGAGATGTTGTATACCAATAAATTGTCTGGAGTTTCGTAATCTTCAGCGGATATTATTCCAGGTATAACTGTTGTTAGAACAAACTGGTCCACATCCATCATGTACATGCTCATATAAGATGATCTTGGGGGAGAGTTCAAAAGAGCATTTTTAATGTAAATTGGTAGATAAAACCGCTCGGTTTTCAGTTCATCGCTGTCTTCGGGATCATAAAGCTCAATACTCAAAGGGAGGTAATCAACATCTGGAGTTGGCTTTTGTAAATGTTCGTACCGGAGCTCCATATACAGGAACTCCTGACACGTGGTCTTTACTGCTTGTATAGGCGTTCGTTGGGTTCCCGTTATGATGTGACCTACCAAAGGCCAATGAGTATCTTGTTTGTTAAAGCTCACAGTACAAGACACGTTTGGTGACCTACTGTGGTAGAAACGCATCACGGAAGTGTCAATTGTATTCGAGATTCCATTGAATTCTGGGACTATCACGTGACGTAAACCACGTGTAACAACAATGTCGGTGGAGGCATTGACGACCTTGACATTCAGATAAAATATTTCGCTGATCGTTTTGCGACTCGTAAATCTGTGGACCCGAAGTTTAACCCGATCTTCGCTGAGAAATGGAGATCCATTGTGAATGTATCGAATGGTATTTGGTTGGTACGAGCAGTCAAAAATCTGAAAAAGAGAATAAACTTTAATAATTTGGCTTTTGGTGGGAGCTCGTGTTTCCTTAACAATTGCTATTGCATTGTCTTCCGTTGAAATAAATGAGGACAAAATTAAAGAAATACGGTTGTGTCGGAAATGGTGTTCATTGCAGCAATAATTAGGGTATATCACGGACAATTGCACGCAGATAATTTTGGACAGTAAATCTTAGAATTTTTCATAAGATTGGTCACTGTAGCATAGTAATCACGCACCGAGTTTGATTAAACATTAATCTGTCAAGACTTACAGAAATTGATCATTTGCGTGATGGAACATATATTTACAGATGCGCAACGAACTCATTGGTTTGATACATATGGTAAACCTAAGTTGACCGCACACAGGCCTGATGTAGGTATTCCATGACAAAGAACATTGATATCAAGATAAATGATTGACTGAAAACAGAGAATATAGACCATTCATAGGATTATCAGATATACAATTTCACTCACTCAGTATCTATCATTATTCACAGGTATCTCTCCTACATGAATTATAGCGCACTTAATCAAAATTTGGCCGGTTCTTGAATGGTGGAAGAGACATTGTGTAGACAAATGTAGATTTACGGCAAGCTTATTTAAATTTTACGGTTTTCATGGCAAAGTTGTTTATGAACTGAGATTTTATTTATTGTATGATGTTTGTCTGATGTTTAGTGTTTAGCAAGATTTAGATAAGTTAATGTTTGGAATTTGTATGCGTATAGTGTACACAAACGAGTATGAGGTACGTTGTTATCTGTGCCCAAGGTTATAAAACTGAGCATGGAAACCAGTCTCAAATCTCAAGCATCTGATTGGCTGAAATGGCGACCAGTCGCCATTTCAGCCAATCAGATGCTTGAGATTTGAGACTGGTTTCCAATCTCAGCTTTATAACCTTCAGCCCTGATAACCTTAGATGCATGATGACTAGTGATTTGTCGTAAATGTAATTTATAATAACCACCTCGTACTGTATTTCAGCTGCGTTTTATCTTCTAGTACATAAATATCATGTGCATGTTTGGTAATTAAACGGTTACTTCGCCGGTTCACGCGTTATATATTTAGTTAAACTTGGTTTCCTGATGTGACTGACTAGTGCTGGAAGTTATGTAAGCCCCATATTATTATGATGGTTTAAAATAATAAAAATAAGCCTTTGAAACTACTCTATGTGCCAGCAGTCACTGATCTAAATGCGTTAGATGTATTTCTTTATCTCATTGGTATTGACGTAATATAAACAACAGTATCACGAAAATCAATTAATTCATCAATATTACGATTCAGATATCTTAAAAACTGTTTATTGTGTAACTTTTATTCCACAATTCTTAGCAAATATTTTTTTTAAATATGATAAGAAAATTATCTTGATAAATCTAGCGAGTTAATGACCAGAAGTTCTCCGTAAGTGTGCGAGCGCGTCGACTTCGCTAGTCTATTAGATATTATGTCACAGAGCAAATGTTTTTCATCATAAAATGAATGCAGTCTAGCATCAACTTCACCAAAGTACCAGATGTGTGTAAATTTTGTAAAATATAAAAAGTTTTTTGTCTGCCAACATAGTATGACGTCAAAGTTGTACAACGTTTCCATTATCTACGAAACGGTCGCTATTGTATCCCTATTTTTAATCCAAAATACATACATCTATTCTGCAGATAAATATTTACGACTATATCGTATCCTAATAATTACTACAATTAAATAAAACTTGATTCAAAATGTCACAATGGTTAAAATTTGTTAAATTAAACAAGCAGAACATTTGATATTTATGGGCCATCTTCAAAAGAAAACGTAAAAGTAAAGAAGAAAACTCAAAAATACCTTTTGATTTGTAGCAAAACCACAGGTGTTCAAATAAGGCAATTTTATCTTTATGAAACGACAGTCAATACTGCAAATTTGTATGTTGTGTCTATTAAACATTTTAGTACAGGTTTGTTTGACTTTGTTTTGTTGTGTATTCCTTCTTAACAAAGAGCTGCTAATAATTAAAAAGAAGGAAAAGTATGTAAGAGGTGGTACTTATTAAAGAACTGTTGCACATGCATTACTCAGCGGATTTTTTTGCGTTATTTTACAATAAGTACTCGTGCGATTTTGAAGAAATTCCAACATTATGCATATTAATAAGGCAAGTCTCTCTAAAATGCAGTTATTAAACAGCGAATAGTACAGGGTTTTCATTTGGGACGAGGGGCAAAAAAAAAGGTTTCAATTTATATTATCAGATGTTTATTAGATGGAGAAACAGATTCGGAACCAGAAGCTGTAAAGTGGGCTGCTCGAACTCCCTTTATGGTCAGCAATATTTAATTTTCATAAGGACTTTGGCCGGAGAGGGCATTTAACTACCCCTAGACTGTCCAAAATGAGCCCCCTTCTCGAACTCTTTCTTCCGACCCTTCGTTTGGTTCCATAATCTATTATAACATCAGTGACGTACATGAAATAAGTCACACAGTGCACGGAATTCCCATTTCCTTGTTTCATATCAGCATGTTGTATAAATATCAAGAGAAGATAACTCTTATCTCTCCAAGGTGACAAGGAACAAATGTCTGGATTTGAAAAAAAAATCAAATGTTTCTGCTTTGTAACTATTCGATAGCATTTGTACGTTTAACTGTTTTACTCCGTGATTTCTGCGAAATACGATAATAAAGGAGATAAAACCATTTAATATGTCGAAACCTGAAAAACAATGCCCGCATTTTTGCATAACAGAAGTGATCAAGAGAAAGTTAATGATAAGGGGGTAAGATAAATTGAGATGTTTTCTTCAAACACAGAAACAAGAAAGACAACATGTCAAATATTATAAGCCTCAAAGCTCCTTATCGCAATCTTGTCTGACTTTTAACACCCTTTTCACTTTTTACTCCGGTCGTTAATGTCAATATTACACGATGAATAAATCAGAAATTAAATCTTCTTAAACCTTTTAATAATGATATTTAAAGTTCAGTGGGGGTCACAACGTAGCGAGCGTGACATGTGTTTAAGATTTTGAGAAATACAGGTAATTCAATTTTATTTTTATCGTCCGATTTATATATAGAAATGAACAGAACAGAACATGGCATGGCAGGGCAGAGCAGTGCGGCAGAGCAGGGCAGAGCTGTCTATAACAGAACAGAACGAGAACAGAACAAAACAGAACAGTTCTGTTGTGTTGTTTAATAACTACAAGCTCAATAGCTTTTATTTGTTGTACATGATGTATTCAAAGATACACTTTTAAATTAAAACATCCAAGATTTATTGCCAAGGGCCCATGACATGCGCATCTACAAATCTAAACCAGGTCCGAAGATAATAAAACTAAGATTGGAGACCAGTCTCAAATCTTAAGCTTCCTTTTAGTCAGTTCTGAGACTGTGCTCAAAATCAATCGACCAGATTGTAGCGATTGGGTCTAACTTCAGTAACGTCTTAATTCGGACTAGTTACTTTTGTACTTGAAGCTACCAGGGCCCAAGATCATTAAACTATGTTTTGAAATCAGTCTCAAATCTCAAGGATCTGATTGGCTGAAATCAATCAGATGCTTGAGATTTGAGACTGATCTCCAGATTTAGTTTTACGATCTTGGGCACAGTATCATTGTTTTCTATCCATTTACATATCTTTTTGTGCCTATCTTAGAATTCCATGGCGTGACACGGCACAACATTTTCCCTATTTTCTGCAGTCAAATTCTATCGATTTTACCATAGAAATTAGACGGGTTTGAATCCTTATCTGATTAGTAAAAATTGAAATGTTCGATCAACGTCAGAATATTAGTCAAGTAGAAAATCAGCCGATAGTACAGTCTGATGAGCTGGGTTTAACTGGCTTATTGGACGTTTATCATAAAAAAAAATGAAATATGCATATCAGGAATGGCCACATCCAGCATACACAGCCTCCCCACACAGCCAAGTTTTAATTAAGGTGCTTTCGTCCGTTGTTATTTTCCGATTTGTAGACTTCGGTCTTAAAATACTTAGCATTAGACTGATATTGATGTTTATTTTTTTTACCATTTCTTTATGATATACGTATAACCTCAAAATGTATTATTATATAAAAGAAGTTGATTGATAAATAAATGGGGTCACACGTTACTGGGGCCTGAAATAAATATCAATGTTTAAAACTTCATGTATGAATTATGTACCTGTTATTGAGGCAAAAGAATGTTCTATCCTTCTAATAAATCTAATAAATGTATGTTTTATTAATTATATTTCTCTTATGGGGTTTCTATATAATATTATGAAAGTGTATTTTCGCTGACAGTGCTTTTCTGTATGAACATTTTAAGAAATTAACTTTAAGATCCCTGTTCGGTCGGATACATTTTAACAAGGCCTTGCCATCAACGCAAAATTAATACCCCTCCCATGACTGTGCACTAATTCAATCACTCGTCCGTTTCATCTGATAGTAGATCTTATCATGTTTAAGTATCTAAATCGCTTCTAAAATCGTTTCTAAATTTAAACAAGGTGCACAGATCAGCTATTATCAGGTGATATTTTAATTAACTTGTCAATTGATATTGGCAATTTATATTGACGAGATTTAATGAATTAAAAGTCAAATTAAGTAGTAAATTGTTAGTCGGTAATCATTTTTCTTGATGATTGCACATATACGTTTACGGTCGAACTATTTAATTTGTTTTTTTTTTTAATTTAATTACAATATAATTTTATCATTGATATAATTAAAATACTGCCAATTTCGCTGGAAGTTTTGATATTTGTATTCTACTAAATGCTGTTGAATGTTTACGTTATTAAGGCAGGACTTTTAAAGTAGAGGTAGCGTTATCTTTATATCATGTAGATAGATAAATTGGTAAATTAGACATTTAGTAAAACAGATTTAAACATTTAGTTAAAAAACGATTTAAACACTTAACCAAGACAGATTTAAACATTTAGTTCAAACATATTTACACATTTAGTTAAACAGATTTAAAAATTTAGTTAAAGCAGATTTTAACATTTAGTTAACACATGTTTAAACATTTATTAAGAAATCACTGAACTCATAACTTTTTTAAATTATAAGATAGGTGTGTTTCATACTAAACCTCATAATTTATTTTCCATATCGCCCCAGAACAGCACCAAATGTTTATTTTACTGATCCAGGTTAATTGAATATCAGAGAATTTCGTCAAAATTTATGAAGATTTAATCAAGTTAGAAATACAAATTGGACAAAAATTAGTGCAGTATTTAAACAAATTATTTATTTAATAAAAATAATTGATATAAACCCTTTTAATAGATGTCTTCTCACAAAGCTACCAGTATTTATCATAAATTAGAATGAAAGTATTAATTAAAAGAACTTGTTGAACCGGTTAAACAATTTTAAAAGGAATCGTGTTGCTGTTTGCTCTTTTTAAATGATTTTTATAAAATTACTAACCGTCTAGCTTTTTAACAGACGTCAATCATTGACCTTTGACACGACAAGGTTACAAGTTTTACACGGTGTCATGTTAACTTAACTATCATTTTGACAGTTGAGTATGCAGTTTTAATTACCCCAAAGAAAATTAATCACGGCAAATGTGTCTCTGACTGACAGCCTCAGTAATGCATAGTGACATAAGTTTACGTTATGTGACAATTTGCTACTTATTAAAAAATTGACAGCTTGTAATGTTCGTGGAAGAAATGCAACAAAATAAGCTATTGTAGTAATTTGTATTTTTTATTGTGACTGCGAAGAAATCCCGAAAAGCTTAATACTATCCTAAGGTAAATTAGGTAATGTTCGAACCTACATTAATGTCTTAACAATCGCTCTCTAAAGCAGGGTGGCTATATCACGTGACCTTTAGAATGGCAAAAAAATCATTCTCTTAAGTAGGTTTTTGCAAAGTTAACATTGTCTGGTATAACAAAGTTATTGTTATTGTAGCACGAATTTAGACCGTAATATCGCCATGTAAATACAATGTTATTAAACAGAAATAAGTCGGCCACTCAACTAGTTCATTAATTGGTCTTAAACCAACAATTTGTTTGTTGAGTTTATCGTTTATTTAATCTTGTTTTGTTAAAAGCTCTCTCCAGAACCCTCCCACTCATGTCATCAAGAGTGTTTTTGAAACCTCACACAGACACCTCCTCAGATGGTTTGTTATATTAATATATTCCGCAATAATGTCCAAATCATAAAATAATTTCTTACAAAGAAAATTGAAAAGAAAATCCCTTACACATTATCTATAAGGCCTTTTTTATATTTTTTTCGCAAATCAAGATAACGCTGTTAATTAACGACACATTTGAGCGGGGTGCTTTAACGTCATAATACTAACCACCGCGCATTAGCCAGCTGCTTTAACTTCGTAATACTAACCACCTGGAACGAGATTGTTGCTTTAACTTCCTAATATTAACCGCCTCGAAATAGACAACTGCTTTAACTTCGTAGTACTAACCACATGGAGTAAGATTGCTGCTTTAATCCCCTAATACTAACCGCCGCGCATGAGACAGCTGCTTTAAGTTCGTAATACCAACCACCTGGCATAATAGGAATCATCCATAACACAAGAATGCGACGATGTCAGAGGTTAAACAGGCATAAAACTGTTCTCCATTCATTGCAGACGACAATCAAACAGCCGAGCTATTCTGTTTTAAATTATGATGTGCTCTCCATACATAATTATATTTGCTTAAACTATATCGTTTGTAGCTATTACAACTGAAGTGGGCCATTTTTCATCCTTGCATGTGAAGTTTTGTGACGGCTTTGCTCAACTTTGGTGGCCACAAACATCTGTGTGTGAGCAATTAATTGTTGCGTTTTATACTGACCACCTCTGGTTGTGAAGTAATGTTTTTATTTTTATTTTGGATTATTCGCACGACTCAACTTAGTCTACATTTGGAAACCCTTGGTCATTTTTCTGTTCGTCTTTGATAGTGGCCTATCAAATAATTGATTTGCAACAATTATAAAAATAATCACCTGCCCCGTCGCATTTAATGACTACTTTGTTATAAATTTTGAGTTTGTGTGTGTTGTTGTTGTTTTGCTATTGTCGTTGTTGTTTTGCTATTGTCGTTGTTGTTTTCTGATTGCCGTTGTTGTTTTGATATTGTCGTTGTTGTTTTAATATTGTCGTTGTTGTTTTATAATCGCGTTGTTGTAAATTTGAATTTAATGTACAGTTTCTTAAGCTCTCAGGTGTAAATAAGTTATGTTCTGTTAAAAAATAGTAAAGCTAATACAGTTAACACATATAATACAGTGCGGGCTCATAACCAACAGTTATGAAACTATTAAAATAAATTTCATTTGCGTTTGCTGCCTATTTTAATAAAAACACTGTTGCTGTAGTTTCATAAAAAATCATGTTTCTGAAAAAAGAGCGAGAAACTGGCTCACGAGAAGGTTAAGAACTTAAAGATAATTAACGGTGGAAATAGAAACGTTTTTTCTGTTGGTTTTTTTTTTTGCTTTTGCCAGACCTACTTATTATTATAAAGATAATAGCAATACACACCGACTTTTTTCTAATTAAAACTTTTAGAAAATACCTCAATGTTGTGTTTCATTAAGATCTCTTTAAATTATTCGCAGCATGGAATACAAAATGTGTTTTTGTCGATATGAATAAATACTTTGAAGTTGATTAATTAACAAAATCTGGCGTTTACACTTCCGTTACACGAACGCTCAGTATTATGAACTTTTAATTAAGTCAACATTTCAAGCCTCGTATTACCGTCGCCCTGGCCTTGGGAGCGGGAGGTCGAAGGTTCGAATCCCACCAGGGGTTCGTTCTGATATGGTTGGTGAGCCGCCAGCTAGTTAAAGAATGGTTACTACCGTATGCTTACCTGCCTGGTGCCTGGCATTAAAAGGATAGGATTCGGGAGGTACAAGTGCACTAGAAAAAGGTGTCTCATAAGTCAGAAATGGCTGGCACTATAGGGGTGACACTATAATAAACAAACACTTTACATTTACACTTTTTATTTCATGGATTTTGATCAGTTTTTGATGATGATGACGCATCTGGGTTCTCACAGATTTGAGGTCGACCCCCCAAAATAGATCGGGAACTTAGTTATCTCGGCGATGCAAGAATGCTTCTGTAGTAAGGATGAGAATTCAAACATTTTTGGGTCGGCACGACCCAGTTTAGCCGGTTTTCGACAATCGTTTTGAATTACTACAAACCTAACAATTTAGGGTTGCATGCAAGACTGTCGTACCTCCTTCTTTATTTCAATGTTGTTACGACAGTCTTGCGTGCTACCCTAGAATATAGTTCTTAGTTTCAAAAAGTAAGTCAATGCTGCAGAGCGGTCAATTTTGTAATGCTGTGCAAAATGATAAAAGTTATATTTAAACATATGGAATCAATCAATATTTGAAGAAATTTAACTCGTGGAACGTCAGACAAGATTTTGAGACATGAACGCGCATGAATACCTAATGGCGGATCGCCATATTGGATTCGACAACATTCGGTTAAAACGAAAAATTCATCGCAATCAACTGAATAGTGAGTATTTATCGAGTTATTTTCATGATGCAATGTTTATGATGCAATGTTTTTTAACACCCAGGTTACATTTGAATGTATATTGACAATAGCATTTCTCTTTGTAAATAGAATTTTTCATATGGAAAATGGAGGTGGATTTGGTGGTTTACGAATGGTAACGTTACAAAATCTTTGTAAAACTGAAATTTTATATTCTTCTTCCAGAATACTTTAATACCGTCTTCAACTGACTAAAGTTTAACATGTTTAGATTCGAAAGACTATACCGCAGTAAACGAGATTTTGGCTCTTTTGGTTTTATTGAACGTTACGTCCCGTTACGTCATTTAATGCACTCTCCAAAATGAAAGTAGGAGTTTCCGCTGAGTAGGACAAGGCAAAACTTTTTTTTAAATTTAGGGCCCTAATCATTGTGGCTATTTATTGTGGAACCTTGTAGCGATGTAAGTAATAAAATCATTTCAATGTATTGCATTGAAAGAAGTCGGATTTTGTACGATTAACGAACATCGTGTAAGATTTTTATAAAAATTTCCATTTGAATGCTTCAAACATAAAGCATCAGATTCACAATGCTTTATTTTTAACACATTTAGATCTGTTGAAAATTGTGTTTAAAGTAAGTTAAAAATCATACATGAATTGATTTAACAGATATATTAATGAATGCATTTAATGCATTTGATCAAAAGAACCTGAATTTCCATAGGCATCAGATAATATCCAGATCTGACATGAATGAAATTTTCCCATATCATAACCCATTCCCAAATCATAACCGGCTGCATAGTTGACACAGGGTTTTCTGAATAATTGCCCCTTATATGTAGACCTTCTGAAATGCATATTGGGAATCGCCACATTCAGAAAAAAACAGCCTCACCACACAGTCAAGAGAAGAGAGGGAGAGAGCATTGTTAATAAAATGATCAGTTTCAAAAGAGACGCCACTAACAATGAACAAAAATGAGAACCCTAGTGGTTCCCGCCTTGGAACAGTCATTGAATCTGCTATCAGAAGTTTTTAATACTTTCAATTTTGTCTTGCACTCCATTCAATGATGTCTCACAGGTCATTTAATCAGAACAGATATTCTCAAAATAACCCAGGGAAAACCAAAAGAAGAAGAGTAGAACCTCAGGGATTCACTGAGTATACAGAACAGGAACTTCACAAATTATATGAATTTATTTAATAGTATCTCTTAAATGCATTTCGGGTGATTTTAGCATCCTGGAAGAAAGAATAATCATGTATTTATTTATTATAATTTATATGTATATTGTTTATTTAATTATTCATAAACAGGTTTAGATGATCTTTGGATCTGGTCAGACCCATATCAACTTTGACATAATACCCCATTTGAAGCTGTATAGAACTGTTTGACATCATGCAATGAAGTGGACAACAAAAGTGAAGGTAAAATAAAAATGTTTGAGTTAAATCCACAATTACTGTTTTAGGAGATGTAATTTTTGTTAACAGTATATTTTAGTTTATTTGTAATGCTTGAGCTGCCATAACGCTGTGTCAACATTGCAACTGGTAAATTCTTGTAACATGTAAGTGGGTGGGTTACAAATCCATTGCATTCGGAAAATGTAATATTTTTCCGGATCTGGATATTTTCAGATGGAAATTCAGGTTCCTGTAAATTGTAATCTGATGAATAATCAGTGTTCATTTATATTGACATGCAGCCAGACTGGTTTAGGTGGGGCGACAACTAGTATTACCCACAAGGTTTAGCCAGACTGGTTTAGGTGGGGCGACTACTACCCACAAGGTTCATGCTCTGGGCCCTAAATTGTTAGGTTTACAGTATGAATGGACTTAAAGCAATTTGATTTATTTATTCTGTGTTCTGTTTCAACAGTGCAACAGTAATTACTATGCTGATATGATATTGTAAATGAATCACTTCATTAGAAATTTTCTACAGAACAATGTTAATTATTACCTCAAATACCTAATGCAAATAATGTAAATTCAGTATTGAACAGTTTGATCTCATGTGGCATTAAAATTTGAAGTTTAAAACTTCCCCAAATCTGTTATCCGTACTGAATGGGTGAGATCTGTAACCATTTAAAAATATCTTACTGGGATTTCCACAAGAGAAACATTTACACCACCCATTTTATGTATAACTCAAATTAAGAGGTCGCAAACATTGCAAATGGTGAAAACATGCTAAAATTAAAAAAAAAATGAATTTTGGGGGAAATACTTATTGCCACCTAGATTTTAGTAAATAAATGTATTTAGCTATGGATGTAGTAAATGTTTGCAAGCTCAATTTAGTCTAATTCCTGTTCTAATTACCAAGCACATACTTAAACAAAAGAAAAACCATTTGCATGAGAACTCTGAAATTCATGGACAATATACCGAAGCAACTAATTTCTGAAATAAGTACATGCTGGTCTACAATGTTTTATTATAAAGAATATTTGTAATTTGAGCAAAGATCAAAATAATTGTTATAATTTTGTGTTTGTTTAATATGTATTTCAGTGTTATAATCAAATGAAAGAAATGTGACATCTCTGGTTCAAAAAACATGGAATTGGAAGAGCAGAGGAAGAAGGCTTATGGTATATTTAATTTTATTAGTTGACTATTAACAGGGCTCTCACCTATCAGGGAGAAGTTTTGTCATAATTTACTGAATTATAGAGAAGTTTGCAGTCAAAGGCATTCTTTCCCTATATATTAAATACAAAAAGACTTCTCCCAAAGTTAAACGAAGAGAGAAGTCTGGTCACTTTTGATGGGACTACTTCCTTCAAGTCTCTCTAGTGAGAGCCCTGTATGAATATACAGTACAGGTATTCCATACTTTGTCCTTTTTACATGACTGCAGTGTAGCGAAATCTCGAGGCATGTCATCACCGGACCTGATCATGCCATAATCCTGGCAGACACTACATTGTATATCACATTCATACTTAGCTATTTTATGATGGCCCAGCAATTACAATATTTGCTCAGAACCCCTGTATTGGCCCAGAACTTTTAGTCTTCATATGAATTTAATGTTTTTATTCTGTTAATTAAAAAAATTATCACTCAAGTATATTCCTATTGACCATGTTATTGGGCCTCGGGCTGTCATATATACCCTTGGCCTTCTGCCTCAGGCATATATGACTACCCTTGGCCCAATAATATCGCCAACATGAATTCACTTGAATAATTACATTATACAATATTCGTCTGTGGGCCACCTTGCACAAACACGATGTGTTCTTGTGGTTGCTTATTCATTTATTAAGTAGGGTAATCTCATATGAATGTGTCTCAAAAATCCAATGCTGTTTCTGTTTTCTGGGTTAATAACTTGACCCTTTACTCCATTTACACGCCATTTCACCACATGGGCAACCAGTGTAAATAAAGATCAGATAGAGATAGCACAGATGTAGCTCCAGATCAGCTTGCACATCAGACATTTTTGTGGTCTGATCTGTATCTACTCTGTTCATTAGATACATTTAAACTAAAGCTCTTTTAATTGGAAGCAGATGTGTCAGCACCTAGATCTACAATAGATGGTCATGTGTTAAAAGGTGTATCCTACAAGTAAAATGGAGTATCAAAATGCAAGTGTGTTATTGTAATAATTAACCCTTTACTACATATATACACATTTTCATGCCTGTGCAACCAGTGTAGAGATACAGATCAGATGGCAGATCTGATCTGGAACTGCACTGGCCACATTGTGGTCAGAAATAACCTATTGAATAAAAAAGCTAACAGTTTAGATCCTAATCAGGCAGTATGGATGTGTCGGCTGATCTAGATCTACACTGATCACCCATGCCACAAAGGCATATACATGGACAAAAGGTTACATGGGATAAATTGTGTAAGAGCCTATAGGAATTGAAGATGGCACAAAGCTTACATCAGAAAACCCTCTTTTGTGTGGTATTTATAAAAAAAATACATTAAAACAAATTATGACAACAGTGTAATCTGTTAACTGTTTAACTGCAACAGCTATTTATGTACATATTCATAAGCAACAAAAAGTACAGTGAAATTGACTTGGGTTATTTGTTATGATTTAAAATACAACATTTATTATTTTCAGCCATGTGTACCATCAGTCTAGTAAAAGCTGTGGACTTGAAATGTTTGCAAAATTGGTAGAAAACTAGGGAGCAGAATATGAATGTTACTGTAAAAAATGGAGACAAGGTTTGCATTTTTTATTTCCATGTATTAGAACTGCATGACTGTAATGATAGAGACACTTAATCTATCTGTTAATGTTGGTATTTGTATCTTGTAACTAGAAAACATAAAATTGTGTTTGTATGTTTGTGAAGACTTGTAAGACCTCAGTTCACAAGAAAATTAATCAACCTATAAAAAAGTTACTGTGTTGTTTTTGACCCTTTCTTCCATGAATACATGACATGAGTGACCAGTGTATATCCAGATCAGCAGGCATATCTGTGCAGTCTTAATAGGATCTACATGGTTCATAATAAGATTCATGAGGCTATTTCTTACAAATATGCAAACAGTGTAAATTCCAATCAATCCAGATCAGACTCCAGAATTATATTGTTTGTGACAACATTCTTGAGCTGATGTAAATTTTCAGGTCAAGGTCACATTTGATGGAGTTAATCCCTTTCTGTACTTTTATTTTAACAGAAAAACTTAATGTTGACTATAACTTTGCCTTTTCCTAATATTTCTACATCAAACTTTCAAATTATATTGCTCATGACAACACACTCATCATGACTCCAAGTTCTTTATATCAAGATGGGTTTTTCCCCCTCTTGTTCTTGAATTTTATAACCTGACATAGCTCCCAGGGAGACATAAGTGAACACTCACCTAGTGTAACTTTTTGGTGGATTCTGAAAGTTAATAACCAAAATTACCCTTAATTTAAGGAAAACGAAGACACTTCAGGTAAAATTGCAAGGGTCAGAATGATTTCTTAATTTTTTTTTAATTTTCAAAACTCAAAAGGTTATTTCCTGGGTCAAATGTCTATATGATTAAGGCAATTCCAAGGAGTTAAGGTTCATCATAAGAAATGAGAAAAATATGGTCAGTTTCAAAACATACACCACAACCAATGAACAAAAATGAGAACCCAAGGGTTACCATTTCAAGAGTCAGGATAAATGTAGTATTGCCAGGGCAAGAAAATTAATATTATTGGACTAAACTAATTTATTGTCAAATATTTATCGGTTTCTAATTTCGACAAATAAATTAAAAAAAGCACAGACCATAAATTATGCTTGAACTTCAATATAAATAGGTAATTTGTTGAAATTAATATTTCAGGACAACAGCTTCACATGGAATGCTGTGAGGAGACCAGTTTGACAATTCTGTCTATGACTGTCTGATGCTCCCTGGGAGCATACAGCCTTCATATTGCCACTAATTCCTGCAATGGAACATGCTGCTTTTGTAACGGACAAGAATAAAAAAATCACAAATGTCGATCATATAGTGGGTGCGAAAATGAGACAATTTATATAAAATATAACAAAACGTTAGAATGTGCACCACATTGAAAAAGCATCAGTTGACAAAAAAGCATCAGTGTAATTGTGTGTTTGAACATTATTTGCTGAATAATAAACATGATAAAACTATTGGAAAAAAACATAGTGTCACTTGTAGTTTTATTTTAAATCATGTGACCCAATACTGTTTGTTGATTTCAAGTTTGAATATTCAAAGACAATGACAAGCTTAGCTACTTTTTGTGTCGCCCTTTTTGAAGAAATGGCGATTCATAGGGATCGCTTTGTCCTTCGGTCCATCCTGGCCCACCGATGGCACTTGTTGGGTACCAAAATACCCAACAAATGCCCATCTTTGAGAACTTTCCATTCATTCCGTTAGTCTGTTATTGGGTAGTTTTTCGCTTGTTGGGTAGTTTTAAACAAAAGAAATACCCAACAAATGCCCATCTGTGGGAGCGTCCGTCCGTCACGAAAACTTAACGTTGGCTATAACTTTGCCATTCCTCAATATTTCTTCATGAAACTTTCAAATTATATTGCTTATGACAACAGGCTCATGATGATGCCAAATTCTTAAGGTCAAGGTCACATTTGGTTGAGTTATGACCCTTTTTGAACTTGCATTATTTCCGACATTGTACCAGAGGGCGACACAAGAGTTCATCTGAAAACCCATCTGGTTCCGTCATATGTGTCACCGTATCTCAACTCAGAATTTTAGGTGCTGTCTATTGATACTGTGCTAGCAAACAACTGCTCACAGGATTCTTCCAAACTTTACAAAAGTATTCACGCCATTAAGATAATATTCATTTGTCATTGAACTCTCATTGATAAAATGAAAAATTAAAAAGTCTGTCTATATGCAAAATGCAAGGACGAAAGGAGTAATACCTTTAAATAAGTGTAGTGTCTGAGGACTGTGACCAGATTTGTTACACTGTTGACCATATGACCTATGTAGTATGATATCCTTCACTTAATTTTGATTGGTCAGTTCCGAGAGAGGCATTGTCTAATTTCATATTATCGTCTACAAGTCCAACCATATTCTAATTATATCTTTACTAAGTTTAGACATGTTGTCCTTCCACCAGGTTTGCTCTCCATGTCACTGACTGCGTCTGCAAACTTGATAACAGTATTTGCCTTGACTTGTTAATTGGACCTTTATTGTTTTGGGGTCGAATATCTATGTCTCAGAGGTCATAAAGTAAATTGGTCCCCGTCCTTGAGGTGAAAGTTTGTTTCTGGTCCAACTTAATCAAACACAAACTCTTTGCCAAAGATCCATCGCTTTTCAATTGTGTTTTGATGGCCGACCCATCAGTACCTCCAGTCCTTTGATTAATCATTAGGGATAACATAGTTAGTTTACTTCGCCGGGGGCAGAACTTAATACCAAGGAATCAATAGGCTACGATGCTTAACCCAAGACTAATCCGACTTTTCCCAACCGCATGGGGGCGCATGCGCATGTCTTAATTAGTCTTTCGTTACTCTTTGGCAAAATGACTCTGCGATGAGTTTTTGTCCATGTTAATTTATTTTTATTGTGTTTAAATCGTTACCGGAAAACCAAGATAAATTTTTTATACAGTGAAGCAATTAACAGGGCATGGAGTATAATTGCTGAACATTAATTTAATATTTAACTGCGTGCTGCCACAAAAATTTGATCAGGTGTGCGACCCGTTTTTATTTAACCTTCAAAAACAATTAAATGGTTTTCAGAATTACTACCGCAATTAAAAACGCTCTTTAAATAATTTCTTCATTCATTCATAACTTTACCTGTCTCAATTAACAACGCAATAATTATGTTTTACAATAAGCGCATGTTTTATGACCGTGATATAACACCGTTTTTTATTGTCGTCATGAATTTGTTAAAACCTATCCCGGGCAGGTGTGTGCTGTATCACAGTATAGATGAAGCGCTGTAGCAAAGATTACTTTTCTTTTGAGCCTCAGCTTTGACGTCAGGCTCTTATTAGTACGTGTGCGTGCTAAAGCCTTTTGATATTACAATTGTGTTTGGTGGTTTCATTTAACCTTGTACCTCATGGGATATGGTTTAAGGTTCATATTCCACGGGCGAACAGTGTAGATCTGCCTGCACGTCCGCGTATTCTGATTAGGATTTGAACTGCTCGCTTCTTGGAAAGAAGTAACGTAATTACTTTAAAGACGAACAGTGTGGATCACGACAGAAGGCACGAATGTGCCGGGTGACACACTGGATCTACATTGGTCGCCCATGGGGTAAACGACATGTCCTATTAATTAAATGGTTATTGTAGCCTTAAATTCTTTCATTCGAAAAGTCAGTGTTGTGTATTTATTTTGCGTACCAGATGTGAACATTATTTTAATAAGAACCTTATTAGAAACAATAAATTTATGTTAAACTTTTTTTAAACTTTTAGATTAGTGTCCGAGAAACCGCTAATGTCCTATAGCGCACTCCCCACACTGAATTTGATAACATAACTTTTCAACGTATTGCGACTTTTATTGTCATATTTGTCGGTTTCCCAACTATATAACAAAAACAATAACACCGGTAGAAGTTGACTAAACGAGAAATGATTCAAACTGAAATGTATCTAGCTCACTGTGTTTATTAAACAATTTGTATCAGAATGATACAGAAGAAATGTTATGATAAGCAACAAATACGACATAAACCAGTATTAATGTGAGCGGCATGCTAATATATAAGTTAAGTGATCTCAAGCAACGAAGCATTTTCCCTATAAAATTGTTGTAGTTCGGTAAGTTTTGCAAGCGTCTTGTTCAGCAGGCGCATTAGTTTTGACCACGTGACATTGAGTCTTCATCGGCAGGGGCATTATTCTTGATCAGCATGAAACTTAGTCTTGCTCTGCAAGGACATTAGTCTTGTTCAGCAGGATTAAAAGTCTTGTTCAGCAAGGGCATTAGTCTTGCTCTGCAAGGACATTAGTCTTGCTCTGCAGGATTAAAAGTCTTGTTCAGCAAGGGCATTAGTCTTGCTCTGCAAGGACATTAGTCTTGTTCAGCTGGATTAGAAGTCTTGTTCAGCAAGGGCGAATTTGCTCTGTAAGGACTTTAGGTTTGCTCAGCTGTGGTATTAATCTTGTTCAGCAAGGGCATTAGTCTTGCTCTGCAAGGACATTAGTCTTGCTCTGCAGGATTAAAAGTCTTGTTCAGCAAGGGCATTAGTCTTGCTCTGCAAGGACATTAGTCTTGTTCAGCTGGATTAGAAGTCTTGTTCAGCAAGGGCATTAGTCTTGCTCTGCAAGGACATTAGTCTTGTTCAGCAGGATTAAAAGTCTTGTTCAGCAAGGGCATTAGTCTTGCTCTGCAAGGACATTAGTCTTGCTCTGCAGGATTAAAAGTCTTGTTCAGCAAGGGCATTAGTCTTGCTCTGCAAGGACATTAGTCTTGTTCAGCAGGATTAGAAGTCTTGTTCAGCAAGGGCATTAGTCTTGCTCTGCAAGGACATTAGTCTTGTTCAGCAGGATTAAAAGTCTTGTTCAGCAAGGGCATTAGTCTTGCTCTGCAAGGACATTAGTCTTGTTCAGCAGGATTAGAAGTCTTGTTCAGCAAGGGCGGTTTTGCTCTGCAAGGACTTTAGGTTTGCTCAGCTGTGGTATTAATCTTTAGCAGGGCCATTAGTCTTCCTCAGCAGGGACATTAGTCTTCCTCAGCAGGGACATTAGTCTTCCTCAGCAGGGGCATTAGTCTTCCTCAGCAGGGGCATTAGTCTTCCTCAGCAGGGGCATTAGTCTTCCTCAGCAGGGGCATTAGTCTTCCTCAGCAGGGGCATTAGTCTTCCTCAGCAGGGGCATTAGTCTTCCTCAGCAGGGGCATTAGTCTTCCTCAGCAGGGGCATTAGTCTTCCTCAGCAGGGGCATTAGTCTTCCTCAGCAGGGCCATTAGTCTTCCTCAGCAGGGGCATTAGTCTTCCTCAGCAGGGGCATTAGTCTTCCTCAGCAGGGCCATTAGTCTTGCTCTGCAAGGACATTAGTCTTCCTCAGCAGGGGCATTAGTCTTCCTCAGCAGGGCCATTAGTCTTGCTCTGCAAGGACATTAGTCTTCCTCAGCAGGGGCATTAGTCTTCCTCAGCAGGGGCATTAGTCTTCCTCAGCAGGGACATTAGTCTTCCTCAGCAGGGGCATTAGTCTTCCTCAGCAGGGGCATTAGTCTTCCTCAGCAGGGGCATTAGTCTTCCTCAGCAGGGGCATTAGTCTTCCTCAGCAGGGGCATTAGTCTTCCTCAGCAGGGGCATTAGTCTTCCTCAGCAGGGGCATTAGTCTTCCTCAGCAGGGCCATTAGTCTTGCTCTGCAAGGACATTAGTCTTCCTCAGCAGGGGCATTAGTCTTCCTCAGCAGGGCCATTAGTCTTCCTCAGCAGGGGCATTAGTCTTCCTCAGCAGGGGCATTAGTCTTCCTCAGCAGGGGCATTAGTCTTCCTCAGCAGGGCCATTAGTCTTCCTCAGCAGGGGCATTAGTCTTCCTCAGCAGGGGCATTAGTCTTCCTCAGCAGGGGCATTAGTCTTCCTCAGCAGGGCCATTAGTCTTCCTCAGCAGGGGCATTAGTCTTCCTCAGCAGGGGCATTAGTCTTCCTCAGCAGGGGCATTAGTCTTCCTCAGCAGGGACATTAGTCTTCCTCAGCAGGGCCATTAGTCTTGCTCTGCAAGGACATTAGTCTTCCTCAGCAGGGGCATTAGTCTTCCTCAGCAGGGACATTAGTCTTCCTCAGCAGGGACATTAGTCTTCCTCAGCAGGGACATTAGTCTTCCTCAGCAGGGGCATTAGTCTTCCTCAGCAGGGGCATTAGTCTTCCTCAGCAAGGACATTAGTCTTCCTCAGCAGGGGCATTAGTCTTCCTCAGCAGGGACATTAGTCTTCCTCAGCAGGGCCATTAGTCTTGCTCTGCAAGGACATTAGTCTTCCTCAGCAGGGGCATTAGTCTTCCTCAGCAGGGGCATTAGTCTTCCTCAGCAGGGGCATTAGTCTTCCTCAGCAGGGCCATTAGTCTTCCTCAGCAGGGGCATTAGTCTTCCTCAGCAGGGGCATTAGTCTTCCTCAGCAGGGGCATTAGTCTTCCTCAGCAGGGGCATTAGTCTTCCTCAGCAGGGGCATTAGTCTTCCTCAGCAGGGCCATTAGTCTTCCTCAGCAGGGCCATTAGTCTTCCTCAGCAGGGGCATTAGTCTTCCTCAGCAGGGCCATTAGTCTTGCTCTGCAAGGACATTAGTCTTCCTCAGCAGGGGCATTAGTCTTCCTCAGCAGGGCCATTAGTCTTGCTCTGCAAGGACATTAGTCTTCCTCAGCAGGGGCATTAGTCTTCCTCAGCAGGGGCATTAGTCTTCCTCAGCAGGGGCATTAGTCTTCCTCAGCAGGGGCATTAGTCTTCCTCAGCAGGGGCATTAGTCTTCCTCAGCAGGGGCATTAGTCTTCCTCAGCAGGGCCATTAGTCTTGCTCTGCAAGGACATTAGTCTTCCTCAGCAGGGGCATTAGTCTTCCTCAGCAGGGCCATTAGTCTTCCTCAGCAGGGGCATTAGTCTTCCTCAGCAGGGCCATTAGTCTTCCTCAGCAGGGGCATTAGTCTTCCTCAGCAGGGGCATTAGTCTTCCTCAGCAGGGGCATTAGTCTTCCTCAGCAGGGCCATTAGTCTTCCTCAGCAGGGGCATTAGTCTTCCTCAGCAGGGCCATTAGTCTTCCTCAGCAGGGGCATTAGTCTTCCTCAGCAGGGGCATTAGTCTTCCTCAGCAGGGACATTAGTCTTCCTCAGCAGGGACATTAGTCTTGCTCTGCAAGGACATTAGTCTTCCTCAGCAGGGGCATTAGTCTTCCTCAGCAGGGGCATTAGTCTTCCTCAGCAGGGGCATTAGTCTTCCTCAGCAGGGCCATTAGTCTTGCTCTGCAAGGACATTAGTCTTCCTCAGCAGGGGCATTAGTCTTCCTCAGCAGGGGCATTAGTCTTCCTCAGCAGGGCCATTAGTCTTCCTCAGCAGGGGCATTAGTCTTCCTCAGCAGGGCCATTAGTCTTCCTCAGCAGGGGCATTAGTCTTCCTCAGCAGGGGCATTAGTCTTCCTCAGCAGGGGCATTAGTCTTCCTCAGCAGGGGCATTAGTCTTCCTCAGCAGGGCCATTAGTCTTCCTCAGCAGGGGCATTAGTCTTCCTCAGCAGGGGCATTAGTCTTCCTCAGCAGGGGCATTAGTCTTCCTCAGCAGGGGCATTAGTCTTCCTCAGCAGGGCCATTAGTCTTGCTCTGCAGGGGCATTAGTCTTCCTCAGCAGGGGCATTAGTCTTCCTCAGCAGGGCCATTAGTCTTCCTCAGCAGGGGCATTAGTCTTCCTCAGCAGGGGCATTAGTCTTCCTCAGCAGGGCCATTAGTCTTCCTCAGCAGGGGCATTAGTCTTCCTCAGCAGGGGCATTAGTCTTCCTCAGCAGGGCCATTAGTCTTCCTCAGCAGGGGCATTAGTCTTCCTCAGCAGGGCCATTAGTCTTCCTCAGCAGGGGCATTAGTCTTCCTCAGCAGGGGCATTAGTCTTCCTCAGCAGGGCCATTAGTCTTCCTCAGCAGGGCCATTAGTCTTCCTCAGCAGGGGCATTAGTCTTGCTCTGCAAGGACATTAGTCTTCCTCAGCAGGGGCATTAGTCTTCCTCAGCAGGGCCATTAGTCTTGCTCTGCAAGGACATTAGTCTTCCTCAGCAGGGGCATTAGTCTTCCTCAGCAGGGCCATTAGTCTTGCTCTGCAAGGACATTAGTCTTCCTCAGCAGGGGCATTAGTCTTCCTCAGCAGGGGCATTAGTCTTCCTCAGCAGGGCCATTAGTCTTCCTCAGCAGGGGCATTAGTCTTCCTCAGCAGGGCCATTAGTCTTCCTCAGCAGGGGCATTAGTCTTCCTCAGCAGGGGCATTAGTCTTCCTCAGCAGGGCCATTAGTCTTCCTCAGCAGGGCCATTAGTCTTCCTCAGCAGGGACATTAGTCTTCCTCAGCAGGGACATTAGTCTTCCTCAGCAGGGACATTAGTCTTCCTCAGCAGGGGCATTAGTCTTCCTCAGCAGGGACATTAGTCTTCCTCAGCAGGGGCATTAGTCTTCCTCAGCAGGGGCATTAGTCTTCCTCAGCAGGGGCATTAGTCTTCCTCAGCAGGGGCATTAGTCTTCCTCAGCAGGGGCATTAGTCTTCCTCAGCAGGGACATTAGTCTTCCTCAGCAGGGGCATTAGTCTTCCTCAGCAGGGCCATTAGTCTTCCTCAGCAGGGGCATTAGTCTTCCTCAGCAGGGGCATTAGTCTTCCTCAGCAGGGCCATTAGTCTTCCTCAGCAGGGACATTAGTCTTCCTCAGCAGGGACATTAGTCTTCCTCAGCAGGGGCATTAGTCTTCCTCAGCAGGGCCATTAGTCTTCCTCAGCAGGGGCATTATTCCTCAGCAGGGGCATTAGTCTTCCTCAGCAGGGGCATTAGTCTTCCTCAGCAGGGACATTAGTCTTCCTCAGCAGGGACATTAGTCTTCCTCAGCAGGGACATTAGTCTTCCTCAGCAGGGGCATTAGTCTTCCTCAGCAGGGACATTAGTCTTCCTCAGCAGGGGCATTAGTCTTCCTCAGCAGGGACATTAGTCTTGCTCTGCAAGGACATTAGTCTTGCTCTGCAAGGACATTAGTCTTCCTCAGCAGGGACATTAGTCTTGCTCTGCAAGGACATTAGCCCTGCTAAGCTCGAATTTTGGTCTTCGATCAACACGGTCATTTATTACTTAGCACGGACATTTGATAAAATGCATTAAGAGTCAATTCCGACCTTTCAATACACATAACAATAGAGCAGACTGTATTTGTTTGATGTGGCCACAGGTATACACGTTTAGTGTTTTTTTTATTATGACTGAATGGGATATAACTTGGTTTTTAACTGCCAGTTTAAAACGACAATGTTAACAGAAACGCTTCTGTTTTTTTTTAAACCTTGTATTTAAACGATATGTACAAGTGAATTTCAATGAGGACAAAAAGTGTTGACTGATATAACTTTGCGATAAGAATATGCAAAATTTATCACCCCCGTATCTTGATCTAAATAATATGAACCGCTGATAAAATTTATGTTATAATAATTTTGTCAATGTGTGAATGTGTTATAGAAAGCATGCAACAACTTGAAAAATCAAAACGCGATCAACCGTTTTTCAAAGAAAGTGTTTACTTGTAATTGTTAATTAATAAATTCAGTTGAGAAAAAAATTCACCACACCCAATTACCAAACCTATTAAGAGGAATAAAATGCAAATAATTCTTTAGACGTTCAGAATACAAATATTATGTTATAATGTTTTGAAGGTCTCGTATTTTTCATTCGCAATTATTTTATTTTACGACAGATTATAATATAGTTTTGAAGAAAATAGTCAAGAGTCGAAGGAAGAAAAAGAAGTAAGACAAAAACATTTTTGTTTGAAATCAGAGCACTTCATCTCTTCAACGGTGGTGCCGTGAGAGAGAGAAAGAGCATTTATTTTGGGTGTGGGTGCATTTTTGGGTCCCCGCAATTACAGTAGTGCATTCAAATCCTCACGACATCGAAATCCGGAGTGGCGTCCCTAGAGAGAGTTCTAACTTCCCTAAACCGTTAGGTCTCATAACCTCCCAGACAGACAGGCGGACGGACGGGCGGGCGGACGGATAGACGGACGGACAGACACGCTTACTTTCATACTGAACTATATTCTAAGTTGTTCATACGTAGTTACAAATTTAAATAAACACTCGGGTTCTTCTTATGTAACATTATCATTTTATCATTGACTTCCCGTCTGCTTGTTTAACAAGTCCTTTACGATCATAAATAAAAGCGAATTCTTCTCTGTCACTTAAACTATCTCTGCATCCTTTAATTTTGTTAATGTCTGAAGCGATAGTATAAACGGACGGATACATTGCCATTTGAAAAAGCTTGTTCGCTATTAAAGGTAATAAAAAATCCATAACTCAACATGGTGCCCGTCCCCTGCCAAGTCTATGATTTAATTTTCCCTGTAAGTGTATCATCTCACTATGTCGAACATTAAATTTATTTTATCGAACATTTAATTTATTTTATTAAGTTCATTAAAAATATCTGAATGTGTTTATGTGTTTGGAGTGGATTGAAATATAACATAAAGAAAAAAAAATAAAGCATACTAAGCTTACAAAGTAGATTCGACGCCAATAAACGAAAGAGTGACACGGTGTTTCGCAATTATGAGTTAAAATTTCCAAGTTTAGAAGTGGATGATGTTGTAATATGACTTACAAGTATAACCAGGATTCGAACTAGTTTAAAGCATAGCCAAATTACGCATGCAGCCCAAATTTGGTGAAACGGTCTGAAAATTGACCGCTATTAGGTTGAAGAAACATTTTAGACGACGGACGGATGGCGACTGAAAGTCATCGAATCCTCAACTCACTGAACTAAATCTTCTTAGATATCAATTGATAAGTAGACTTTTGGTATTTTAGATAATGTAACTTAAACAAGTAATGAACGAAAAATACACTAAGTACCAAAGATGGAATAAATGCATTCTGTCAAACAGTTCTAATATACACAAATGTTTGCCGATATAAAACTGGACGTGAGATGACTGGCAGTATCACATCGAGGCTAAAGAGGTTATTTATCCCTTTTATGAAATTAATCCTTTCGATAAATAAGCCATAGAAAGTAAGGGAAGTTGATTAAGTTTGTGTACTTATCAACTTGCTTGAAGTAATCTGAAGATGGACAGCCGGCCAATTCCTAGATTTATTCAGATCCTCTCCTAACAAATTAATCAAATGATTAGATGTGAGATAAGTCTACAGATATTTAGGATTCCGCTGACAGGAGAGGAGGAAAAACAGAGGAATTAGAATCTATGTGAGCGTGAAATATTGTTTGATTTTTTTTTCTTTCTTCGGTTATTTATCCATCGGATGGTCTGGTCACAGGCAAGATTGCCTCAGACAATCTGTTTCGCTGCAGAGTTACCGATATTTGTACCATGAATTTGTTATGTAGCCAGACGTACAAATTGTTTTTGAATAGCAATTTGTGTAAAGAAGATTTGATTGATGAAGGATGTTGCAACTGCTGTACGGTGCGTTATAGATTAATAGAAAGTCACGTGATATTGATAACTTGACAGTCACGTGACATACGTGCATAGCAAAATGTTTTATGTTTCCTTCCCTTCTTAATATTCTTACTGGGAGAAAAAACAACAATAAACTTGTCTATGACTTTAAAAGACCACGGAGCTCTCCGGCCTTAATAATATGACAGATTAAACTAAAAATTTACTTTAGCGTAAAGAACCCCACGAGTCCTTTACTTAAGCAGTGCATGTTGGTTTCTTACTATTTACATGCACTAATTATCCGTTCACTCGGTTGGTTAACAATTTTGATAAAAGTTATTAATATGCAATATGTTTAAAGATAACAAAATTAAGTAATGTATCTGTACCAAATCTGCAAAATTTTATATATTATTTACTTGTCTATTTAAAATAAAAATGCTTCGTTTTTGTAACTTTATTTGTTCATTCTTGAGCGGGCTTCTTGTGCGACTTATCATACTGTTGCGTGTTATTACCAAAGATCTGTTACGAACGATAATTAACATTGATCGGAATTTTTTTTTCAAAACCAAGATTTCAGCTTTAGCTTAGTTTTTTCTAATTGCAGGGAATGACAGTTTCAATCGTGGAAAGGTTTTGTGTGAATTGAATTCTGACTACTATGTGTATATAAGTACTAAGTGTTATGTGCCACGAGTCATGACGAAATAGGGTGTATGGTGATATGCTACGAGTGTAGACCCAGATCAGCCTGCACATTGGCTTAGCCTGAAGAGGGTCTATACAGCTCGGAAATCAGTCTGAGAATCTTCTATAATGCATGTATAAACCACTTTTATGTTCTTTTCGGTCCGTGTAAGTCCACAATTTGATCCTGGTCTCCACTTTATCGCTTTAAATAGTCAATCAGCGCGGCCCATTATGCCACGGTGCATCACGTATTAACTTGCTACCAAGAAATGTCATGAAGGCTTATATATTTAAGATCAACGTCTCGCCTGCCTTCTAGAATATTATAACACATTAATTCCCTGGCACTGACGTGCAGGAAGACGTTCGCACAGCCAGGTTAATTAAACAAGATAATTTCAGAAAACATGCATTCCTTTATGGCACGCGTGGCAAATGTCTGTATATAAATCGTGCAACAAGCCACGCGGCAGTCGAGAAGTTTCACGCGCTATTTACTTACACTAATTTCGATTTTTAAAAGCGGACACCGCCCAGTGAGAAATTAAAATAGACAAATATTCAGTTTCTAGTCGTGAAGTGCAAAACATCTTTAAAATTTATATTTCACAATACCTTAAATAGTATTTGTCAATAAATTCCTAGTGATACCTGAGTATGCATGTCGTACGAACAGTATATTATGGAAATTATGATTTCGAAACTGTAAAACACGCTACATTTTTATATTATTAAGTTAATTTTGGTAAAATTTAAAATAATGCTTTGTTGTGACAAATTAATTCATCAAATAATGAAATGATGGGATGAAATACATTTTTTTGTATAACCACATTTTATGAAAACAAATAGAAAATGTAAAATGAATACTTTTTACATAAACATGTACAATACATGTAACTCTTATTAAGGGTAAAATGTTTAAAGTAGTTTTGATAAAGTTTTTAAAGGCTATAATAACGTATTTGTTGTCGTTGTTTTTGCATTACAGATAGATAAGAATATAGGTAATTATCGTAAAAAGTAATAGTAATTTGTGGAAAACTTTCCCTTTATATCGAAACTGCCAAAATTTATTATTCTGCAACAGTTGTTAAAGTAAATGTATATGCAAGCTGACTTTACTTTTTAAAGGGGTTTCTAAATTGCGAAGTTTCTCACATAAGCAGCATATTTCAGAATTTAAATCAGTCATATCTACAACTGTTTGTGAGTATCAAATTTTAAATTATGCATAAAAATTAGTTTAATTATATAATGAACGTGATTTGTCTCTGGAGAGATGGCCTAGAAGGTATACAATCCGATGGTCGCTGAATCAAGTTCGTTCATTATGTTTTATCAATATTCATAGAAGAACTTTTTTAAAATCAGATTTAAACTTAACCGAAAGTGTAAAAAGAAATTTCAAATACGTTATTCGTGGAGCAAATGCCGTTTGTACATTTCTTTTAAAATGAATTAAATCAGGCAGAAAATAACCAAATTGACTTCATAAAGTGAAATGCGATCTATTTTGATGTACAGATAGAAAAGTAATGCCTTATTCACCAACAAACAGCTCAAAATTGACTTACCCATCAATTTACTTAAAATCTAAAACCTATGAACTGTTATTAAAACGTACTGAAATAGCGGGCTGAATAGACTGCATTTCATGGGAAAGTATTTTCTGTATGTAAATTAGTAGTACATGAAACATAAACAATACTACGTCGCCTTAGTGCAACAACGGTAGATCTCCTTTCTATTTTAATAGTACTTATTCTGTACTTATGCTGTTATCGCACCAAAGTGAAGACTAGTAATTGTTATAATTGTGTTATAAAGTGTAATTGTAGTCTCACTGGATATCCAGGTTGAAATTTTATATATTATTTGATTTCGCTTTGCCTTGAAAAAATTACTTTATCAAATAAAACCCCGTAAAATTTAGCCTCATATGCTTTTAGGTGATAATCTATTATCTATTATATCCTATTAATTCATATCATGTAGCGCCCAAAACCGCAAACGGTTCAGATAATTCTGTCTGCGGTATCGCCCCTAGACGGTCCTAACGCTTGTATGGACTTTTATTTTATCTGGTAATTATTAAGGATAAAACATTTTACTCATACTTGTACAATTCGGCTTTGAAATATTATGTGATATAAACGTCTATACACAATTGACTGGAAAGTCTCAGACTTTTCACGTATTACCAACAGCTATATATTTTTGTATTTATATTATTAAAGATGGGGTGCATGTACTTAAGCAACTTGTCGAAGCTGTACGTTTCGATCGTTATACAATAAGAAAAATTGAAAACGTTTGACCCAAAGTAAATCCAAACCATTCGTAAAGGTTACCAGAATAAAAATGGTTTCCTAATGTGTCCAAGTCAGTTTGAGTCCGAAAGTATAACCATCCAGTTACTTGGTTACATTCTGGGCACGTGTCATCATACACGACAGTCACCAATCTCCTTCGCAGAGATGTCGTTCCTTACACTCACTTTACATCTCTGCGAAAGGCTCAATGTCAAGATTTTTTACCAAACTAAGCAGCTTCGTTGTATACAGTCATAATTATGAATTTGAAAGCTTGTGGTATAACAAATGAAAGAAATCTTACTATCTTTCATTAAAACCGAAAAACACAAGCACCTTTAAATGTGATTGGTGAACTAGTTTTTAGAGTTTAAGTAAAAATAGTTGAAAGTAGTCCCAGCCTATAACAGAGGTGAATGTATATGAGCCGATAGTTTAAAAGAGCGGACAGTCACCCTCAATACTCAAAACGATAAACAATGACGTAATTGTTGAAGGATGTTTGCGCTGTTGCCAGAGATTTGATATTTTATTGGACTATGACTCTGCATTGTGTTTTTAAAACGTAAACAGATGAGAGGGTCAATGCTCCATACGTGTGTGCGTGTTCGTTTCTCTGACGTGTTGCGTCTATCTCGAGAAAGCTGGGCCAGACGAGCGAGGTTTCACACGTCTGTCAGTGTGTATAATTAGCCTGAAGTCTGTCGGCAACCAGAGATGTTCCAATTTACATGATTGATGATAAAGCATGCCGTCGTCGCTCATTCTTCAAAGTTTGATTCTTTCAAATGTGTCAAGAAAACTAGTTTGCAAATAAACAGATACTATTCATTTTAGATATAATTCCCTTTGATGTCGTTTCTATATTAACATTTTATTGCGGTATTATTATATTTCGCGCGGGTTTAAACGCGAATTTCGCGCTGGCCCACGAGCGCAAAACCAGTCTTCAGGGAATATTAACCACATAATTTCATATTCTGTTAGTGCATGTCTTTCCGCATTTGATATATAAAATTGAAGGCAGTAGGACGACAGGTGGAGTGGGGCCTGTCAAATTGAAGATATTTTGACTGTGAATGACGACATTTTGCTTTTCTATCAATTGTTGCTGTTTAATAAACTACTGAAAAGTAACATATTCTAGTCTTGGATATCTAACATTATTTGTTCTCATTTAAATATGTTTCATAGATGGCATACTTAGAGAGCAGTTTTGCATATTTTTGTCGTACAATTCTTTAAAACAACTAGCATATTTCCGATAAAGATTCAACTTTGAATTAATTTTATTTATTTTTTAACCGAATAATACTTAAACTCCGATGTTAATTAACGACAATGACGATATGAACAATTTATCGAAAATCCGCCGTCTTTAATGACAACGTTAATGAAGATCTACAGAGAACAGCTTCGTTACCATGTTGATGACAAACGTGATACAATTCTGACCAAAATTACCCTAAAACCTGACAAATTCGATAAAAATCTGGCCAATACTGCTTTACAACCGCATCAATGACATGTCCGATTAAGATCGGGCTGATGCTACATTATAGCCGTATCAATGACAAGTTTGATAAAGATCGGTCCAATTATCCACTCGCTGACAGCTTAGAGCATTGGAACAGATGTATATTTCCGCGAAACATGCAGGCCGAAGGTTCATCTCGAGGGGAGAGTTGAAGAGGTACTAAATGACTGGTGTCAGACACGTCTTTACAATTACGTGCGAAGTGCGCTGCTGATCGTGGCGCTGTATTCATAGAGCTATAGAGAACTATATTATATTGATTCTCGTTGTCTGTTATTGGCTATTCATTATCAAATGGGGGTAGATTCACGAAGGCTCAAAAGTAGACTAGCCACTAGTCTGATAATTAGTTTGTTTTGTCTTTTTATTTTTTTTTTTACATCATAACAGACTTTTATTGTAGCCAGTCTATTTTCTATCATACTGCATTGAGAGAGATGAAGTTCAGATAGAGATGTAGACTACCTCAAGATAATCAGTTGGAGATTTAATAAAAACAAAATACTTCATCGCCTGGAATCCATGCTAGCTCAAAAGTAGCCAAAACTTATATATATAAAATTTTCAAATTGCATTTATGTCACAATACGTTAGCTATATATAATGTATATGATTGTTGTTTTCTTTGATAGACAAATATGTGTAGATAACTTAAAATAACGACATTTTAAAAAAGTATGTCAAATGTGTTAAGAAATTCAAAAATGTTAAAAATAAGTATATTGGGGACAAAATAACCAACACGTTTTGGTGATTTTCAGATGGCTTGACGAAAAAAAAAATTATTTGTATGAAGGCATTCATGGTCAAATTTGGGTTTTGGTCTAGAAGTGGGCATACACCAAAAAACTCCAAAATCTGCGCGAAAAATTAAATATCTAAAATGTGACCATTTATAAGGACATTGAAAACTGAAAAATGTAACAAAAGTTAAAGCTTTAAATGAGTGTTGAAATATATACTTGCTGCTTACAGAAAAAGACGTGTTGTTTTTAAAATAAAATTGTCTGTACAAAAAGTCAGGCAAAACCATTGCCAGAGTACTCACCCTTGGTTCTAACTTTCCAACTCGTTGGGTACTTGGATCATTTTGCACAACTTCTATCCTACAAGCTTCGTCTCTTTTCAGCTGCTTTACAACAATATCATCCGTGTTCAGATATATAGTACGTCCCACTTTCACAGTTAAGGAACCTGTTCTTTGAACCAATCCAGCACTCGCGAAAACTAATGACACACAGAACACAATGGCGGCGAAGTAACAACATGATGTAGTCCGTCTCGGTAATTTCATTATTCCAAACTATTGAATGAATTTATCCGTTCACCATTAAACACTTGAATTCCAGAAAATACTTTGAACTCATTCTGCTGACAGAATGAGCAAGATTTTCACAAAGAATTATTTACGACATTTCTTCGCGGAAAGATTGACGATCTGTTTGGTGCAATCTTACCCTCACATCGCTACGTCGTTATATTCCAAATTTCTAAGATCCAAATCTGAAAAAATAAGACAATTATAAAATTAGCAAAATGTTTTATTATATCAAACGATGCACAATTTGACTCGCTTTACTAATATACCAAAATTGATAACGATGATGATGTTGTGGTTGCAGATGTTGTTATTGTTGCTATTGTTATTGTTGTTGGTGATGATGATGATGATGATGATGATGATTATTATTACAACTACTACGACTTCAATAGTTGTTCATAATTTAGATTATGGTGATTCCATTACTTACATTGACGAATGTAATTGTTTCCAACAAACAAAACAATTAAATTAATAGAGGTCAGTCACAGTATTTTTTTATTTAAAGAAAAAAAAATGGTCAAGTTTATTCCATTAAACATTTGTATTATTTAATATTCTTCTTGTTTACATTACTTTAACAATCATACATATACTATTTTATATTTTTTCCGGTCACCCGTCTGAACAAAAAAATAGATCCTAAGAATTAATTGATATTCTCTCTACATCTGTCTGTTTTCTTAATTAAATTCTCACTGATTGTCACTTTCACAAGCTACTTAAGTTCTATAATCCAGCTTTTTACCAGTACTTCATTATCTGTTATAGCTTCTAACAATCGCTCATTTTCAATCCACGCCACTGTTTTTACAAGAAGACAAATAGCTGTTTGCGTTGCGAACCCAATGCGAAGTCTAAAAGTTACACAATAAGCCGTTCTAAGCGGATACACACAATCCGTCCTGAGAGGTCTATGGACAGAACGTAAATAAGGCTGGAGTACCAAAGCAGTTTTGATCCTCTACCTTTTCACACCTAGTAATTGCTACTTTGTCAGCATAGTGTCAAGATGTCTGCAGGGTATTTTATTATTACGTTGTGCAATTACAAATCACTTTCTGATGACCAGTCTAAGCCGGGTCGATACGATTTGAAACTTTCACTGGGAAGTTGTTCCTGTATGAAATAAATGCTGTTATTTTTACGACAGCTGTATTTTAATGATTAAACGTACACACTTAGAGAGCTAAAGTTTAAGTTTAAATCATTTAGTGGAGACGAAGTTTGTGAAATTTAAGAACAATTTAGCATATACATTTCAAAAATGCAAAAGTTTATGATTTGTGAATACTGCCCCTCTTCATTTCAGTACATAAATTTCACATATTGTGAAATTTATTATTTGAGAAAACTGTCCCTAAACAGTTTAGTACATAAATTTCACAACATGTGAAATTTATAATATTCTGCGCCTCTAAAAACCTTGTGCATTATTACTATTTTGCGCCTCTTCAAACGTTGGTGTTGAATAACTTTTATTTATGGATGATTGACTTTCGCGCGAAACATAATATCATGGCGCTGCCCGAATCGAAATTCTCGAATTTAAAATCGTGTGTGATAACACTACGCTGCTTCTACCCGAAATGTAGAGCCCACGAAATGAAAGACACCATATAGTTGAGCACCCGTTATAATCAGGGGCTATCTCTGCTTGTTTGATAAAAAAGTCATCTACAAGATCGAGTGTGTTATTCATTTTATCCGTTCTTTATCGTTAGCAGATGATTAATGGAATATGTTCTATTACTTTGACCAACTGAACGCACTTGTATTCTTGAAGTATTTAAATTGTTCATAATATTGCACTCTTCAACATTGTAGGATTTTCTTCTGAATGAAAACATTGATAACGTTTAACAAGTTTTATGTTTGGTACGGGAAATTCGGTGCGTGTGAATGAAACACGTTTCCAACAAGTTATGCATCATGGTCGGATCAAGATTTTCTAGAAAAGGGGGTTCGATCGGTGCATTCAGGGTAGTTACATGATAATTTTCAACTTCCTGACCAAAATTCTTCTGAAAATTGAATATTGTTCCCCAAAAGAGAGTTCGAGCAACCCCATTTTACCCCCTCTAAATCCGCCTTTGGAAACTACAAATATTCCAGTTGCAGCAGTCGTTGCTTATCTGGTTTCTAGCCAGAACACAACTTAATAAAACTGAATTAGACAGACTTAAACCATATAGAACAGAAACATGCGTATGGGCCGAACCGCCGCAAAAGATGGTTCGATAAGCACGACCTTTTCTTTAAAGCTTTCTCAATAACCGCGTTGTCCAACAGACGGAATGTTCTGTCAAGTTAGAACATCTGATTCATACGAACCCAGACCAAACGCAACCATGAACATTAAATGTTCATATCCTTGTTTGTTACAGCTAGACATTTCAATGTTGTTTCGAAACAGTCCCATAAATCTTTACTTTAACAGGTAAATGTTGGTTTATAATTGATGAAAGTACAGCCCGAGGGGGTATCACGGACAGCTCTTCAACAACAAGGGTGGGAAAGGGATAATTTCCGTCATGATCGGTCCAATTATAGGCCTGTTGGTTTTTCGAGTACACAATAACAGTGATTATGTGGAATTTGATTAAAGGTAACAATAAGCCTGTAAACAAAGTATCACCTGTGTATCAGATATTTAAAATAGTTTAGGTCACTGCTTTCTATGATTTAATCAAAATGACAACTATAGTTCGGCGGCGGTGTCTGAAGTTTCTTGTGTTTATCGGCTAAGATCATGTACAAACATTGTGCAGTCCGAATAAGACAACAAAAAGATCTCTTCGCATCTTATTATAATGTCACATCACGGAAAATCATGAAAACTACATGTATACTTATTAGTTTCATAAGGTAATTAAAATGTACAGAAAGATTGAAAACCCCCTTTAAACGTCAGATAAAATTTGTGTAACTGAGAACTGTAGTTAGAATTTGTTTCTTTAGAAACATTTTAGATTTTACATTAAGCAACAGAACGGAATAAAATTTTATTAGAGTTTTCTGTAGGATTTCGCATTGACCTGATTCTCCATATATGTGTTTTATCGCGTGTCTGACTAGTGTTGCTCTGTACTGTACATTTCGCTTCTTTTGAGACATATGAATGAACTTAAGTGAACAGTGTAGATCCTGATCAGACGGCACGGATGTTCTGGCTGATCTGGATCTACCAAGTTCGCCCACAAATAACAGACGTATCTAATGGAGTGAATGGTTTAGCGAGAAAAAACTCTAAAATTGTTATGAATTCGCCTTAAATTTGTATAAAGAGCAAGTTTCCAAGGTTCTTGGAATGACTGCAAGTTTTAGCAATATGAAGATGATAGTACGCTGTTATCCAACTTAAATGATTAGGATAGACTTCTTTTCGAATTGCAAAAACCGTTATAATGTTTTACACTTTTCACATGATATTGTGCAATTATTGCGAAATAATTATGTTACAATTTAGTGTTTTGGTAACAGTATGCAGGAGGTTTGTTAATTTAAGCAAAAAAGTCAATGATAGCCCAATATCATTTAACCCTTTCCTCCATAGATACGCATTTTTATGCATGTGCGATCAGTGTAGATCCAGATTAGCCGGCGCATCCGTGGCGTCTGATCAGGATCTGAATTGGTCGCATTTTGGTCAGAAATAACCTAATTGAATAAAAAAGCGAACAGTTTAGATACTGATCAGACGGCACGGATATGCCGGCTGATCTGGATCTAAATTGTTCGCCCTCGCAATGAAGGTGTATCTACGGAGGAAAGGAGTAACTAAATAAACTACATCCTATACCTATTTTCTAATGCTAAATGAGTCAGTTGTTCAAATTAAATAGAGCAGCACAAACGATTTGCAATGCAGTGTGCACGATACCCGGTATTTGTTATTATGTTCTGTATTTTATTTCATATTCTGTCATCATATTCTCGGTTAACAATATCACTACCACGTAATCTAACTAGTTATGGATAAGCAGATAGTGACGTGATACTCAATTATATTAATAATTTGGTTTATATTAATAATTTAGTCTATAAAATTCAGTTTATATTAATAATTGTGATCCTATTGCATATATTTATTTGGAAATTTTATTATTTTTCATTGAGTAATTTTATCTAAAGAACACATAAAATTTGTCAAAATGTATGCTGAAGAACAATTATGTAAAATTACGTGCCTGTCACGTGACTGTCTTGTCTGTCACGTGACTGTCTAGTTATCATTAAAGTACTATAAATGTCTAAAAAACAAACAATAACAATCCAAATAAATGGAATGCCAGCATATACCAACACATGCAGCACTTTCATTTCCCAGTAAATTTAAGGTACAAAACAATAAATAAATAATTATATGTTTTTATTTTTTCTCACTCCCCCCTCTTTGAACCCACTTTACGACCAAAATTCTTCACATCTTCCCAAGTGTCCATCCCAATAAATCATATTCATAACACATATTTTCTACAGGGCTGGAGATCATAAAACTAAGTTTTGAGATCAGTCTCAAATCTCAAGGATCTGATTGGCTGAAATGGCGACTGGTCGCCATTTCAGCCAATCAGATGCTTGAGATTTGAGACTGATCTCCAGATTTAGTTTTATGATCTTGGGCCCAGGTTTCGTTAATTACTCGAGTTATACCCTTTGTTCAACAACAAACGACTGAGGGGCAGAATCTTATATATTTTAACGTTTTATCTGGCGGTAAATTAGACATTGACATAATGATTTACCGGTTTCTTCGACTAAGGTTTACATCTTCTGTGTTTTCAGTAGTTTTTTGTGTGATAATAAATAGAAAATAAAGTCTCTTGATAGAACCGCTGGCAGTTTCTTTGATAGCAGGATTACTAAGGACTTCTGTTGCTCGTTGATATACAAAATACGATAAACAAAAACATTTGTGTTTTTGTACGATGGAATTTTTCACGATGATATGCTAAAACAGGACGAGCTTTACTAAGCTGGCAAAATAACCGGTCTGTCGATTTAGGTATTAATGAAAGACTAGGAATTTAAGGTGTATTGACAGTTTGTTTTTTATTAATGATATCATGGTTAATTTGGCGGCCACTAAACCACAAATATTTGTCTTACAATCAACAGGTCTTAAATCATCCTTTTGAAAGCAGAAACTGAGTTTGATCTTCTCGATGTTTTATTTTGGTTTTCTGATGTTACGAACGTAATGGCGAAATATGCCGGTATACTGCCAATTTCTAAGTAGTTTTGCATTAGCCAACAAATGTACTTTTGCCAGTAAAGACTTAAGATCTATAATATTTAAAATGCTCTTTACAGCTAAAAGTTTATATTTAAAACACGTATTGCTATAAATGACAGGTTTAATAATTCATAATTGCACTTTCCAGATTAGATATTGTTGATGATATGGTTTTAAAAAGATGAAACATGATAATCCATTTTTTTTCTGAAAACCCTTCAGAGCAGGGAGTTTATGTGCGTTAAACAACCGTGCCGACTGATTTGGATATGCAGTGTTCGCTTTTTGATCAGAAATAACCTAACGAAACAATGTAGATCGGGTCAGACGGGTGGATTTGCCGGTTGATCTGGATAAACACTTCGCCAATTGGTCAAAATCTACACGAGTGTTTCTTTAAATAAATGGATAAAACACATGCAACAGACGTACTTTTCATTATTTCAATTAGTCAAAAAGTAATTCGCTTTGATGGAGTCAGACATCTTACCTTATCAATTAAAACTACATCTTATTATACCACACAATAAATTAGCACATTATCCATTCATAACTTTTCCAAATATTTCAATCAATATAGAATACGACGTAGCTTAAGATTTCGATCTTTATGATGACTTTTGAAAATGCAAACGCGTTATCGTTGAAAATTTAGATTTGCATCCCGCTGCGAAAGAACTTTGATCCATATTTTAAAGTAATCAGGTGCGAAAACCCTTTGCAGCTAATGGAGTCACGCAAAATTAGAATTCTATACAATGCGGTAAAATATAACCTGATTTGGGTTGACAAATATGTACATAGGGAGGTGAATTTATTAAAAAGATTCATAAATATTGGTGATTTATCATTTTATTGCTAAAACTTTTGACAATTCTCTCTCTTTCATTGTCAGAGTTAACAAGAGACAATTGTTGTTAAAATAGAACTATCAGTTTTGTTTTCTTTATTGACAAAAACTTAAAAATGACTCCAATAATAGCTTTGCAACCGCATATAGAATGTATATACAATCGAATTTGGGATTTTGTTTTCTTCATACGCGGCGTTTAATGAATAAAATGGTTTTCAATGTTGTTATTTTTTTAGTTTAGAAACATGTTATGTCATTGTTAAGCTCACCATTCCTCTAATTACCGCCAAGTGTCTGTATGCGAAAACGGGATTAGATGCCTAGGTGGAAACCAGAATGGTAGAAACTCCGTACTTAGGAAATAGTTCCTAGCGGTAACTTACTCAGATCATGTGCTTGACCATGGTCTGGGTTTATACATTAAAGTACTTAGTGTGTTATTCATGAAGTGTTGTTGAATTGAGCCTTCACCAGCCATCCGTTTTCATTAGTAGACTTTGTATGTACACGCAACTTTTTTTAAATTTTAAGTTTCTAGAAATAGTTTGGAAAAAAGCCGGAGGGATAAAACATTAAAAATGAAAATAAAATTCCCAGTATAGTTCCCGTGTGCGTTATTAACACCCTTTCTTGTAAATGTAATCATCTTAAATACCGTTGGTGTAAGTAGATTTTAATTGTAGTTTATATTAGAAGTATCAAGTATCAGTGTCACCGCGGGTTTTCGACAGATTTATAAGCACATTATGCGTTACTTCTAACACTTTGAACTTATTACGAGTTCAAACTAGCCATTGTCCAGCCATTGTCCAGCGATCTCCAACAGCGGTTGGTGGGAGAAAATGTCTGACACCTGGTCCATGTCACCTGTGGTATTTTAATAGGGAAATTAGCAATCCGTTACAAGTTTAAAGGGAAATAATAGGTTCGACGGTCTCTTTAAGGAGATAAAATTTCCATTAAGATCTATGTTCGTTACTTATTTGCAGTGCCTGTAAATGTTTATGCTGTGCCTGTTAAAATATTAGTTTACGAATGTTCATGTAATTTCGAAATACAACTAGAAAAGTTGAACTCGGTTTGCAGATTTCGACAATCTGAAATGCCAAACTGAGTCAATCGTTTTCGAAATTCTTTGTATTAAGAAGATAATATGGCTTTTGTATGGAATTCCTTACATCTATGATTTTTTAACTTTGTTAGCTTTTTTTAACTCCTAGAGATTAGGCCAGATCTCGAATGGCATAAATATTATACATATGAAGGACGCGGCGTTAGTAAATTTATAAATCGCAAGTTTGCACTATCTTAAATATGTATTTTAAGAGATATGTTATGTAAATAAATGACATTCAAGTCAAAAACCCTTTTCTTGCCTTAAAGCTGCCTATTCATAGTTCAGCATGGAATACTTAAATGTTTTAGTTGTGGCTTACATATTTATACCACAATATAATGCCTATTATATGACTGAACAGGGGCGAATTTCGCCAAAATTTGTACTAATGAGTACATTTTAGTATCTCTTGTGAGTGAATTTTATTGCGTTAGGAACTGTATAACGACTTTGCTTTAAATAAACTCACTCGAACATCGAACATGTAAGAATATTACACCACATTTACTTTGTCATGGAAACCAGTCTCAAATCTCAAGCATCTGATTGGCTGAAATGGCGACTGGTCGCCATTTCAGCCAATCAGATGCTTGAGATTTGAGACTGGTTTCTAATCTCAGCTTTATAACCTTGGCACCAGGTCTTCTTTTTGTCAGGATAAGTGACCAGACACCTTTAAAGTCATGAAAAATGAAACAGGTGCAGAAGATTTTACGGCCAGACTTTGTACAAAAGCATACAGCATTAGTCAGACGCATTCTTGAAGAAAATGTCAACCGTACTTAACAGCTTGGCTTGAAAAACGTTGTTAGCATTTTCAAATATTTGCACTGCGATAACATTGCGTGAAAATCGACTGTTGATTGACATGTTATCAACTGATAGGGTGATGAAACTATGAGATCTTATCTACTTACACACTACTGTTTAGATTGTGAAATTTGTCAACAATTCGACTACAGTTTTAATATGTCGTTGTGACAAAGGGTATTGACCTATTTTTTGTTTAAAACTGTAACTGCATGACTTGAGTTTAAACTCGAACTGCATGAATCGATGTACAATTCCAACTGCATGAATTTAGTTTAAACTCTAACTACATGATTTGAGTTAAAACACTAACTGTGTGAACTGAGCTAAAACTGAAACTGCATGAATTGAGTTCGTCCCTAACAGTTCCACACCTTCAAAGACAATCACGGTAGTTTCCGATTTCACAGCTTCGTGAATTTTACGTGCACACCGTTTGGACAAGGTCTAAATTGGCAAAATCTGTCGTAGACTCTATGAATTTAACATGCAACCCGTTTGGACGACAAGGTCTTAATTGGCAAAATCGTGTAATATTAAACAAAATACGTCTTTCCCGTGCCAACGTTTACATTGCCTTAAAACAAAACGTACACCTTTGCAAACGGTGAGGGCGTAAAATCCATAACGTTGTAAAATGGGAACTTAACTACTGCTATTGCCTTTAAAGTCAATTTATTTAGTTAAAGAATAAGTAAATGCATATAATGAATGACAAACTAACTCCCATTGAGTCGTTTCACTGCGAGAGTTTCAAACTTGGTCAGGTGGTGTGACATTTTGACAAAAACAAACTATAATTTTCAACCACTGACGTCTTTCTCATTTCAAACGTCAATTTTGTAATATTAAAACCTAAGTTGTTACAGTTAGTGTCAATGTCATGTAAGTTTCTAGGGACTCTGAACATATATTACTGTTAATTGGCATGAAATACGCGTTTAGAAGCAAAAGGTTGTTTATTCATTATAAGATTTTTCATTTTAATTATACCCCATTAAACGTTAAAAAAGAGAATGAATAATCTGGGCTCAAGATTAAAAACAACAAATGAGAATTGAGACCAGTGCCGAAGATTATAAAACTGAGATTTGATAGTAGTCTCAAATCTCAAGCATCTGATTGGCTGAAATGGCGACCAATCGAAGAGTAAAGGTTTTCATAAACGTAAAAGGCATTTAAATATAGAAGCAGTCGATGCACGATCGATCACTTTTCTGAAAACTTCTAACAAATACAGTAAATTTGATATCATTAATATGTTTAGAATTCAACGGAACATGAAAATTTTATAGCACATTGTAATGCAATGATATGCAAACGCATTTTGAAATAAGACACTCTTTACACTGCAACTTAACTAACTTTCATAGCATTAAACCATCTGTCATTGACGAAGTTGACTCAGCGATATAGGGTTTCGTACAATTAAATTGAAACATATAAAATGAAGAACATGGCCCAAGATCATAAAACTGAGAATAGAGACCAGTCTCAAAACTCAAGCATCTGATTTGCCGAAATGGCGACCTGTCGCCATTTCAGCCAATCAGATACTTGATATTTGAGACTGGGCTCCTGATTTAGTTTTATGATTTTGGGCCCAGAATTAACAACATGGTTCTTAACCATACGGCTTAAATGGAGACACGGTTTATTGAAATCATCGATGTAACTCAAGCTGCAGTAAAAACGAAAATAAAAAATATGATATCCATATTTATTTATAAATAATATTACAATAAACACCTACAACATAAAATATTATCGAAAATCATATATTTGATCTCATTTGGTCTCAGTATTGATATAGGGAACCATCAAAGAAAGACAGATATTGACGCTATCTAGAGTAGCATCAACCGTTCATAATAACTTACATTTTCTTCCATGATTTGAAGACAACTTTCTCGATCCATTGATGTTCATCACTGCGTAATACATTTTTGATTTATGATTAATTTGCTCGTCAAAATATACCGGTGTAAAACTTTCATGAAGTCTTAAAAAACTGAACAGGCGTAAATAATGGGTAGAATTGGAAATTGTGCGTTACATCTGATATGGAACATATACTACATCAAGATATCTGCCCAGTTAACGCATCAAAATATGTTACTTAACAGTCTAACAGGTTAGGCCGTGCTATGAATGTTAAATACCCAACATTGAATCAACTTTGGCTGAAGTATGCCTTTGATCATGGAGCGAATCATAATTGTTTGTAAATTATTTTACAACTTTAATAACTTTTTTATTTTCCTCCACAATTCGTTTATGAAATATATGTTTTAAATTGACGTTGTCTATACAAGTCATGTCTCGACGAGGGATGTACTAATAGGTTGGGTAATTGAAAATCTGTTTTCTTTCAATTATCAGCTAAAAGTTTGAGGCATAAAGCTTTCTACTTTTCTACTTGCATGTTCAACGTCTGTTCTAATAGGCCCAGCGCGCAGTGAAAACTAGCATCCTTGACTGCTCATATATGGTTGACATTTATAGCCACCAGCATTAAAGAATAATATTTCATTCTTTGAAAATGTTTATTTCTTTGCTGCTGTTAAAAAAGTTATATTGCAACATTTATTGTTGTCTGCCTTCATAATAATGAAAAACTCAGTTGTACAGAATGAAAACTAGCGTAAGTCTGTTTCGTAAATCATAACATGTGTGTGGTATTTCTAAAGCCATATTAAACTCGTATTTGCAAGTATATCTGAGGGCTAATTCAAATAAATTAGAGACTTGCAGATTTTCCCACAAACGTGTATCATTTAGGGGCTAGATTCTTCAGTCAGTTTGTTATATTTACGAATTCAATAGCTACTGAAAACTAATTCGGTACTTTTTCCGAACATCTTAGCACATTTATGGTATGCCTCTTTAAGGGTTGTGATGTATTGCTGATCGACTAGCTCAGTTGGTAGCGTGTTCGGGGTTACATGACTGAGCGCTGCCGCCTTACGGTACGGGTCTCGATTCCTAGCATGGGCAATATCTTTTTACATACATATTGCTGTTTTGTGCAATAAAACGTTGCGCTTCTCCTATTTTAAACTGTTATCATCTTAGTCAACAGGTAGCACTGTAATGTATTCTATTTACTTACATCAGATAACATCTTCCCTCATTAGACAAATGACATGACAGATTGTGACTTTAATTTGGCCTACGAAATGCACAGTGAAATGTATCGCCATTTGATTCAGTCTCGTTTCTGGCAACAGAACAAAACGCCAATGTATTCTTGTCACACCTCATTTTTTATTATATTTCCCTCGAAGTAACAAGTGGTTGGTAAAGAATGTATACACGTATTTAACAAAACATGTATGAATACATATTTACAGGGCAAACGTGTAGGGCACCTAACGTTTCATCTCAATTTTATGTACATGTAGTTTACGACAATGTATTGTATGTATTTCCTAGGTCCGGCACGTACCGCATACCGTTCCGTACTCCATACTTCTGCAGCAAGTCGATGACGCCGTCACTGATAACGTCCAGACAGGCTTGGGCTATGCATTTCCAATTTCTAACGTTAATTTACAAAAAAAAAAACTATATGCATATATCTGGTTTTGCTCTCAATACAAAGTTTAGACATGAATTATAGTAACAATCAATATTTTCCAAGTTACAGATCTTGTCCGGTTTCCGAAATTTGCATTTCTTTTGTACGGTGTACAATTAGCGCCTTACGCATGTCAATCATGTAATTTAACCGTGTGCAATATCAGACGACACGAAGAGTTTTTCCGCAGTAAAGCGATAAGAAAAATACCACTTTGCCAAATGCTTAATTTCATAATGTGAAGGAAATGTTTAACACCACCAACCTCGAGAACTACATGAAAATAACTCTGTCTCTGATTTTATTTTCTAAATCTTGGGCTATGGCTTTAGTAATATGTGTTAATTTTTCATGAATTTAGTAGATTAATAAAAACTCGAGAATTAATCTAGCCATTTCCAAGATATTTTAATGCACCAGGGGTTGCATTTGACCCGGGAGATGACCCTTTGATTCCTGAAATTTTCAAAAACCATCATTTTGACACCTATGATTTTAGCCGAAGGATCACATTTGCCATAAATACGGGGTATTTTGGCTATTGATTTCCTGAAAAATATCGACCTTTGAGATTCAGCAGCTTGTGGAACTCCTGTGCACATTAATATTATTATTGTCGATGAAAAGTGTCGCAGTTTGTTTAAATTCGCGAAAAAGTGCGAGAGCGCGAAACATGTATTACTATTAGAATGAACACCGCAATTAAGAGACTTCAAAGTAAATAAAAACAAAAATCCTCAAACATATAAAAATCTACTTGATTTCAAAGTAAATTCAATTAAAAAAACCAAAAATCCGTAAAAAAATAAAAAAGTTAGACATGTGTCTAATTATCCAAACTATCAGAAATTCCAGTGGTTTAAATCATACTGTCTGCAAGGTAAACCTTTGATATCTTTGATTAAATTATCAAATGATACCTTTCAACTCGTTAATGTCAATTTGTATTAGAATTTATATTATAACCAGGTTTCAAGCAAACGATCTTCAGATCCTTTTACGTCTGTTTGCATTCTCTTAACGATTAACACTTAACTGCGTATTTACCCAAGGATTCAGGAAAAGATTAAAAACGAATAATATAACAGCGCTACAAGGCGATCTAACATCAAATGGAGACCTCACATAGCATGTTTGCTCGCTCATTATGTTTCAACAATTGCGTCTACAAATGGATTAAATATGTTCCAAGTTATAAGGCTTCATATTATAATATGTTTGTACTGGGTTGCAACACATTTTGAAGTGGCTTACATCAACCGATATTTAAAAAAAATCGACAACCAGATTTGAAGAAAATTGGAAGTTGTAATGCTTTCGTGATCTTTTATTTTATTTTTCTAGCTTATTACAGAGTTGTTTTTGAATGATGTAAGATTGATACTTTCATTGTTTTACAACTACTGAATAACATTTTTATTTCCACTGCTTTGGCCGAACCAATGGCTGTTTGTATTTCCATTTTTTTCAGATTTGTTTGTAAAAGACATCAAATGAAAAACAATGTTTGTTTAAGTGAAATATCGATTTTATTTCACTGGTGGGCAGCAAAGCCTGATATTCTTACTCGTGGCTCTGCCACGTGTGAAAATATATTTGTATACTTTTAGAATGCATGTTTCTTTGCTATACTTGCATCATAATTGTTTAATACATCAAGCTGAATATGAAAAAAATACATGCGCCAATTTCAGCAATGCTACGACTATTAAAAAATCCTAATAAGAGAGCTTAATTTTTATCAAAAATAGGAGCTTCTCAAACCGTATGCGGCAATTTTTCCGTCAGACATGTACATGTAGCTGTAAAGTAGAGAAGCATTATAAAAACCGATCATAGAACATTCAGACAGACAGTCATTTAAAGGTTAACAGCACCATACATTTGAAGAAGCCGCGCATGGCTGCGAAGAAGCCGACAGTAACTGCCAGTATTAATGGATTTTCTAAAAAAAAACTATGAACCAGTCTGCGGTATGTTTTATCGATAGACCGATCCACGTCTTCTGATTGTCATGGACTGTTACACCCGCAGGCTGCCACGTGTTTAAACTCACAAGGAGCAGATGGAAATAAACATGTCTGTCGACATATTTGAAATTAGATTATCACCTGTACCTTACTGGATTACGTAATTACAAGCTACGTTCCATTCATGAAAAATACACGGAATCTCATTTAAAACGCCATATGTTTTAAAATGATGAAAAGGAAACTTTAAAAGTCGACCAACACGACAGAAAGAGATAGTATAATCATTAAGGTTCTGAGTGATCGAGTATGTTCAAGGATACATGGTCGATCAATGTCTGAATGCTGAAAGTTTTACTAAGCCGCGTCATTAGTTGAAGATTTTCGAAAGTGTTTATGGCTTTTGAGAAATACACATATAAGCTATATTCAATAGTTGACACGAAATAACAAATCTGTTTGATGGAAATAAACTAAAAATGAATATTGGTTCTAATTAAAAAAAAACAGAAACAAATAAAAAGGTCGAAATCTGAGTACAGTTTGCTTTGCTAGGTGATGTGACCCAGTCCGTTTCTGTCGATTTCAATGGTATCAGACAGTATCGGTACATGAACATTAACTTCACGTACATATATATTTGAATGTGTGCTTTATATAATTTTTTTCTTGTAAAACAATTTACATATTAATATCACACTTATGAACTTATGAAAACGAGCGATATGCTCAAAGATTTGCATGCAATGATATTGTATCACAGTTTGTCCGATGGCGCAACTGTCGAGTATGACACTGACAGAGCTTTTTTCAGAGGAAATATTTTTGGCAGCCTTTTTTTCCGATAAATTTAACTCGGCTTGTGAGATAATAAATGACTCTATCTACATCTTGTTGAAAATTCGCGATGATCCATTGATAAACTCTTGCATCTAGGTAGAACAACCTATGTGTTGTTAAATGACGACACAGAAATCTTCGCTTAAACACCGTAGGTGGCACTATATAAAAAAAAAGTTACAAGAAAAGACCTCTTTACAAAGCTATGTCAAATGTTATTTGGTATTTAGTTTCGGGTATGATGTGCATTAGATTGAGCTCGTGACCAGTGGCATTAGCTGTTCTAACGCAATAACATGTTTTGTCTGAAGTGTATCCTAGTGATTGAGTATTATTCATTTTTTTTTCAGCCGGTTTTAACCTGAAATGCTAAAACAAAGACAGTTTTAAGGCGGAAACTTGTTTTGTCTGTAATGTCTATTTGAGGTAAAGTAGTGTCCATAGGTGTTGTTTGCTAGCCTTTTAACGTCACATGGAAGGCTAGAACTTGAATATATGACATTGACATGTCTCAGTCAGGCAGTAACTTTTTTTTTGCTTTTTGCTCCAAAGTCTCCTTGAGTTGTATTGTTCATAAAATCTATTGGTTTTTAACCCGTTTACGTATATACGGTTTTAACCTGGAATACTAGAAAAATTGACCGTTCAAAGGCGGTAACATGTTTAGTCTGTAACGTTTTGAGGTTTGCTCGTACTGACTAATTTATAGTCATTTCACATGGGAGGCCAGAGCTTGTGTATACGGATATTCTTCGTCCTTAGTACATATACCACCGGGTGGTACTTCTTTTTATTTATGGTTTCCAGTGAATTATAGAGTTTAGTGTTCAGTGAAATAAAAATAGGTATTTTAACTGTTTTGAAACTGTGTAATGCCATTTTCACTGCTTTTGCCGAACTACTTCTTCAACTTAATATCTCCATTGTCAAGTTTTAAAGAAAATTTTGATAAGAAAACATCAAAAATAAAATGAAAATGTGTCTGTTTCAGCGAAATACCAATTTTTTAACAAGTGAAATCAGAAACCTATATTTTTAAGATTTGCTTCTTCACCGAAACAACCAAACATCCTCTATCAAATAATAATATAAGTATCTTCTAGGATATCTTTTATTTGTTTCGTCACGTTCAACGAAGACATTGTACAGAAATCATCTTTGGCGATCTTAATCAAGTGAAATGAAATGTGTTTTCATCAGATAGTCGAAATTGCTCTGTTTGAAACTTGATAAACTGCGATAGCTTAGATTCGTGCAAAGTCATGCATCCGTCCCTTGTTTATACGTGTTTTACACAGTTACATGTCAGCAGACAAAATAAACTGATTTATAAATGTCTATTCAAAGACAGACTGAAGCACTTACTGATTATTACAGTATTGTTGCAGAGATATTTGGTGGCCATCAGTAACACCATTAATGTATGTATCAATTTTGATTGTGTTTAATATTTGTAACAATTTTAACTTATAAAAAATTTGAAAAATATGTTTTAAAAAACATACATGAAAATTTGTAATTTTCTTGAAAATTTACCAGTGCACTGAAAATGATGACGTCACGAGTTGCTTTAAAAAAAGGCTGCCTCCAAATACAATGTCAATGGTTTCTGGTCCATTTATCCTACTTTAATGATATTCAGTGAATTTGTAAGAATGGTCTTTACTTCTTTTCAGATAACGTCTTTAAATACCAAGTTAAGAAACAAAGCCCCTTCAAACAAAAACAGACATAATAGTGAAAAGGTCTGAAATAGTTTTAATTTCCATTTTTTTATTTCGGACAGTCCCTTAAAACAACCAGATAAATACCAGCCACGCTCGAAAAACTGCAAACATTGCCTCTTATAAGATGAAAATAACTGCATGGTGCAGAACTAGTTTGAATTAAAACTTCTTTGGTCAGTTCACTCTGCAATATGCAGTGTATTGGGCATCATATTCAAGTGCAGAGGATGGTGCAACATGTACAGATTGTTATTGAACACCATTTTCACGTGCATAGCGTTTTGTTCCATGTGTGTCATGAGCACCATATCCACGTGCAGAATGCGGAAAAAATCAATATTAACACGGCGAAAAAAAAATCAGTTATTTTTAATTCCTGGCTCAACGTTGACGAAACAGAATATTTTGTCGGCAATGATAGAAAATGGTGAAATCTATTTGTTCTTCGACAGCAGTCGAATCACGTCGGAAATGCTTTTGTACGGAAATCTGTCTCAATTGCTTGTGTTTTGTTTAGATATTGGAACCTATGAAGTTGATACTTTCTTTCATTCATCAGATACACTCAGATTGCGTTTAAAGTCTTGAAAATCAATCGTCTGTTTTGTCTAGAAGGGAAAATAAATGCACCAGGTAATCTGTCAGATTTAAGAGCTAATGCTTTCACTGTCGAGTTTTGTTTTAAGTTTGGAAACACGCGAGATTGAATGCAACATGTTGCTGGTTGCTGTCTGTGTGGCATTTCAAGCGTTTTCGAACTTCACTACTAAACGTTTGCTATGCACCAAGAATATTTTGTTCATATCTTTTGCTGTGTGTAAGTTATTAGTTATTAGTTGTATTTCTTTTTATGCACCCAATTAGAGTTTTATAAAGCAATATAGACAAATGTTCAGAGCTGTTTTCGGTTGGATAAAATATTCACATATTCCGCACCCGAGCATATGCGCGCATTCAAATAATTCACGATTGTTTGTTTTGTCTTTGATAAATGCAATATGTCTATGTAAATTTAAACAAGCCTCCTATATTTAGAAACAAGAATAAAAGATAACATTTGACAAAACGGATCTGAAACAATCGATGACGTTTCGAAATTGAAATATTATAATCAATACAAACAAAATGTTGTCTTTCAAACGTATCTTTCATTAGATTACATTATAAGTAAATTATATCATTAAGAAAACACCTGAGATATCGTTTAATCTCAAACTCTTTAAAATTTGCAGGTGGTCTTAATAAAAAGGTAACCCGTTTCAGTAAAATTTGCAATCAAACACATGTAGATTCCGAATACCGGTATCACTTGTTGTTCTTCTTCTTGATATTTAAATACAATAAGAAATTATTGTGGTGTCACGGCGTTGCCTTCACTTATAAAATTTCATATCATAATCATATATCATAAAAAGATGAACCATTCGGTAATTTTATTAAGGATGTCAGCTTTTTTTGTATTGATAGTCTGCTGTGTTGATTGTTAATTAACAATGAATATAAAGAGAACTGTATTTCACTTGTGAGACAGATTGTTGATTTTGCACTTTTTGTGTGAATTGGCCATTTGTTGTACTGTACTTGGTAATGAAATGGTATTTATTGATTTTAAAGTTAATTTGAAATTTAAATTCGCTCGATTAAATCGCATACGAAATTGTTATATGCGGCGCAGAATCGAACATTATTCCTCGCGAAATTGGATGACTGCACAGTAATCTCACCACAAGCATGCAGAACTGTTTTACATTCACCATTACACTACTGACTATCTGGAATGGATTAGCGTTTCTTTGAAGCTTGTTAACACCTTTCATGGTTCACATATATGTTACTGGAATTCATGAGCAGTGCAGACTCACTAACTGCACACGCTGATTTTGAGAAAAACGTAGAAGCTGATACAGTGTTATTTTGCACTTCAAGTTGTTTAGGAAAGGGCGGGCACCTGCTTGTGTAGAATAAGAAAGCTAGATCTGACACCAACATATCTCAGAGCTAAAGTGGCGAGGGATGATAAGGGGAGGCTTTATCTAGGAGGACATTATTTTTTCTATAATAACAATATCACAAAGATGTATCTTTAACACACAAAATATGTGAAGGCAATAGCCAAAAACATAGTCAGGCATAGATAATCTGGAACTAACCGGTTAAAATCTACTTGATGTTTGGCATTTAAATAGCAACAAATGAAATTAAAGGCACATATAATGGTGCGTCTAAACGGTTCATGAAATAACACTCAGAAATGATATTCGGTTGCAACATTTTCTCTAAGCATAAATCACTTTCCAAAATTTTCTTTCAGAAACGGTTGCTGTTTGTCAGATAAAACCTGCATGGCACATGATAATAGGAGATAATTACGCGCATGTTGGGTTATTTGCATGTTCAGATAGCACCGGTACATCTTTACTTACTTCTTACGAAAATAAATCTTATTTTATCTTATGGAAATGCAATTAAACACACAGATAATTGCGATATCTAAATTAGGCTGTACTTTGAGCGTAATAATTGCAATATAAACTTTGATAAAGGGTATTACTGTTATTTTCCGTTCGGAAATCTCATTTGATATTGACATGCAATCAGCTCCTCAATATCAGATAAGATCGAATTAATTTAACATTTAGCTTGATCCTGTCATGTAGATTCTACACATTCTTAAAGGTGGGTACTCGGCTGTTTTCGTTGGGACATTTTATTGATAAGAGAGTTTCTAAGTATATTAAACAATTCCTACTCACGATTATTACGCAAATTACTTAAATATGATATGAGTTTTAACTCAGTTGCACACCCAGTTTAAGTCGTTTAATTTTCTGATCATATTAGCTTTTTGTAGTTGTTTAACTAAAGAATATGTGATCCGAGTAAGTTATAACAGGGATACGTTTTTTCATTGTGTAATTTTGTCTTTAAATCAGGGCTTACCTGTAAAATATTAATCATTTTTAAAATAAATTGGAATAATATTTACGTTAGATATTGATTATTGTATTATTCTTAACCTGGCCGTTTGGAATTTCAGTTAGTTTTCCCATTAAGATATGTCATATTCTTTAAAAGTGATTGTTTTATAAATACTGTACTTTGTGTACTTTTTTATTTTTCAAGTAGAAAGTTATGTAATGATGTAGTACTTTTAAAATATTTCTGGTGAATATTAAAGTTATGAATTTGTAATGTTATTTACGCTACTTGTTCTTGTTACGATTTCGAAGCGATAGAATACTGTGCAATTGTAAAAATCGCATAGTGGTCCAAAGGTTATAAAACTGAGAATGGAAACCAGTCTCAAATCTCAGGTTTATAATCTTCAGCCCTGGAATGCGCAACCAGGTATATAAAAGATTGTAGTGTGGAATTCATTACAGCCGCGGCATAGATGTTATTCTTTTTGAAACACATTTTATTGATTTTAAACTTTTTTTTTACTTATACTACTGAGAATGAAAGATAATCATTAATCACCGTTAAATTTATGTGTGTTGGTTACAAATGAAGAAACAATATTAATAAAAATCGGTTTAGGAACCTTGAAAAGTGACGATAGGTATACATGTAGCTGTAGATCTTAGTATTTTCTTAAATCAATTTAGCACCGTAGCCAGGTGTTTTTGTTTTTTTTCATAATGGCGTGACTTTGCAAACCTAGAAGGAATTATTTATACTTTGACATGTATAATGTCTTAAATAAGACATTTTGTTGCGAAACGAACAATCTTAATAGGGTCATAAATGTCATATAAGTTTAGGTATTTAACGCGTCCACAAAAAATACTTGAGAATGTATCTTATATAAAATGTCAAAAGTCATTCACGAAAAGAAATTGTAGAGTAAGAGATTTCACAAGTATTATGTGATATTTGACCAGTTTCATCCTTTTCAATCACGCGATTGGTATATTATATAGACATTGTTGTATTTCTAAGTATGTCAAACATTTGTAAATAAAAAATAGTTTGAAAGTGAACGCACTACTGAAACAGTTTTGGCTACAGTACAAGCTGTTGGTGTTAAGTGAAAAAGTAGTTTGTACCATGATTTCAAAACATAAGCAACATTAAAGAGCGTTTTGAACGACAAACAATAAAAAAAGGTTGAGCCACATAAACAAATCTTAAAGTGAGCTGAATTCAAAATGATGTCTTTGGTGGTCTATGTACTGAACAGAACATTTCTTTTATTTGCACTCGGGTTCACAAGGAACAACATGGTTATGATATAGAAACACAAATGGGTTATTGGCAGACACATGTAAGACACATATCGGTCCATAAGTTTTTGATTGACTACAATTATAGAGTCAAAAGAACAAGGGGTAGAACATTTTTATCTTTTTTTCCTTCTTGAAACCATTTTTCTAAGAAACCAATTTTCTTTAAAACCACTTTTTGTATGTGTGTGTTTTTTTACGATTTCTTTTGTCTTTAAATCATGTTGACGTACTGATTATGCCTATTGTCAACCGGCTGGTTTTTTCTGAGGGTGGGTGGTGAGTGGGTGTCAGTGTGCTGGTTTGAGAGGAAGAGTGAATGCGGGAATGAGTGATAAGTAGGGTGAGTGAATGAGTGAATAAAATTAAATCAATTCTAAAAGAATATGCAGATAATATATTTGTTACTGATGTCAGATGTTACTCAATTGTTTACTGTACTTTTGTATGTTCTTGTAGAAATGATTGAAATAAAATTTGAATAATAAAAAAAACAATTATAGAGAAGATACAAAACTCGGAAAACCACGACATGTTTGTGAACTGTTGCAATCAATTTTGATCCATTTAAATTATCATACATGTCAGTACCATGAAAATTTTTATTAATTTTATCAGAGAAGTTAATCCGTCGATGACCATTTCGAATGTAGCTATCAGTCAATGGTCACTCCTCTAAGTCCCTTATCATGATAGAGCGTTCTTAATAATCCTTCATTTGAGATAACGAAAATCCTTCAGTGATAGGGGTCTTAGCCTTGTCCTCCAGGATAAAGCCTACGGGTCAACTTAGGTGAGATATTTTGATTGTATGACCCTTCAATTTATGACGAGATGATTTGATGAGTGTTTGATGTGATTGAGAGAATAAATTTAGGCGGGTGCATCTTTGTTTTATGTTTTCCAGTAAATTAAAGATTAAAAAAAATGAAATAATTGAAACTTTCACTGTTTTATACCCATGAATAGGCCCTTTCAAGCCACATATATTTGCATTTTTGTCATGTTCGGTGGCTTTTAAAGTTTCCTTTTAATCGTTTATATTTATTCATAAATAATTTACACTCTTTATTATCGAATTTTCGAACCCGTGTTCTTTTTCAAGAAAAATACAGAAATTATTCCGTTATAACAACAATACGCTTTCAACATGGATGTTACTTAAAACGGAATAATTTCTGTATTTTTCTTGAAAAAGAACACGGGTTCGAAAATTCGATAATAAAGAGTGTAAATTATTTATAAATTAATTTAACTGACTTCCCTTTTGGAAGATTTTACGTAACTGCGTTTATATTTAATTTAACGTTTTATAATCCCGTGCTTCTCTTTTGCTGTGTGGGGAGTCTGTGTCCTCTGGATGTAGCCATTCATGATAAGCATATTTCTACTTTTTGAAACCATATGTTTACTGTTTTTGCCGAACTTCTTTTTAAGATTTTCAGATTTGACAAGAAAACATAAAGTTGTCAAGTCAAGCGCTCAAGTTAAGTTTCCAGTTTTAGCTAGTCAGAGTCTTGAGAATTTAGACTTGTCTTTATTCTTAGTTTTATGATCTTGAGCAAGAGTTAAATGCTTTAATATAAAACCAAAAATTCACGGTTCGTTTTCGTATAAGTAACAATCGGACAACCACAGGACAAAGGTTAATAGCTTTCCAATGCCTAGTAAGATTCTAATTGGTATGCAACATCAGCTATTCACCCACTAAGCTTATCAAGGCGTTTACATCCCTGAAAGCCTATCAAAGGCAAATTAATGAGCATTTGATTTAATTAACTTGACTTAAAAGGAGAGTAACATGAAAATGAACTAAGAAATGATGATGTTTAACATAGTTTGAAGACAAGCTGATGGAGCAAAATAAACTGAAAAAGAGCACTTTATATACGATATACTTAATAAACTTCAGCTTTTTAAAGATGTAAAACCGATGCTTATACAGGTGGTTTGAACAGGTAGCTTAATCATTTATCTTACCACTGCAAAAACTGCATTATCTTAGATCGACCAACAACAGAAAATCTGGATCGTTTTTACTTTTTACATGATGATAATTGAAAACTATTTGAATAATGAACATAAAGCGTAGAAATGAGCATATAGGACTCTGATAGACTCCCACCCTTTCCTTTGCACCTCCTCCTCCCCCAAACCACTTAGCCAATAATGGCGAGGTTATGAGAATACCAACTTACAAATGTACGAGTATATGAAGACTTTAGCAAAAAAGCATTACATTTAATTGCACATCATAACCTTATGGTTGGGTTCTAACAAGCAACACATTTATTATTAGGAATCCTTTTTCAAGAGTACCAGCCATTCAATTATGATGATGATGATTATGAAGATAATGATGATGATGATGGTGGTGGTGGTGGTTGTGACAGTGGTGGTGGCGAAGACGACAGTGACTAGCATGACGAAGACCACGACTATGATGATGACGAATATGATGATAAAATTCACGCTTATTACAATATTTTACTGACTGACAATGATGTTGTGTGGTGTTTGGTGGCAACAGTGGTGGTATTGGCAATGACCGGGACGATGATTTCAATGTTTATTATAATGCATTTATTGTCTATATTTCTTTTGTTCTTTTTCCAGCACGGCAGCGTGTCATAACTGTAGTTTAAGAAATTCTCCTAATATACCAGACAATAAAACAATTACTCACAATATGTTCTTTGTTACTGTCAAACAAAAAATCTACAATAAAACTAGCAGAAAGTGTTACGGGACTCATTTCCCCGAATAAACAAGCTAATGAAATCTCATAAACTGTACAGAAAATATCTGATTCTAGTAACTCACTCAGGGAAATCTCTCACGAAAGTGTTCCACGTAATAAATAAACATTCAAACGCTCATGAAACGATTTTGTCTGTCATTTTTCAAGACAAGCATGCAGTAGAGAAAGCGAATTAATATCACTAAGTTTCGTTGAAATAGACATATTTCGCAGCGGGAAAAGGAATGGATTCGACAAGCACTCAGTAGAAACAGATCGCTTCTCCTGTAAGTGATTTGTTTAGATGTACTTCGTGGTATAAAACTTCTTTTGAATCTCTGTGTGAAATTAAATGCTGCACTTTGATGGATTTGAATATTTTCCGCCTGGTATCAAGTTTAAGAGTCGATATGCATTAGAAACCTATCACCCTGTACAGAAGAAAATTGACTCCAGTTTGGTGGTATAAATGTTAACAAATCGAGGTATCAAAAATCTAAATCTTAATTGAGATGAGTGCTTTATATTCTTTTATCACATGCTAAATAAGATTAATGCAGATTTTATGTCAGTCTATAACCTTTTTTCTTAAACTGAGAAAAAGGGGTCAGAAAAACAGTGCGATCTTTTCCGTGCATCGAAATTATTTAAAACTGTTTTTTGCGAGTTGTCCTTAATGAAAATGTTTTGCGCAATAAATAAAATGTATAGCTTTCCAGATTAGTCATGTCATCCATGTTATGATTAATTGTGAATATTTTGTTATAGCCCGAGATTTTTGCATATCAAATTGGAAATGACAATTAAACTGTAAGAGCTGCATTTCAAGTGTGCATACATTATATTACTGTTTGTAAAAAATACTGTTGAGGCACCTGTATTCGCGGCATAAAGCTTCGCGGTTTTCCGTTAGACACCATTTTCGCGGGTTCTTAAATTCGTGGATATCTCAATTTTCAAAACTACGTTTTTTGTTCAATTTTGTACTTCGTGTTGAATTTAAATTCGGGGATAGAACTGCCAACGAAATCCACGAAAATGAATATCGGACGGATATTAATGATTTCACATCTGTTGTGTTTATGTTACTATCTGTCACGGTTATATACTCGTACTTCGTTTTTAATAAAAATTATTAATTTCGTGTTTTTTTTAATTCAACTAATTATTATTTTGTTAGATCAATTTTTTCTGCTTATTTCACTTTTGCGACAGATGTAGACCCATGTTAGCCTGTGCATCCGTATAGGGTCTCTACACTCTTCGCTTTTCAGAATAATTTTCTGGGAAGATAAACACACTTTTTCAGAAAAATTTGACAAGAAAACAAAAAAAAAAAGAAAAAAAAAAAGAAAAATTGTCTACGTGTCGCCTCTCTTCAAAATATCATTCTTTTGTGTTCACTAGTTAAATAAAAAATCGATATTCCACCGAATAAAAAAACAAACTCTTATAATGATAATATAATTACAATGATAAGTAAGGAAAAAGAAAAAAAAGAGACAGAACATACACACATATAATTTAGCCGGTGAATGAGCACTGTTACCTAAAATAAAACATTAATTTTGCAAAAACCGAAACATGTTGTGGAATTTCACACTTAATGTCTTCACTATATTTTGTGGTATTAAACGAATACTAATTACGATGGAAATAATACAAAACAACATACGTGTCTCAATTTGTCTTACATAAAAAATCGTGTAATGACATTTAAACCATTCTCCCCTAGCATCGAAGGGCACTTTTGTATAGCATCGTTTAATGGGAAATATAAGATGCCTGACAGTGTCACTTGCTTATCATCGGCAGATGGTCATCTAAACGTCCTCGGAACGTCTCTTATACACACAAGTTATACATTTGGTCATGATAAAAGTTGCCTATCTATTTAATAAAAAGTAAAGCAAGATAGTAAAATATAATCTGTACCTTATCCACGGTACCGCTGCTTCCTTACATAGACAATATCATTTGATGAGGTAATAAAATAATCAGAAGTCATTAAATGCCTTTTTGTGATAATGTTTGTTTTTACATTAGTTTTTGTCAGTGGTTCTCATCCATCTTATAGAATTAAGGTCTCGTTGTTCATTTGGTATAAAAAAACAGGCGTGCACAAAAGTGCCTTTCTACAGTACAATTCTTTCGTTATAAAACAATGTGATAACACAAGGACTAGCATCCCCCAACCCCAGATATTATTTTTGAAGAACCCAAATCCGGCGTTCCAGTGGTATCTTTCAACGACTTCGACTCTATCACAATTAAAGAATAATATGAACGACCTTCCCCAGCAATTTATTGTAACTATCTTGTCCCACCCTCGCTCACATTAGTTTTAATGATTTGTATTCCGGGTAATTATTGTTTTGTTTTCGGTTTAGCCTTATTGTTGTTTATTTTAATTTTGATATGGGTATATCGATATACAGTTATCTACGCATCTGAATAACCGTTCATGAATCTATACCGTGTTGATGGATGTCGAAAATGTTATTCTTCATTTCAGTTTTACACAAATGTTCGATCATTTCATGTGAATTGTTTTCACGTATGAGCTTACTGTTCACCATTTCAGAATCATTAAGAATTCTTACTTAGGTTATAAATTGCCTAAATATTTTAATTTATTTCTCTCACGACCAAAATTATGTAGATTATTACTTTATTCTTGAATCTTAATTCATAAGACATTTTTCATTTATAAGAAGATTTTTTAAATAAATGTCTTAGTTATAGTTTCAAGTTTGAAGTGAATAGGTGTTTAAATGTATACACGCATTTTAAAGCTTTTCCTTAAAATGATGCTTAAAATGTATGCAATATCGTACACAAAACATTTCTCAGGAAAAAGTCAATATTTAAGATTTTATTGTTCTCCAAATAAATAAAATCATTTAAAAATTTACACTTACCTACAAGGTTAAATAATCCAATGCCGACACTTTTGTTTCGTTTAACTTCTGTTCTGTTCAATTATTGTTTACTCAAGACAAAAATGCAGTAAAATCCAAAAGAATAACGTTTAATCCTTTGGTATGCGATATATATTTTTCTCAATGGTATCTACCAATTCGCCACTTTGATAACTTTATCGTAAAGTTACCATCAGTGATAACATATTTCATTTACTTTTCAATATCTCATTTCCCCTCAAAACCTTGGAGTATTAATAATACGAGATAACTAAAATCATAACACTTGTTAATCCAGATACTGCAAACTAGCGTTTGAAATCCTTGAGAATTAATCCTCTAATCTCGCGATGCGTGAGTCTATGTTCCTCCAGACATCGAAAAGTGCGACGAATTTGAGAAAAGTTTAAACGCGACAGTATAACTGCATACGTATCAAAGGCAGTTCACAGTTGCCGTTTAATACTTCCACGATACGCGACAGTCAGTTCACCATGAAAAACAAAATCCAATAAAACGTTGTTCAAAAGAACCGCTTTTGTCGATCGACATTAACACAGCAATATCAACCGATGCACTCACACTAAAATTTACTAATAAATAAATATTTTTAAAATGTTGTCTATCGTTAGATTGAACTGTTTTCAAGTATATTATTTCTGATAAAAAGTCTTAAAGTCACGGCGATATCTGTATTTTTAATCGATTAAACAATCAATTTAACATAAATTGAGATTAGCACGTTAATTGTTCAAATGAACAGTTAATTAAACAGCACGACGGCGGTCAATCAAATTCTATAATAAAACAGTTAAATTTGTGGGTAGTCTAGATACACCAGGTGTACTTTCTTTAATAGCAATATTCACATGCATAAACTTGATAAAGAATACCTGAGAGAGGAAAATCAATCCAGGTGCGTTAGTTCGTACAGATAGAGGCTAGTATACCTAATTTTCAACGTTCAAACAGTTGTTAAGCTATGGCATAGCGTATGTTCTCGTGCTTAAACAATGATTAATTAATATTCTAGAATGTTATGAACAATTTGCAGCTGCGCAGCAATGTTTAGGTGTGATTTATTGCGCTTGAAATTGCTGTTTGAAATGTTTTTTCAGGTACTAACGAGAATATGAAGTTTGCTTTATTTTCCCCCAAAATGTGATATTAATATTCATTTGGCAAAGTAGAAAAGCGTTCACGGAATGCACTGAAGTCGTTTTTCAAGAAACTGAAATGTGGATAAAGAACAATCTTACAAAGTGTCGTGTAGACCGAAGTGCCTTCTTTCATTTACTATTGCGGTTAAATCGTCGACTATTATAAAATCAAATTCATTTCCTAACAGTACACATATACAAATGTAGTTTGTTGATTTTATAACTTGTTATTTGGATCATTAAAGAATGAAAGAAAAGCAGCTTTTGATAAGTAGATCTTTGAAAACATATGCCCTGTATACTGCAAGCAGTGCCTTCTGACATTTACTATTGCTGTTAAATTATAGACTTATGTAAGATCACAAACCGGACAGTGGAAAACATTGATTGTTAATGTTATAACTTGTCATTTAAATCATGAAAGAATAAAAAGCAGCATCCTTACACAGCGAAGATGCAAGTGTAGAGAATATATTAAATCTAGTCAGCCATAATATTTTGAAATAGCTTTAATGAAATGGTATTACAGTACTTTTGACATATAATATTCGTCAGCAGAGAGAGAAAAGACAAATATTACAGAAAGCTAGATATTATTCAATGTAAATTAATGATGCACTATCATAGAGCGTACATGTGTGCATGTACGTAATGTACTTGAAGAAATGAATAAAAATGAATTAACAAATACGTAGAGAGTTCATGTGTGTACATGATTAAATATATGAAAAGGGAAATTTGAAAGACACCGAACACAACAAATACGAAAATGTTACAGGCTCGCTTTGATTAAGCCTGTTCATGGGCAGTAATTCACACTAGTAAATTATAAGTGAATGACACACCAAAAAGATTGACACATTGCAACAGTCGATGACAAGGTCTGTGGGTAAATCAGCCCTCTACCAGGTTTTCTGAAGAACCCACATATACAATGTACAAGTTGCCTTAGTGAATTAATTCAAACTTACTCAACCATGTAAAACCATATAAATGTTTTCTCGCTTGCTTTATTTGTCATGTTGTCACGGTACAAATCTAGTCACTATCTGGGGAGAAGATGTGTTAGCGGACGGATAGCTCAGTCGGAAGAGAGCACTCGCTTACTGGGCGAGTGCTCTCCCGATATAAGCGGCCAAGTTAGATAACTAGGGTTAATAATGATTAATAATTTGGCAATAGAAATAGGCTATCACACTGTTACCCTAATTATATCCCAACTACCTAGTTAGCCTACGACAATGTCAGTTACAGAAACCTAAAAGTGGTCTGAAGTATGGTTATAAATAGTTAGAATTTCTTACTTGTATTTGTCTCATTCCGAAGCTTTTAGTGTTCCCTTTACATTACTTTCTTTGCTTTGTTATTTATCTCTCTCGCTTTTTCGGATGATTTGCCTTGCAGTTTACATATAATTCAATTAATTGTACAAGTTTACATCACATATAAGTAAAATTTCTTAATTCACTATTTCGTTTCCTTTTCGTTATGTTCGCCCTCATACACGTATGAAAGAACGCGAGCATGCACTCGGATACAGTATACTTGTATTTATATTTAAAATCATTATTCTAGTTATTCCATTATACCGATTAATTTTATTTAAGTAATAAAAGAAATATAGACTTGTTTATAATTTCTGAGAACTAAGCGTGCGCTATGCGTGTGCGTTATTTGTTTTCCATGCTGGATTTTGTTCAAAGTCTGTGCATGGCAAAGGTTATTGGCTAATGTTACTGTGGTTTTTTTATTTAATACATTTTGTGGACATATTTCTGGAGCTGTTTTATTCTTTTATCAAACGACATTTAACACCAGTGACAGTTTCCTGGTTCTAAAATTTTGTTTTCTGGACGCTTTCAGTTGCAAAAATGCAGTTATCATTTCGTGCCATCTTTGTCGGTAATGGGGTTGTGATGGGTTATTGGGACTATCTAAACAAAATGATGTCTAAATATTAAAACACAGTTCTATAATGATATGTTAGTAAACTTAGTATATATCGTTTCAGTGACCTTCGAATATCGTCGACAGTTTCTTTTAGAATGATCGGATGCGTTAACTACTTTTATACCGAAAAAAAAAACAACTGACATTTTGCTTACTATTTCCTCATTATGTTTTGCTGTGGAATTTCTTAAAACTGAAATTAAGACAATAGAATTTATTTAATTCGTAGAATAATATCTGATCAGCTAAATAAAATAAACCATCAGAAATCATAGACTTCATAATATTTGTTATCCTGGAACATCGCAATCACATTACATAGTCAACACATTTCATCATACTTAATGCTATTCTGCAGATTATTTGACACAGAAGATGGTCACATATTATTCAAAAAATCTATTCAAACATATTCGAAATGTTTAACGACAACGCATATCAGGAATAGCCACAGTCAATAATCAAATTTTCAATACACAGCCAAACAGTAAAGAGGAATAGAGAGCATAAGTTTAGAAGCCTAAATGGCAAGTTTGAACGCCTTTGGTCACACATGTTTTAACGTGTATCAACGTCACACTTGCAGTGTCAGGAATTCAATTAGACAAAAACCTAAAAGTTGCCTTGTTGAATAAACTCCAACACACTCACATTCTCAACAATTTTGCATGCAAATAAACATAAACACAAATATACGTAGCTCATGGAACTGTCAAACAAAATGGGCAGCTACTCGATGGTCTAACTGAGACCAGAGCATAAACCATAGTTTATGAGGTGTTGAGGCCACTCGATTTTTGAACGTACGTACAAACGGACCTATTGGCGGACGTACGGACGGACGGACGGGCGAGTGCCTCTTATTTATCCAATCAAACATTTAGTCGAGTCTGAGTGCACACTAGAACCTGGTTTAAACTTCTAGTGGCAATTTTCCACTGCACGTTCCAAGACGGTAACCTATCGGGTTCTCTTTCTCGTTTGTGGTGTCTATTTTGAAATTGATTATTTTATTACCCATGCCCGTTTTTTCCTCTCTACTTGTTGGCTGTGTAGGGAGGCTGTGTCTTCTGGATGTGGCCATTCCTGATATGCATACTTCACTTTTTATGGTGTTCCCAATACAATATAATACAATACATTTCAATACCATGCAATGCAATACAATACAGTATATTACAACAGATTTTTGACAGACATTGACATGTACACACGTTAGATCACAACTACTCTGATTTTTGAACTAGTTTTGTGACCGATGAAAAGGTTTTATTTACACGTTACAATCCTCATTACTATTTAACATATTATAGATGAACAGGGAACTTTGAAAGCAACCGAACGCGACAAATACGAAAATATTGCAGGCTCGGTTTGATTGAGGCTGTAATGGAAATGCATATTACTGCCCACGCCGCCTAGCCCCGGGTTGAGCACAGCTCAATATTTTCACCAACAAACAGTACAATTTCTATCCATCCCAAACTATGCACATGGCAATAAACATGGAAAATTCAATGCGGTATTTTCAGATTAATACAATTAGAAAGAAAGTCTTATCTAACACGCGTTTATTTTGTTACTATATATTAACAAACTGCATATTATCAATATCACTACTCTGTTTTTACTGCTACAAAACATACTTCATGTTTTCTCTTTCTTTCGAACATCATGATGATTTTTTTAGTCTCGAACACCTCCTCGTGGCATCCTGCGGACTTGTTAAATATAGATAATAACATATTTTATTTGCGTCAATAAAATACACTCTGCTGGACTTAAAGGAAATATTTTAGAAGAGCAAAATATTTTCTTGTTTTAAATCCTGCTTTTAAACGAAAGTAAATTTGTAACCACTTTAATAAAGATCATTACAGAAATTATTTTAACTTCAATATTGTTAACTTTCCATTTTCGGATGTCAAAATTTCCGACAGCTTCTCGCTTTTTAAGAGCTTATATCGATGTCGGAGATAAATAAAGGCAGAACATTTTGAAATCTTTCTTATTGTAAAGTTTAATATCTTTATTATTTAACTAATTGTGGAGGCCATGTTGTTTGCATATGATTTTCTTGATAGCAATACTGCATAATCTCGTCATATCATTCTAATAGTCTAAGATACAGTTTGACGGGCCCTTAGTATTTTATGCAGATGTGTGGGATAGAATATGATGATTTTTCGAATTGGAAAAGAACAAAAGAAACATGGCTTGGTTTGAAAAAAAAAATTGCATGCAGTCTTGTCGAGTTGATGAGTTGGTTGGAGTTATTTCACTAAGACAACTTATGCTTGTTTGTTCATATGAGAACCTGTTAGGGCAAGTATTAGGTTAATGCACCCAATAGCCTGGTCTAAACAAATATAAACATGACTGTCTACTAATCTATAATCAATTATCAGACAAACACAAAATCAGCAACAACATCAAGCAAAATCTTCTAAAATTGCTTAGTTTGCTCTAAGAAATTGTTGCATAAAACATGTACTCAAGGAATGTCAACTATTGTAACATGTTGTGACTTCAACGTCTGTCAAAACGCAAAAATATCCCTACTCGAGGTTCAGGGCGAGAATTATGTAAACTCTCAGGAACGTATCATAACAATAATTAATCAGCTGTCGCATCGAAAGCAAACAATCTGTAACTTGGTAGACTTACAGGCATCTTAAACACTTTAGACCCGAAAATATGTCTGAATGCTATAACGCAGTAATGTCGAGCCAATGCCTTCATTTCCATATTACATAGCAATATGCATACAATGTAACACTCAGCAAATAATGGAGTTAATTTTATTTTATGTTATTATTACTGCAAAGCTGTGACTAGTATTCAATGACTGACGTAAACTTCCACTGTACTGGTTACTAAATATATCCTTTTAAATGTCAGACTGCAAATGTCACATGTATTTAAACCTAGACTTAGCGGTAGAGAATTGACCATAACATTATGTAAAAAAACATTTATTTGAAACAAAGTGAAACATGCATATCAGGAATTGCCACATCTAGGCGCCACAGCCTCTTGACAGATAAAAAACAGTAAAAAACTGAGGAAAAGAGTGCTTGTGTTCATAAAATGAAATATTTCAAAATAGACATCACAAACAAGTATGTGACCCCGAAGGATTACTGCCTTGCAACGGTCAGTGGTGAAACATTTTTTCCACTTGCACCAACAATACTCGCCCCTTCAGGTTCTCATATGAACAAACTTGCACAAGTTGTCTTGGTGAAAAAATTCCAACGCACTCGATAAAGAAGCATGCAAAATCACACAAACACATAAAACTTTATGACATTATCAAGTTAAAAACATTTGTACTCAATTACCTTACATAGTCTTTTTTGAAATCTTTCATATGTAACATTACGTTAACTAGTTGATGACGATGCCACAATACTCGAGTACGAGAGGGTGAGACCCGCCATTATTAAAACATGTTCAAAACAATACAGCCTTATTTACCCACCTTACTTCTATTTGTTACAATATTAAGAAAGAACCTAGAAATGGCTATTATTTTCTTGTAACTTATAAATGATTTTATAACATCTTTTGGCATTATACTAAAAGAAATTAGAAACGCAACTTCTTTAAACACAAAATATTTTACGTGATAAAATAAGTTGCGTTTTTAATTTCCTTTTCTATGTTATATGTACTTGAGGAAATTAGAAACGCAACTTCTTTAAACATGAAATGTATTTCTTGTTTAAAGAAGTTGCGTTTCTAATTTCTTTAAGTATATAATTCATATTACCGCAAAATACATATAAACCAACGGCATCTGCTCGAAAAGACGCCATTTCCAGCAGAATTCAACATTTTAGACACAATAGTAAGATGCCAATGTATCACAACATTCCTTTAAATGCTCTAAACACATTTTGCAAAATAACCTGATGCAGGGATGAACAGTTTTTTTTAATTTTAAATGATTTGTATAGTTCTATGTACTCGTATATAACTGCCAGCATCTTTGTTGCAAATGATTTAATTAGCAAAATGAAAATATTTGTAGATGCTCGTATCTGCATTCATTTTGCATTTGTTGATCATATCATTGGGAAATCGCTCGCCTTCAAGTATGTTACTGGCAACACAGCTTCTGTCATGTGACGTAGATTTTGGTTAAACCCGTGTGCTTCACGTACTTTTGTCAACATGGCTGTCCAATTAATAATTTTGGTTTAACAAGGCATACCAAGAGTTGTTTCAGCATCATGTTTACCAAGGGCCGGCAAATTAAGTACTGATACAACCATTTGACGCATTCATCGGCAGACGAAAGATTCAATCGAGAGTGAAAACAAATCCGACATGACTGAAAGATTCGTAAACAACCAACACTTTAGGCATTTCAGTACGCGTACTACCAAGCCCATCAGGAATTTGCTTGATTTCTTTCGTGTTGATACTAAATGAAACACATCGTTCTCTCAAACTAGAACGAAAGCCTAGTTAATATTCATATAGTTTATCGTAAGATATTATATCGTCGCTTGTTATCAAATTGTTATCGTAATTCATTGCCAGAATCTTTGATAGTTAATTACTTGGATTACTTTCCAGCGGTGTAATATACTCGTAGTCTTGTAATTTTACAAGGAACACCCACGGAGTTGCGGAAGCCAAAACGCCGTGTAGCTTTTAATGGTTCAAATCTTCTGCCGATGCTTTGTCTGTGTATGTTGTCTATATAAATGATAAAGCCTGTTCTATCATTTGCATCATAGATACCAGTTCATGAATTATATACTTATTGAAGTTGGTCAATCGCTGGAGTAGATATATTTTAATTAGGGTATGGCTGTTACTTTTGTAGGTACACTTCGATAAGCATTCCCTTTTCAGCGTTTCGACAAAGTATGACTGAAACTTCGTAAATTACTTAGTTTGTTTTATAGCATGCGCGACAAGTGTACGTATATTCTGAGCTGCCGGCACATCGGTGCCATCTGATCTGGATCTAAACAGTGCCCAAGGTCTCAAATCTCAAGCATGTGATTGGCTGAAATGGCGACCAGTCGCCATTTCAGCCAATCAGATGCTAGAGATTTGAGACTGGTTTCCAAACTCAGTTTTATAACCTTTAGACCAGGTCTCCTCTTGGTAAGAAATAGCATTAACATAAAAGCAACAATGTAGATCCTAATCAGATGGCACGGATGTTCTGCCTGATATGGAGTTACAATGTTCACCATGTCATAACAGACATATCCCATGGAGTAAATGGATAAGTTTTCTTATCAAATTAATTCAGATATAAGTTATACAGTTCTTAGCAAATCCCAATATTGTCATTCCTAATTCTCCATCATCTCGTCTCGTCTCTAAGAGATTAATAAACGATTCATAATTCAATCATGCTTTCAGCGACCATAAAGGCATTGTCCACCAACCGAACAAAGTAATAAAGCTATCAAATTAAATGAAAATATAATTTTCTAAGAGGCCAATTGGCCTATTCAAGTGTCACAATAAGGGTGGTGCTCTTGGCTTGTCTTGACCCGAGAGTACGTTTCTCTATCAAAAGAAGATGAATATCGAATTGTAGTTAAACGCAGTGTCAGAACAGACTGGAAATTGGAGAACCCTTATAAAACCTTTGAGTGGACAAAGAGTCCGAACTTTGCACAGTTTGTAGTCAATATCTTAAATAGAAGGTTGAACATTTGATTGAGATGCTCGTGTTACAGCTCACTCGTTAAGTGCAAACGCGTTTCTCCTGTCATGTAAAGTAAACAAAGTTTGGCGGTTTGAAATTTGATCGACAACATATCGTAGCACCACCTCTGTAACCCTTCCCAACATGTCCACACGTGTACGCTAGACATATGTTCATTCTGTAACGCATACTGTTTTTATACCTGTCGTAGAATCGCCGACATCTCTATTCGCACCGGGCTATGCCGCATTATAACGTAAAAACATACAACCTACTACCGTTAAACAGATGAAAAGGGAACTTTGAAAGTCATTGAACACGACAAAAACGAAAATATTGCAGGCTCAGTTTGATTGAGCCTGTTCACGGGCAGTAATGGAAATGCGTATTATTGCCGCCGCCTAGCCAAGGGTTGAGCGCAACTCAATATTTACACCAATAAACGTTATAATTTTTATCCATCCCAATCGATATATGCATATGGTGGTGAACATGGAACCTTCAATGTGGTATTTTCACATTAATACTATTCCATCATTTATCAGATAAAAAATTGATTTGCCCTAAACGAGAAAACAATGGGCGGAACTTAACAACGTAGAATTTTGACAGGGGATCTTAGAATATAAATCCTGCATATCACAGACAACGCCAAATGAAAAATTTAAAAGCAGGAAGTAGATCCTTGGGGTGTTTAAACAATATCCAAATCTATATTGGCTGGGATAATGAAACCACCCATCCATAAACTGGCCGAAATATTTAAACAAAAGCAATTTTAGAAGTACTTCTAACATAGTACATAAGTATCGTGATCAAAGACAATCAAAGGACGTAACTGAGACTACCCGAAAGGTCATTTTAGTCACTTATATTTGTTTTAATTAGTATATTGTACTTAAAATACTTTAAAGAGAACAATTAGATGACTATATGAAGTAACTCTTACCTACCCGTGCACGATGTAGTCAGTCTTACTGAATGAAAATCAATTAGATTTTGTTGGCGTATCTACGAGCAAAATCTACGATATTAAAATAAGTCAAAACAATAAGTAGTCTTCTAATCCTGATAGTTAAACAGTCCGGCAGGCACATTTAAAATCTGTCAACTCTATGCCAATGTCGTGCAATAACATGCTAAATTAAATGATTTTATTGATTAATCAAAGACAAGAAGAATTGTTGCCTACATGATTTTCATGCATCTTAAATCACAATAAATACATTTTATGCATATAAAATAATTGATGTTTTTTTTTTTATAGAAAAGGGTATGTTTAAATGTATCCCTTTTCTGGAATTATGAAATAAATACACATTTTGATAACACAGAGGTATTACAATATTTTTGCTTATTAGTGAAATTTGTGCTCTACACTCCCGCGCTACTAAACAAATAACATAAAAAGGGTTTAAAATGCCGGCGAAATTGCTATTATATTTGGGGTATTAATAAGGGCAGCGGCGGAAACCCTTGTAGAATGCGTTTTGTAAGTGGTGGTACTTGAAACATTCAATGTTTCAAAAGTCATGCTAATATTTGTCCGCTGCACACAAAGTCGAGTACATAGATTCTGAAAGATGTACAGTGCCTAAGGTTATAAAACTGAGCATGGAAACCAGTCTCAAATCTCAAGCATCTGATTGGCTGAAATGGCGACCAGTCGCCATTTCAGCCAATCAGATGCTTGAGATTTGAGACTGGTTTCCAATCTCAGCTTTATAACCTTCAGCTCAGAGTAAACATAATCATTAATTTTGAAAACGGATAAATCGTAAAGTTGTAAAGTTGAAACGGAAGTAATCCCTTTTATCACACATCATAAGGATGATCAAAAAAGATAAATGGTAGTTAAAATATTTGTCAGTTTCAGTTTATGTGGTTATGATGTTGTCTTTAAATATCTACTAAACTATCTGATTTTATTAAAATATTTATGTTTTTGTGGTTTTCTTTAATAACTGATAATGTTACGTGATATAATGCGTATAATATAAAGAAGTATGTTAAGGCAGATACTAGTAGGCATGAATTAAAGACTTGTCCAATGATCAATACATTCTCATCAAGGAAACATGACGATACGAAATAAAATAGATCTTTAAATACAACGGTTGATAAAACAAAGTAAAAGTATTGGTTTGTCATGTGACTGTCTAGTTATATATAACATACTGTGATATCTTTTTGCTGTTATAATAACAAAAAAATACACAAAAATCTTATTAATAAATCTCACATAGATCGATTTTTTATGTTCTTTCAGCTGGCTGCGCTCCCAATATGAGTTAGTAAATGTATAGATAACCCCTAAGATCATACAAATTCGGCGGTAGCGCCTAGCTAAATATGTAAAAGACAGACATCCGTATCATCCCCCCCCCCCCCTAAAAAAGCCAAACATAGTTCAAGTATGCCTATATATTGCAACTCGCATTGACTGACATTCTGTATGGTTTGAAATATACTACATGCACCAAGAATTTAGGTAATCGACCTGATACCTACACTGACGTGAAGTATGGGGAGACACATCACTTAACACCAGCGGCATATTCATGTTTTTTGTTTTGCATTTTAATTCAAAGTGAAGAATTAGTAACGGAAAATAATGTTGAAGAAGTAGTGTCGTTGCTAATAACCTCACTACCGAACCTTCGTGCATACTGCCTTTTTGGAATTTACAAAAAAAAGAATTATTCATGATTCCCCCATAGTACCTATTTTTATTTGAATAATGACAATGACGTGAACGTTTTTGAAGTGTTCATATGTCATTATCGTAGAGTTGATCTCCGCCATTTCGTTTGATGCTATTTACAATGTTACCCATCATTAAAATCCGTGTACAAATGATGTCCAATTTGTAATGACTGTCACTCAAGACAGGATAGAAAGCTATCGGAAAAGTGTTGTCATTCCTATGTATATCATTATAAGTCAGTGACCTATCAAATTTCATTAACTTAAATTTACAATGTTTTGGAATTTAGTCGAACGTTTCGAATATTCTCGAATTTCACTTTTCGACTTTTCTTAATTATCCTGTCAAATGCTTTGATATTGTCCATTTCACATCATGTTTTTTATCATCTGTATTTACCATCTTGTCTTTTCTGACCATTCGTTTGAGGCGACGATGGACTAGCAAGAATTTTTTATCGTATTTTATCTTATTTTATGGTCATTAATAAAATAATTGAAATATGTTAAAATTTATACTATAATTGATTCCTTGTCTGAACAGAGTGACAAATCCTTTAACATGAACACGAAAGTTCTGCTTCATTAATTACAAAAACGGAAAAAACTGGCGTTTCGATACAGCGTCATAAATATTTAAAATAGTTTAACATAATGAGTTCCTCGATGAACTACGATAGCCTCGTGTAAGGATTTTAAGGTTTGCTGCGTAGCATAACAACATACCCTTCTTGCTGAAACAGATATCATATAAAAACAAAAATTTTAAAAAAAGTCAGCAAACATCCCAAAACATCTCGAAAAGCGTCTGGCCTGCAACGTCAATTTAGCGACGTCGTTTCATTCCCACAAATTGGCGTCTTGCGCGTCGATACATTAAAAATATTTACCTGAGATTACGTCTAGGTTTTGATTAGTAGAAATGGCCAGTCCATAGATTTTGCATAGCGATATTTATTAAATATAAATGTGCACTTTATTATTTGCATTTTCGGAGATGGGATAATAAGGACGTTTAAATACTAAAATATTTGTGTTTTGCTGTTGCAAAAGTGATGGTCCATTTTTGGAGGGGGGGGGGGGGTGTTTCTTCGGATTGTACCTTTCTTCTCCTATTTAGATAAGTGAAAAGTTCAGATTGACGGCTGATAAGAAAAGTACGTCTCGTTGTATACAGAAAAAATGTCTGGCAAAAATTTTAGATAACATTGTTAACAGTTATTATGACATGGCTAGATATATTGTTATACTGGTGAATTCATGACCTCACGTTTAGTGTAGGAGGCTAGTTTGACTTGGTTGTAGGTATGTGCTTCATAAAGTCTTGAAAGGAACACACACGATGTGGTAAAAATCAGCCAAGAACCTGTGTTGGTTTCAATGTAACAGTGTTACAGATAGATATTTTTATCAGAGGGGTTAGTTGAAGGATTTCTTTTTTCTTTAAAACAATTAAAAGATTTGGAGATAAATTTGATACGGTATAAAATTGCAAATGTTAGTAATTCCTAACTAAACGGGCCAAAAACTGTCTTCTAGTCTTCATAAAGTTTCAAGGCTTACAGTTTCATGTTACAGTCGGCATGGTATCAAACAAAAGATTGACTAGAAAGCTGATCTTCGAAACGTTTTCCTCAAAATTTCTTTTCTTAAAGTAGAGAAATTGTATTGATCTTCCAAATATATGTAAATACAGACATACTCAGTCTATAATAAAAAAAATGTGTTGAGACAAAATATAAAGCAGCTACTATGTATTGGTTGCCCATTGTGGTTCTTACACGTCCACTAGAATATCCGAGCTCTTAACATCTTGTCTTAAAGCCATAAAAGAACACGTGCAAGAAGAATTTTTGAAAACACTGGCGAAGATCTAGATTGGTCTATAAAAGCTGGTGACGTTTAAACGAAGCTTATTTATAAATCTAATAAAAGGCAAGCAACATTAATAATTTATCCACATTGTACACCTCACTTCCTCATTGCTCATTTTTACTGGATAAAATGTGTCCTCTGTTAATAAACAAGAAATAGGCATTCCTATGGAAACTAACTCTGCATCCCTTGTTTCTGATCTATATTTACACTGCTATAATAATACTTGGGGTTATCTCTTTCTATCGGACATAATGAAGACATTACAACAGCCTCTTACACCTCGATGTACCTTGTTAAATATTATATATGATTACCATTTTCATACAGGGCTATGCATGCTTGGTGATTATCCATATACTGTTTATCTCTTTTCTCACATTTTCTCACGATGTAAACAAGGGTTTAACCATTTATGTAGAAGCTCGGAATTATTTTAAATTTCTTAAATCGTGTTCTTGCTGTTAAATCTCTAGCTCTTGGTCTCAGAAATACCACTGAGTATCTACTTATTTCGCTTGACAATGACATTAGCTCTTCATGTTTTATACAGTTTGTGTGCTTTTTGCTTGCAACAATGTCGAGTTGATGGGTGAATTGCAGTTTGTTCAACAAAAATGCACTTGTGTTTTTTTCTTTATATGATAACGATTTATAGCAAGTGTGAAATTGGTGAACAAATGAACCTGGTTTAAGGGGCAAAATGTTTGCCGCTGACCGTTCGAAGGCGGTAATCGACCAACATCTCACTGTGGTGTCTTATTTGAAATTGATCATTTCATAAACACATGCGCTCTTTGTTTTTTTTTTGTCTATGTGGGAAAACTGTGTTTAGTCCTACTTGAAAAATGCTGATTTAAATGAAATATTCTCCCTTCTGAATTTCGCTTCGATAATAATGTGAACTTTTATGAAGCCAATGCGTTGAATAATTGATCGTTAACCTGTGTATTTTAAAATGAATAACCGCAAACTTTTTCAAGTACACATTCAAGGTCAATTCCGACAAGGGAGCAAATTTAAGATAGAAGATTTATACTTCATTACGTCTGGATCCGTGAATCACAACTCTTAGTGATGTTTGCCGAAAGACACTTGACAACTCTAATTGGCAATTAGACACTGTGAAATTGAAACGTGCAAATGTTCCAGTCTTCAGCAGTAATTTAGACCAAATAAAATCAATGAATTGCTTCTGGCATAAAGCTTCTTTCTCTCCGTAGTATCGATACACTTCTAGGCTATTCACATGTTCAAATAATTATCAGATTGAATGTTCGTATTTTGCTTATTGTTTGTTCAAGAACGTTTTTCTTATTCGTTGTACTTGGTTTGCAACTGGAACGGAATAACCCAATTTTCATAATTAACATTACGAAAGTCTACCGTACTCGACGTGTTATGACTTAATGTCTATCTAAACTGACTAAAATCGGGACAGCGTAAATTTCCAGCAGTTATAATGGATTGTCGTTTTAGAGGTTATTTAGACTAAACGGAATCGAAATCAAATATACAAAAGCGTTTAGCATGAGATGAAATGAGAAAAAAGTAATTTTAATAAGTGAATCATGAGTTATTACCTAAAAATGTTTTTCTTACTAAAATATATAAAAGTACACACAAAATAACAGAAGAAAAAACATATGAAAGAAAGCAAATAAAAATTAAAATGACCGTCTAAGGACATAACAAATGACAAGGAGGCGAAACTAAAAAACAACAACAACAAATATTAAACTAGGGCATGGTATCACCAGCTCAAGGTCAGTATTCATAAAAACACTCATTAACTTACCGCGTTTAAACCCCAGTGGCTAATTGTATTGCCACTGACCGTTCCAAGGCTGTAACCCCTATGGTTCTCACTTTCGTTAATAGTTTGTGACGTCCGTTTTGAAACTGAATATTGTAATATCATCCTGTCTTTTCCTCTCTATTTTTTGGCTGTGTTGGTAGGCTGTGTCTGCTGGATGTGGACATTCCTGATATGCATATTTCACTTTTTGTTTGTCATGAATGTATAATAAGGAAACCCAAATTGTTATTTTTGTAGATTTATGATGTGTTGGTTTAACTTTTGTGCGTTTTTAAGGTTTGTTTTTACATAAAAAAATGTTTATGCTGCCAACCTCTGTTCCAACATTATTTAAACTCAACAGCTTTTTCATAACAAAAGTTAATTAATAAAAAGCTGCACGGTTGTCGGCTAATAGATACAAATTGCCAAAACTATCGTCAGAAATCCGGTAGACCAGACAAATCAGTAATCAATCACGTCTGTCGGGCTACCATTAGGTATGAGAGAGGTTATTTCAATTGAATGCTTTGACACCAATTACCACCGATGCGTTATTTGCCGCAGCAAAACGGAAGTCCTACAAATTGGTCTATTAATACATAGTTTGGGGTAATATGCTATCTTTCACGACGAGCCAGGCGCTGTACGTCGTTAGACAATTCACGTTGCAACAAATGTATTTAAAATTCTAGTCTGCTTTGTAAACTAAATCAAAGAAATTTTGCTGGAATATACTCTTTGATATTTGTATGTATTTACGCGAATGGTGCTAAAAGCTACACTGCAAATCTTTATTTTTGCCGTCGTCTATTGTTGGTGTGCAGCAGACTCAGATTGGTAGAATTGACGGAATTTTAATTGACGGCTGCCTTTTAATATGTGTTTCGATTCACCTTAGCTTGCAGAGTTATGGAATGCACCTTTTTAAATTAATATTACGCAAGTCTATATTGTACAACGTGTTATGACTTGATGCCTATCATAATGACTGAAGGTATGAAGATTTGCGAATATATAACAAAAACTAATCGGCACTCACGTTCAGCTGTCATTTAGGAAGCAAACAATCTGCCAATCGTTAGATTACATGGAATCTCTAGGTCTCGCATATACAAACAAACAAGTTTAGGAGAAAGTGAAATTGGTTTAAAAGAAAGTATTTGTTCTATAAACGATTGCATAAAATAGATTATCTAACATAAAAACATCAGAATAAAAACAATAACTAATGCGGACAAATTCCATTACGCATATGTTTGACGTATGGCACTTAAATAACATTTCCGATAACAGATTTTAATAGTTTAATATAATAGTTTACTAATACGTTTACAACTACATCTTTTTTTAAAAAGTCTCGCATGAATATCCCCGCTCTGTGACCATGACCAGGGAATACAATTTGCAATTAAAAAAAATGTTCAAGATTAGGTTCCCAGCAACGCAGAAAGGTACAAACCTTCCAAAACTATGGCATTTTATAAAGTTACTTCAAAAGTTCATGCCTATATTTTTCACACGAGTCTCTGAAATAAAAAAAAATGAATATAATATATAATATAAATAATATAGTCTAACAAAGAAAATAAAACACCAAACGATATGTGTACAATGATAACGCGTGGGCGAATGCACATATTCACATTCGGATTGACCTTCAACCATGACTTGGTTTAATTGTATTCAAATTCATAATTATAATTGTGAGTAATTTTGAGTCAATACTACTCTGCTCTTTTAGTTGTATATTTAACAACGAAATATGTTATGTTTTACAAATATTCTCAAATTTGCGTTTGTTCTGATAATCCGGGTATAATCGGATTTATACACGGACATAAATGGGGTCATGATAACCTCACACCCTTGGAGTGGCATCGGAAAAAACTTTTAATGAAAAGTGGGGTCTCAATGATACGAATTACCTCCGCAAAAACCTATCACTGTGCCATTTTATAGAATATTTAGATTTGCAAGTACCCAGCAGTTACGAGTAATAATACTGAAGAAACACGCACGTATTTCCTCTTTTTCTAAGCAATATAACAGAGTTGAATAACGCTGATCATTCCCGTACATTTAAGAGCTATCGTTCATCCTCTTGTGACAGTTTTAACTGTCCACTTATAAATTCAGTGACCGTCGAGGCACTGTCCACTGACACACACAAGTAACAAAGAAATCAAATTAAACGAAAATAACAATTTTCGACGAGTCCAATTTTCCTATTTAAGTGTCGCATGAAGATGGTGCCCGTGGCCTGTAACCGCCGCTTAATACTGGTGTTGTCAAAAGAGAATGAATATTGAGCGATGTAACAACGGCAGCTAGGAATATGAGAACCCTAATAACATTTGGAGTGGACAAAGCCACGAACTTCACACAGCAGGCAGCCGGTAATTAGAAAGAAATGATGAAAACTATGATTGAAACTCTCGCCAACATCAGATTAAACGGAGCTGTGTTCGTAACAAACCCGACGTTACTCTTAAGTATATTTTAAGTCGAAAACAAGCTTATTTGTGGCAATGGATAATTGAAATGCAAATTCATTCTTTATATAAATGCATGCAATAATACATAAACACAAATATCTCCAGTAAAATATGTCTTATGTAGAATGTCAACACTTTCCATGGTTTAAAATACTATTTTTACTTTCACTTTTGCGATTTAGTAGGCGACAATCTGATTGGTTCAAACGGTTAGTGATAAAAGCACATTTAGTTACTCGTCGTCAGATCCTGATAGCGTAGCGGTTTTCAGAAGATGATTTTAATCAGATTGTATTCACAATTAACTCAATGCATAAAGTTAGGTTATGTGTGACGATGATTCTAAGTGCCGTCAGCTCGATCTCTCACTCTTCCAGCAAACATAACTATTACACTCTAAACAATGGCCTAGTGTAGCAGAGCAATACAATGAAGCATTAAAGAATCAGGGCCTATCTGAAATTGGACAGTTATTTCCTTCATGCACTACCCTCCAAACCATGAAAAATATGTTAGTTTATTCGAGATTGAAATTCCGTATTTTAAACAAGAGCTGTCAGAGGAGACAGCATGCTCGACTATTCGAATCATTTGAAACAAATGCAATTTGAAGATTAAAACAATAACAAATATGGCCATACATTCACATGCAATCGGGAAAAATATTAACAAGTGAATGGTAAGGGAGAAATTCATTTCAAATAACAGAAATAATTATTTAATGTACCATAAATATTAAAATGAATAGGGGAATAAGTATAAAATATTTTTGAATTTTGAAATCTCTTCATTCATAAAGAAGTAATAGCCCGAACAAATAAATTCAAGTTTTGGTAACTGTGACCTTGACCTTGATCTTACAGGCATGGGTAATGTATGCAACACACCGCCTTGTCATGGTGAACATTTGTGCCAAGTTATTTTGAAAACCCACCATTCAAAACAAAGTTATAGCCCCGACAAGAAAATTCTATTTTTAATAACAGTGACCTTGACCTTGGACCTACAGGCAAGGACATGGTTCACGACTCGCCATCTTGTCATGGTGAACATTTCTGCCAAGTTATTTTGAAATTACTCTATTCCTTACGTAGTTACAACCCTGACAAGAAAATTCTATTTTAGTAACAGTGACCTAGACCTTGGACCTACAGGCATGGGCATGGTACGGGATACACCACCTTGTCATGATGAACATTTGTGTCAAGTTATTTTGAAATCACTATATTCCTAACAAAGTTACAGCCCGGACAAGAGAATTCTATTTTTTAGTAACAGTGACCTTGACCTACAGGCATGGGCATGGTATGCGATACACCGCCCTGTCATGAGGAACATTTGTGTCAAGTTATTTTGAAATCCCTCCATTTATAATGAAGTTACAGCCCAGAAAATAAAATTCTATTTTTAGTAACAGTAACCTTGACCTTGGACCTTCAGGCTTGGGTATTGTGCGGACACACCGCCTTGTCATACTGAACATTTGTGCAAAGTTATTTTGAAATCCCTCCATTCATAACAAAGTAACAGCCCCGACAAGAGAATTCTATTTTTAGTAACAGTGACCTTGACCTTTGACCTAAAGCCATGGGCATGGTACAAGATACACCGCCCTGTCATGGTGAACATTTGTGTCAAGGTATTTTGAAATCCCTCCATTTATAACGAAGTTACAGCCTGGACAAGAAAAGTCTATTTTTAGTAAGAGTGACCTTGACCTTGGATCTACAGGCATGGGTATTGTGCAGACACACCGCCTTTTCATAGTGAACATTTGTGCCAAGTTATTTTGAAATCCCTCCATTCATAACGAAGTAACAGCCTGGTGAAGAAAATTCTATTTTTAGTAACAGTGACCTTGACCATCGACCTACAGGCTTGGGCATGTACGTGACATACCGTCTTGATATGGTGAACAATTATACCAAGTTATTTAAAACTCCAATAAGAAATAACAAAGTTAAGAGCGGACATGATTTTGCAAGAAAATTCTATTTTTAGTAACAGTGACCTTGACCTTGGACCTACAGGCATGGGTAATTTACGCGACACACCACCTTGTCATGGTGAACATTTGTGCCAAGTTATTTTGAAATCCCTCCATTTATAATGCAGTGAAGGACCAAGTGTATATTTCGCTTAACACAAAATGTAAGTGAAAAAGGGGCATAATTTGAAAAATATTGGAAGTAGGGTTATAGGTCTTGTGGGTTATGATGTAGATTTTGATGGTGAAAATATATTTCAAGTTTCAAGGCAATAACTCAAGTAGTTTTAAAGTTATGAACAAAATGCATATTTTGCTTAACACAAAAAATTAGAAAAAAGGGGCATAACTTGAAATATATTGACAGCAGAGTTATGGGTCTTGTTGGTAATGATCTAGAATTTGATAGTGAATATATATTCCAAGTTTCAAGCTGATATCTCAAGTAGTTTATAAGTTATGGACCAAAGTGCATATTTTCCTTAACGCAAAATTTAAGTGAAAAAGGGGCATAACTTGAAAAATATTTGTAGCAGAGTTATGGGTCTTGTTGGTAATGATGTAGAATTTGATGGTGAATATACATTCCAAGTTTCAAGTTGATATCATAAGTAGTTTTTAAGTTATGGACCAAAGTGCATATTTTGTTTAACGGACGCCGACGCCGACACCGGGGCGAGTAGGATAGCTCCCCTATTCTTCGAATAGTCGAGCTAAAAAGGATAATTATAAATGATCTTTCAAACCTTTTCATAGCAATTTCACAACGCGCTGTGTCGGTTGCAATAAAATTAATTAAGGATGATGCAAAATGAGTTCAAAAACGCAAGGTTGTACAAACAGTATTTGTCTTTTAAATAAATGGGTACATTGGTTTTCCTTCAAAACAACCCTGGTGAATGAAGGAAAAACAACTTCTATCAGTTTAAATTGCAAAAATGATAGCAGTTATCTCCCTTGCTTTTAAATACACTTGATACACTTGTCAAAAGTTCTAAGCGCACACCTTTATTTTTTAAAAAGCTTAAATTAAAGTTAACCTAATTCAAATCAATTAAGATATAATCATGTTAAGTATGACCAAACAATAACAGTTATATGAAATTAAAATATAATCATGTTTAGTATGACCAAACAATAACAGTTATATGAAATTAAGATATAATCATGTTAAGTATGACCAAACAATAACATTTATATGAAATTAAGATATAATCATGTAAAGTATGACCAAACAATAACAGTTATATGAAAATCCTGCATTTGTTTTACGTCATCCACGTCAATATATTATATGCATCTGAACGACGGCCCGTGATATATACTGCGATATATCACCGGAAGAGATTGATTATTTTAATTCTAACATGGCATAACTGAGTGAACAATCGAAATAATTTTAACCCACTTTTAGCGCGTTGTTATAAACGCAAATGGATTATAAGGTCGGCTGTTAAGTGTTTACTTCCTCAACATCTCCATAATTCAAAGATTGAAAATATTTCAAAGATTGAATAACAAACTTGAATACATGTCCATCAAACCGCGCATCCAGCACTCTCCAGTCGTCGTTCGAACCGTATTTGTCATTCTGCGTTAACGTCGCCTTAGTGTTTACGCTAGTTTTCCCCAAAGTTTGTTCTATAACAATAATTTCTATAGACTGTTTCTACACGAAATGGAAAGGAGATTTTTTTAAAAAAAAATAAAGCATTGTGATTGGTTGAAAAACTAGGGAAAACACTAATGAAAGAAATCGCTGAGGAATTTGAATTTTCATAGCTTAATTCTGATTGGCTAAAAAGGGGCAACTTATTAAACATATAAAATAAATAGTATTCTATTACTGTGGTAACATCGTATTACGCGCGGATAAAAATTACGCGTATTATGTGCTATCTTAAATGCGCGATATTTAATCCCAGCAAAAATAAAATTGTCAGGGGATAATTTTATACCGACCGGTATTTACGGAACAGCCGTGCCCACGCGCGGTGATTTATTGTGTGATAAATCACTGTAAATTCAATGGGGAAAACGTCGAGTCATGTTAGAATTATGCATAATACCCGTGCGGTAATCAACTTTCAACTTTTTTATTCATGCGCTAAGGTTCATACAAAGAACAGCAATAGCATTAACAAATACGGTAGATGAATATGCAGTTATGGTCATGGCGACATATAGGTTAACAGTGTACATTTACTAGCTCACGTCTTAACATAAACATAGGAAACGGCTTACGCCAGATAATATAGATTAAGTAAGCAAATGAGTTTAGTGCATAAAACATGTAAATGCATAGAAGTCACAAATAATAGTATACAGAAAATGTTAGAATAAGTTAATAGCTCTCAAAATCTTTCCAGCCAAGTGTCCTAAATTACGTAAGTCATTTTTGTTTTCTGTACTTATTAATTCTATAAATTTTAACATACTTGGCCTTCTTAAGTAATATTGTTTAACAAATCTCTTTCGTTCATAATGAAATTGTTTGCAAACAAGCAAGTAGTGAAATTCATCTCCAAGTTCATTACAAAAACTGCACTTTCTATCATCAAGAGGTATGCCCCTCCATCTTCCTATTTCAACCGGTAAACGATGATTTCTGGTGAGAAACAAAATCAGATTTCTACAGCTTGTTTGAGGTAAAGCATCAATATACTGACTTCTTTTAAAATTTGTCTTAAAAAATTTATAAAAATTTGAATCGGAAGTTCTTGCGATTTCATTTCGCCAATTTTGAATAAAAATATCTGTGAGTTTTTGTTTCGTTGTTTTGTTTAACCATTTTGCATTCGGAAAACTTTGACTGTACCAGATTCCAGAGAATCCTAAGTTACAAAGTTGATTTTTAATATTATCAAGCCATGTGGACTTAATACGCTTTTCGGAATGTAAACTATAAAGTAAATTATAAACTTTAGATGCCAGTTTTGGATTTAGAATATTTGCGGGGCCATCGATAAGTTTCGCCCAGTACGATAACATTCGATTTTGAATATCTACGCTTAACGGCAAGATTCCTAATTCACCGTATATCATATAAGACGGTGTGGATTTCTTCATTTTAAATATATATTTATAAAACCGCAACTGTACACGTTCTAAGATGTCTTGATTTCCAAAGCCCCATATTTCTGATCCATAAAGAAGAATAGGTTTTACTGTTTTTTGGAAAAGATCTATTTGCAAATCGAACGGTAACGATAGAGAATTGATTTTCCGGAGAAGTGAAAATAGAGCTTTGTTTGCTTGCTCTGCAATATATGTTTTTGTTTTTGCAAATGAACCGTTTTTTGTAAAGAATATGCCTAAATATTTGTACTCATCCACGTTTTCGAGTTCGACTTCGCCTAATTTATATTTTCGGTTAGACGCTCTTCTTTTCTTTGAAAAAGTTACAATTTTTGTTTTATCTGTATTAACATTTAATTTCCAAGTCTTACAGTAGTTGTGAAAATGGTTAAGTGCTTGTTGCATATCGGTTTCGTTTTCGGTAAGTATTACAGTGTCGTCAGCATACAAGAGAATAAAAAATTTTATTTGATTGTACATTCACATGTGTGTGATGTATATAAAATGTTCACCGACACCAGACAATCTAAAATCTCACACCAACCGCGAAAGTGCCATCAACATGCTTTTAACTGGCATAGATTTAAATTTTGTTATAAAAATAACATGATGCTATTAGTAAATGCTAAAGAAATGACTTATTTTTCGCATATTTTATAATAATAACAAAAAACAAAACAACAAATGATATTATTTTCTAGATTGCTAACGTTGCTTATGTTGCACGCTGACGTAACGCTCTTAAGTCATTAAAATATTGATAATGCAATTGTTTGATAAGGGCCCACTTATCAATAATCTAAATGAAAAATTATTAGAAATTAATTAAACTTCAAACTCGAATGATTTAATCAAACAGTTAGGAAAATTCCATTAGTTAAGTGTGCACTTAAAACGTTTGAGAAGTGTACATTGTATATGCAACAATGAAAACGCATAAATGGTGCAAGTTAATGCACATATCTGGGCTGAAGGTTATAAAGCTGAGATTGGAAACCAGTCTCAAATCTCAAGCACCTGATTGACTGAAATGGCGACTGGTAACCTTTTCAGCCAATCAGATGCTTGAGATTTGAGACTGGTTTCCATGCTCAGTTTTATAACCTTGGGCACTGGTGGAATCGGATAGCCTAAATGTTTATCTTATAAGATGTCATTGACAGACTAGAATACCATTTCCTCACCACCATCTCAAGATATGAACGTGTTTGGTAAATAAAGGATGGTTCATCCTGTATTGAAAAGTAGTTTCTTGTAATCAGGGATCTCTGATTTCCTTTTATTTATCATAAGTCAGTTACAGATGTGCCTTGTAAACGACTTTTGACTAATATTCCTTGATCATATCTCGTTATTGTATAATAATGTAATCTCGAGTATTTATTTAGTTTCATAGAGAACAAAACACAATGAAGTGATTTAAAACGCAAAACTTTATTTACATGAAATTATTTCTTTCTTTTAGTGTTAACAGATTCAAATGTGCAAATACTATTATTCGTTTTATTTGCATCAATATCAATATAACTGTTTTTCAGGTAAATGCCAAACATTACTTAATGTATACAGTTGAAAGTCTCTGACTGCCAAACTGAAAGGCATATATGGTGTATAAATATCCGGAAGCAATACAAAATAGAAGAAGAAAAATATAATTTTATTTTGATATAAGAATTCGGTATTTAAGCAGATGTCAACAACATAATTAAGGTTTTCGTTTTGCATGCATTAAATTTTGATTGTAATTCAATAACTTTTGTTCGGCCTATTATATTGTTTTGGTAGGTACTGTTTGATATTAAAAAAGAAAATGGCGTCTTGAGGTAATTATCAATAATCTAACAACATACGTGTAATGAATGTACTTTATATCCATCACAACTGTTGTCGTGATTTGTTTAAAGAGCTAGCACGAAATAAATATTCATTGTAAAGACATATTGAAGCTATGCTTAGAAATGAAAAGATTTTTAACATCGGTCCACTGGTTGTGGAGAAATTGTCAGTTCAATATTAATCAAAATGTACGCCGCCATTTTGAGGTAACCAGTGACATCATCAGATTAAGAACATGTCAACTTTTAATTATTATTTCGTATTACGGAAATAATTTTAAATATAAATTCACTCTAGAATATTTAATGTCACATTTAAAATGAACTTGATGATGTTGATAATCACCATTCAATATGGCTGCCTCCAATAGCATTTAATCAGCAAATTCAAACAACCATAATTTTCAAAATTCTGTCACTGATATGAAGATATTTGTAGATCTTTGCAATCGTGTATATTTAAAAATATACACATCCCCGTTTTTTTAGATAATACGTCGGTGATTTTAAAGTATTTATAAATAACGAGACTTTATGAAAATGATGAGGATGAAAGGGAACTAAAAACAAATGGGGGCCCCCACGGGAAAAGTACCTTCTGACAGTTAGCATCAATGAATAAAGATGAGAAGACGACATTAATTAGCATATGTCGCGGTAAAATACCCATCAAATCACTTTATAATAAGAAGAAAATAATAGATTGTAAGTTTTTCTAAAAAGTAACAATTTAATGTTAAACCAAATTACGAATATAATACTTTATAATAAGAAGAAAATAATAGATTGTAAGTTTTTCTAAAAAGTAACAATTTAATGTTAAACCAAATTACGAATCAATAAAGCCTTTTCACGAGACACACCCAAAATAGCATGCCAAATCATCAGCTTAATCATTATGTTTGCAGATTCCATGGCTTCCGATTCACATATCACATAGAAAAATATACACTCCTAAAAGCAGATCTCTCTGTCTGATCGGAAGCAACATTCACCCGATAAATACAGAACACGGATGCACTAGCACTCTGCTTTATTATAAAACTGGGTGTTTTCCTTATGATGATTTAAACCTCGACTGGCTGCGTTCACTCTGTGTTTGCATATTTCGTTACATCGCACATCGGGGCAGTTTCAGGTATTATGTTTAATTGTCATTTATGGGACAATGATTTTGACCTAAGCGCCACAAAAAGCGCCATGCTTGCTATTTAAAATTTAGTTATTGAACTTTTGGGAAATTAATGAGATCAAGATTAAGTAAATATATGTTTTATTTCAAAATGAACATGCAAGATAAGCAGTACATTATTGTGTTTTTATAGTTTTACATTTTACTAAACCTTGTAGACCAGCATACGTATTTCAGGTATGGGTTGCTTTGTTTATTGCCAATGAATTTCAGAGTTCTCATGCAAACGGTTTTTCTTTTGTTTTAGTATGTGCTTAGTAATTAGAACATGAGTTAGACTAAATTGAGCTTGCAAATATTAACTATATCCTTATCTAAATACAGTTTTTTACTAATTTAATAAGATATATATGGCAATAAGTATTTGCCCCTAAATTCATTTTTGAAATTTTAACCTGTTTTCGCTATTTGCAATGTTTGCGACCTCTTAACTGGGAATCATGCGAAATGCATAGACAGACAGACAGACAGACAGACAGATAATTTTATTTCCATTAGGCTTAAAAGCCCATGAGGATAACAATTTGCATAATACAAGATAGCGAACAGCAGTCACAAATATATAAACTTGTTACAGCACAACTATTACAAGGTATATTAATAATGGTATAAACAATTTCAGACCTATTTGTTTCTATGACACAACATCGGAGAAGGTACTTATTTCAAATAACAGATAACAGATCACTTTAAATTGTCAGTATAATACATTGTACTATTATTAACTAACCCGTTTCCGCACAGTTACGCATTCCCATGCCTGTGCGACCAGTGCAGATCCAGTTCAGCCGGCACATCCGCGCCGTCTGATCAGGACCTGCACCGGTCCAAACCGCTCGTCCTAGCAACCAAGGCACATCTACCCGGAAACGGGTTAACAAACAATCTAAATTGATAATATCCTATTCAAAATTGCATGACTTGTTTACAAACAATCATAATTGATAATACCATATTCAAAATTGCATGACTCGTTTACACCCAATATTACTCAATAAAATTACATATATAGCTTATTAGTTTCCACCATACATAAACATATTTCTATTAGAGAAGGCATTGAAAGTGTATATACCTAATTTTCTGATTTCACTTTTGTTATCTGTACTCAACAGTTCAACAAATTTAATCATATTTGGTCTATGCCAATACTTTTTATTTATATATTTCTTTCTTAGTTCTCTATATTGCCTGCATTCCAATACAAAATGATATTCGTCCTCCAATAAATTACAGATAACACATTTTCTGTCATTTAAAGGAATGCTTAATGGTCTTACCCATCTGCCAGCTTCAATTTGTAACCTATGGGACGAAACCCTTAACCTTGTTAATGCTTGGCAGAATTTATTTATATTAAAACAATTTAGATAAGGCTGAAATTTAAAAGATGCAATATTTCTATAAAATAATGCCCTACCTTGAGCGTATCCAATGTTTTGGCTTGATGGGGGGCTAACGACCCTTGTGGATTGTGGAGGTAAAACTGATGCTACTGGCACCTGTTGATTATTGCTATTAGACACTGTATTAGTATGCAAGTTCGTTGGTAGATGAGATAAGCTCTCCGTTGCTAACTGACGCTGCTGAGATGTTCTATTAAGACCAATGAGATCAATGTTTGACAGCCTATTGTACTTCAAGTGGAAATTCCACTGCGGAAACTCGTCACACAGCACTCTGCCATCCGCGATAAGTTTAGCTGGGTAAACTATTGCTACTTTAGACCTTGTATTGTTACGCTTATACTCTTTATACTTTGGCCACAGGCGTGCCCTGGCCTCCTGAATTTCTTTAGGGTAGTCATAGTCTACTGAGAAACCTGGATGTTCCTTAAGAAGATATACTCTACTCATAATGTACTCAACATCACCAAAATCTCGAAAATTTACTATTATCGGTCTCTTATTGAAATTTCTACCTGGTACACGCCCACCGAGTCTATGTGCCCTAGTCACATACATATCTCTGATATCTATATCCAGCTTGATATCCAGGAATTCACTAATTAAATCATAACACTTTTCGTCCTTGGTCTCCACTATCCCACGAAAAATCAAATTGTTCCTCCGAGATCTAGCTTCCAAATCAATGGACTTGTACGCCAATGCGCGAATCAATGCTGTCTGGTTGTTTGTCACACTAATAACCTGGCTCACTCTCTGATCAACATGTGCAAGGGATTTTTGAAAACTTAGCAAACCTTGGCTGCATGAAACTTGCTCGTTCCTTATAAAACGCAGTTCATCGAACATATGCAATAGTTTATTGTCAATAGAACTGTCCAAAAATTGTTGTCTTGTCGTACCCGAGCTTTGATTGATCTGCACGTCCGCCATCTCCCGCTCAGTGAAAATGTCAAACCTGTTTTGTGTAAGCACTATAGAACTCCTCTGTTGATCCATTTTATAAGTAAAACACTTGTTTCATTACTTGGTACTAATATTACACTCAAACTAGTCCAATTGCACCCGTATTTCGGCAAAAATTCAACAAAATTTTCCCGTTAAAATTTTCACGACCATGCCGTCCGCCATCTTGTTACGTCATGTATGTCCATGTTATGTCCATGTAAAAATGTTGGCATTATTCCGGATAGATCTTTGCCCAAGGTTATAAAACTGAGCATGGAAACTAGTCTCAAATCTCAAGCATCTGATTGGCTGAAATGGCGACCAGTCGCCATTTCAGCCAATCAGATGCTTGAGATTTGAGACTGGTTTCTTATCTCAGCTTTATAACCTTCAACCATGATCAGGATTAGCATTTAACAGTGCCCATTCAAGATATCAAGGTCCACTTGTTCATGTGTGCGATTTAAAAACAAATGTATAACAATTTTACAATTTTCTAACAATAACGTTTAAAAGTATTATATGCCTATTATTTCAGTCCAGAATGATCCGACACGTATAGCTATAATTCGGTTTGTTCAACGCCGCTAAACTGTTCATTTTGTATTTCCGGAAGAATTGATTTTATAATTTTCCGACTGTATGATAAAATTAATTAATAAATAAGGATAAAGATTTGTCGAATTTTAAAAGAAAATATGTGAAAAAAAGAGATTTTCGAAATGGCATGATTTTCTCTGCACCTTTTATACCAGTCAGATGAATACATTTAAGTAATTTCTAAAATCACAATACCTGTATGTATCATTGTTCTTATGCATTGTCTAAAATGTTCTTGAAATGCAATTAATAAGGCAAAAATAACTAAAATAGCTTTGTCACTTATGATTTAAACTTTATTTTTATTATCTCTATATGCAACTTCTGTTAAATATATTTGTTATATTAATTAAGTTATTCTACAGAACTGTAAAGGCTAAACAAATCGATTATAGCAATGGAACACGTTAGTTTTCTTTATTTTAAGACGTATGAAAATAATTATTTATTCAGGTATCACAACAACAATCAGTGAAGGTACTATGGCAGTGTCATTGATAAAAAAGAAAATCATCAAAATCTCTCTAACCGGCAAAATTAATTTCGATAAAACTTTGTGCAAGTCCATGTTATTACTGTATGTTTATTTTACAAAGAACAGTTCAGTTTATAACAATAGCTATAGATATAAAAAATCCATAAAATTCCATGAACAGCCAATCATGAAAACTAATACAAAAAATCAATTTAAATGCCTTCATAAATAATGTGTTACTGACAACAATATGATAGGTCCTTTTGCCAAAAAATGTTTCCAATATAAGATATGTGTGTGTTTGACCATCATTTTCCTGGTCAATTAAATGGATGACAAAAGATAAAAAAGGTTGATTTTTCTCTTCATAATTGAAATTTTATTTAAATGACCATTCATATTGTCGCCATTAAACCTACAAGTATAGAATATGCTGCGTAAACAGTAAAATGAGAGGAAAAGTTTCCGCTTGTGTCCAAGTTTTTACACCGACAGTTAAGTAGTGTTTTGGTATTTTATCCCGCTTAGAATTGAAAAAAGTTCTATATACAAAGATCCATCCCCACCTACTGGACAATAACACAAAAATAAAACTGACCCAACTGAATAATTACGCAACATGTATGACACTGTTAAAACAAATTTGCTAAATTAAAGTTTTTGTTTTACGATGACTGTTTTTTTGCAGATGATGCTAGCCAAAATTTTATTGGTCGTACTAGCGCTGATAGCCGTAAGTGTCGGGAAAAAAAACAAACGTCCTGTTTGTCATGGCAATTTTGAGTACCAAAAACGAACGTGCAAGTGGAAAGAAGATCGAACGACTGGAACAATGCGTACACTGATAATTAAATGCCCCAATAATTTACACGTAGAATACACCGGAAACCCACACAGGTGTAAATTGTATAAGGAAAAAGGCAAAGCATGTAACTTCTACGCAAGACTCGTTGTCGAACTGAAGAAACAACGTTTTGACAAATACAGTCCACAAGAAGTTTCATATGATGGTTGCGGCGACGTCGTATTCAAGAAAACCCTTGATAAAATGCAGTCTGCATAAAAGTAAAGGCTTTAACACAGACTTTGCATTTGACATTACTTTTATCTTATTGACTTAGTGCCCTTTTGATATCCGTAAATATCTGAATATATAATTGAGTTAAGATCATTGATTTTGTAGATATCGAACAATGTCCATACAGTACCCGCTTTTGATAGGTGTCTCGTTAGAAACCATTTGATGTTTTGGGGTGAGGGGGGGGGGGGGGCATGGCTATAATTACATTATTAGTGGTGCTCTTCGTAAAGATAAATATTTTTTATTACCTGTGCTGTTTTAGCAAATATGTTTGAAAATGTTCTGTAGTTTAATCACCAACATTGATGTGGTCTTTTAACAGTATCACACTACATGTATGAGGCACGCCACGGGGAAAGGTTCCTTCGAGCAGTTGACGTCAATCCTTGAAACGGCGTCATGAAGTTGAGCAGCCGACATTAATTATTATGCAATTCGCGGAAAAATACCATTTTAAGTTCTTTCTAAATAAAGTAACAACAAAAATGACATAAAAATGACCGAAGGTACCTTTTCCCGTGGCGTGCCTCAATTATTGTAACAGTTGTGTTGCTTTCATGATACATTAGATCTTCAACCTCTTGGAAATGAAACCTTCTTAAGTAGTTTTATTGGTATTATATAATTTATGAGCAACGTATACCCTCTATTTTGTATTTTCTGATGAATACATGTACTCTATTCTATTTTGTTGTTGTCATTATTTCCATGAAATAGACTCTTTAAATTACGAGGTAAATAGAAGGTCCACCAACACTCCAAGCTTTACATATATTCACACGAAAAGCGTTTACAATTTAAACAAAATGCTTGATTGGTTTCTTGACTCGTCATTGACTGACCAGAAACACTGCAGCGTCCTCTACATTCAAAAAAGGGTAAATGTGGGCTTGTACTAAGCTATAAAGAAGGAAAAACTGAAATGAGAATATTTGTATTCTATATGCTGAATAAATAATACAAAGATAGAGACCCAGCCTAACCGCCAAGAAACGTCAGCGGAACAAAAAACGTTTACCACCAATATTAAGGGTGTGCTAACGATAATTTTCATAGCAATTTTTGTTCAATTACAAACATTTACACGTTGCTTAAACAAATAAATAAACCCCAAGATCATGCTTGATAATGTTGCATGCGAACGCTAGCACATACATACAAAAAAGCTACAGGGAGAAGTCTTTGTTTTTAACAGTGTTCCCCGATTGTAACGTGGGAAATGCCTTTGTTTCCACCTTTGTAACATGAGAATTATTTGTCCTCGACTGTGTAAGATGGGAGATACATTTTTCCTCACTCGTGTAACGTGGGACATGCCTTTGTCTTCACCTATGTTACGTTGGAAATGCCTTTGTCCTCTCCTATGTAACATTGGAAATACATTTGTACTCACCAGCGTAACGTGGGAAATGTCTGCCATCACTTGTGTAACGTAGGAAATGCATTTGTTCTTACCTGTGTAATATGGGAAATGCCTTTGTCCTTACATGTACCCGTGTAATTTAAGAAATGCATTTGTGTTCACCTGTGTAACGTGGGAAATGTCTGCCCTCACATGGGTAACGTAGGATATGCCTTTGTACTCACCTGTGTAACATGGGTGTATTTTGGGAAATGCCGTTGTCCTCACCTTTGTAACATAGGAAATACCTTCCTCACCAGTGTAACGTGGAAAATGCCTTTGTCCTCTCTTGTGAAACGTGTGAAATGCCTTTCGTCGTCCATATTCCGGAGGGACGTAAATCATTTTTTGGCAATATTGAGTGTTTGGTACCGTTGTGCTCGTTTTTTCAAACACTTTACGGCTTTAAGAGTTATATCCGCGTGGAACTATTAATCGTTACCGGTCATTTCCAAAGTGCCGTAACAAAAGGACCAATCAGAATCAGCCTTTCTGGGAAAACATGGCTGCGAGTGAATGAAAATCTTCAAAACTTCAACAATTTTAATGTATAAAAAAATGAAATATGCATATCAGGAATGGCCACATCCAGCATACACAGCCTCCCCACACAGCCAAAAAGTAGAGAGGAAAAGAGAGCATGGTATTACAAAAATCAGTTTCAAAATGGACGCCACAAACAAATAACGGAAGTGAGAACCGGAGGGGTTACCGCCTTGGAACGGTCAGTGGCAAACCAAATTGCCACTGGGGGTTTAAACCAGGTTCTAGGGTGCACCAACCTCACACTTGCCCCCAACAGGTTCTCGTATCACAAAACAAGTACAAATTGTCTTGGTGAAATAACTCCAACCCACCCATCAGCTCAACAATGTTGCATGCAAAAGCATACAAACATATAAACATAAGAATTTAATAGCATTGCAAAGCCAAAGGGCGGGTACTCAATGATCTTACAGAGACCAGAGCACCTGGAGTAAAATCAGCAAGAACACGATGACAGGGATAAAAGAAACAAATCGAGCTTCTAGGTTCTTTTTAGAAAAGATTTCCCCATAAACTTTCATAAACTCTTAAACCCCTGCCACCGTCGTGCAACCAAAGAGGTAAGCATAACGATCAACTGTAGATGGGTTAATCACCAGGCCTGCAGAGCGCTGTAAAACATTATGTTGGTAACACAGTTCACGGTCCAAGACATGACCTGTGTACGTTGGCGCTAGGAACAATGGGATAGAAACTACTTTTAGGGCGAAGCTACGACCTGCTTCACTGCATTTAAGAATCGGGTTTGCACATAGAAATGGTTATGTCATCAGCAGACGCTAAAGGGCATGGAGAATACGTGAAGTATAATTTATTGTGTACAATTAAAATAGGAAAAGCCTCAACAACATTAAAATCGTTTCGTTTTAAATCTTTACGGACAACTAAAGCCCCCCGTAGTTAATCAATATCACCCATTTTATGTTTCGATGAAAGCGGCCATCACTAGGATTTTTAAACAAAATTGGAACCCGCAAGGTTATTGACTTGGAACGGTACATTTTGCTACTTTGTGTTAAAACTAGGTTCTGGGTTGCACCAATCTCACATTTTCCCTGCAGGCAATCGTTTGCGCATACAAGTACAATTTGCTTTCGTGAATTATCTTCAACCCTCCCAACTCTTGAGAATGTTATATGCAAAAACACATAAATGTACAAAACATAAGAATCTAATGTCAATGAAAAGAGAAATTTGTGTACCCACGATGGTCTAACTGAGGACAGAGCAACCATGGCAACCAAAAATATATAAGCAAGAACATGGTGACAGGATATAGAGAAAACTGATCAAGTTTCTACGTTCTTTTTAATAGTTATTTATATAGAACATTTCTTGTTAAAGTTAATTTGCAATTAGAAACGGACGAAACGTTACCATAAAACACTTATTATTCATTCGGCCAAACGTTATGATTGCACACCTATCGTTTGTTTGTTTTTTTTTCTTTTTAAGACGATATTAAAGTTTCTTTCCAGAGGCTCGTGTGAAAAATATAGGCATGAACTTAACCTTCAGTCCTGATTGTGTTTGCTGATGAGTTTTCTTTATTCGTGAAACTCTTAGCTTCTGCCAGTTTGAAAGAAATCAAATCACAACACGTTGTTCACTGTAGACTTTCGTAATATTAATTCATAAAGGGGCATTCCGTAACTGCAATCTAAGGGCATTGAGTCGGAACACTTGTCAAAGGAGCCTGTACCCAAGTTATAAAACTGAGCATGGAAACTAGTCTCAAATCTCGAGCACCTGATTGGCTGAAATGGCGACCAGTCGTCAATTTAATCAATCAGATGCTTGAGATTTGAGACTGGTTACCAAACTCAGTTTTATAACCTTCAATCCTGGTTATGTTTCAGGAGGAAAACACTGAAGAATTCAGCCGCCCTGGACAGTGGATAGGCTGCTGTAAACAAACAAAAATCAAACGATATTCGTACAGAGCTACAAACTTGAACATGTGAATAGACTAGACTTTATACTCCACAATTGATTTGACCTTCAACCATGACCTTGTCTTAACCTTTAATTGTATTCAAATACCATATTATTGTGAGTAATTTTGAGCGGCAATGTAATACTACTATGCTCTTTAAGTTGTATATTTAACAACAAAATCTGTTGAGTTTTACAATTATACTCATTGATCTTAAAATCCAGGTAAAATGGAATATATTCATGGTCATAAATGGGTTTGTATAATAACCTCACACATCGACCCTTGAAGTGGCATCGGAATTAAACTTTTATTAAGAAGTGATGGGTCTCAATGATGCGAATTACCTCAGCAAAAACCTGTCATTGTGCCATTTTATAGAATATAAGATTTGCAAGTAGCCAACAGTTACGAGCAATAATACCGAGTGTTTCCTCTTTTTTCTAAGCAATTTATCAGAGTTGAATAAAGCTGATCATTCCTGTACGTTTAAGAGCTATCCGTCACCATCTTGTGATAGTTTTAACTGTTCACTAATAAATTCAGTGACCGTCGAGGCATTGTCCATTGACATGCACAAGTAACAAAGAAATCAAATTAAACGAAAATAACAATTTTCGACGAGTACATTTTCCTATTTAAGTGTCGCATGAAGATGGTGCCCTTGGCCTGTAACCGCCGCTTAATACTGGTGTTGTCAAGAGAGAATGAATATTGAGCGGTGTAACAACGGCAGCTAGGAACATGAGAACCCTAATAACATTTGGAGTGGACAAAGCCACGAACTTCACACAGCAGGCAGTCGGTAATTAGGAAGACATGATGAAAACTCTCGCCAACATCAGATGAAACGGAGCTGTGTTCGTAAGAAAACCGACGTTACTCTTAGGTATACGTTAAAGGGCGATGTGCAGGTTTGATGAATGGAACGGATTTGCGAAAAGGGTTATTAATCAGTTGAATATCATTATTTGAAGCTCAAATATTATTATAAGCATAGGTTTGCTATGTTTGTATTTCCCGCGTAAAGCCGCGGAGGTTTTTGGGATTGTCACGTGATAACTTCAACCACAATACGCATTCGGTGTACCTTGCCGACTATCGAGGTCGCCATTTGTTTCAAAATGCCTGGGCCACCACGAATAGTAAGCTCAGCGATGAGCTAAATATAGAATGATCGCTAAATAAAGAATGTATTTTTGTATAGGGATTTCTTCAGCGGATTGTTTTCAGGTCCGGTAAAATGGTAACATTAACCGAAAACTTCCTCCAGGAAACATTATTATTAGACTCTAACCAATGCCCTAGTGTATCAGAGCATACAAGAGATATTAAATGAATCAGGGCCTATCTGAAATTGGACAGTTATTTCCATCTTGCACTACCCTCAAAATACTGTATATGACAAACCTTGTTTTGGACGAGTCACTCATGTTACTTTTCCGTCGCAGCGAATACATACAATGAAATATAATAACTAATATAAATAATGTCAAACCATGAAAACTATCATCGTTTATTGGAAGTTAAAATTTTTAGGATAATTTTAAATGCATAAAGATGTATTTGTATCTGCAATATTTTTTCAAACCTCTGATAGCAATTTCACAACGCATTGTCAGTAGTAATGAAACGAATATTGCAAAACGAAGACAAAAACGCAAGCATGTATAAACGGTTATTTTGTCTTTTTAACAACTGCAATGAGCAGCAGGTCTCAGATTGCCCAGCTGATTGCAGGAAAAGCAACTTCTATCAGTCTTAATTGTCAAACGAAAGCAGTTACCTCTCTTTCCTTAAAATATACTGAGCCAAAATGAAACATTGTCGGTTGAACGCCTATTATATAAATGATGCCAGTTAATGCAAGTATCTGGAGGAATTTGATCTCCAATATGTTTCTCTTATAATTTGTTAGTTGTGAGTCTATCGGTTAAAAAAAAATCAAATCAAATATTTGGTTGTTCCAAATTATTGGTTGTTCCAAATTACCATTCGAATTTTGTTATTTCTTTACTAAAACATGAAAAAGGAAGGTACAAATACATAAAATCTTCTAAATGAGAGTTCAGTTATAACACAATCTCACTAAAGTCAGATCTAATCCTAACCCTGATAGCGTAGCGTTTTTCAGGAACTGACTTTAATCAGATTGGTTATAACACTTAATATTTACACTCTTAATTTTTGAATTTTTGGACGAATGTCCTTTCTCAAGAATACATAATCTTTAGGTAGCATATGAAACAAAAAAAATATCTTTAAAAAAGATAAACGGCGTTGATGAAAAAGATTTTTATGGATAAGAAAAAAAAGAAAGAAATATAGAGCGGGGAATCAGACACCGTTAAGTAATTTTATTTTACTTGTTATAGCAGTTGACGAACCATTCCTGCCTTCTTAGTATGGCCTAGGGATTAAGCGACCGAGTCATGGAAACCCCATAACTTCATTGAAAGTGTCTGTCCGAAAAAATGTTGAAGCTGGTTCAACAATTTCGTTTGACGATAATACGTCGATTAAGGAAGCAATGTCTTATATTAAGTCTTGATTTACATTTATTCAGTTTCAGTGAAATACCTCTTGTAGAGTTAGAACTCAAGGTGAATACATGTTCTTGAAATATAATAAATATACTTAATAACAACTTTTTACAAGTGCGAAATCTACCAATTTTTACGTTAATTAACTTTTAAAAAAGTGCTCCTCCCGAGTATTGAACCCGGGGCCCTGCGCTTGCGAGGGGAATGCGCTAACCATTACAACATAGAATATTTTTGTTTGTGGGCTTGAAATTAACAATCAGTATTAAATGAAATAGAAAGGAACCAGAAAGAACTAGAAATATCTGCACCTCTCTGTCGTTTTACGCTGTGTATTGTACGAACGTGTTTACCCGACTCCCATGAATATTCCATATATAATTGTATTTAAGCAACCAAATGACTTAACTGGTTATTTATTCCATAAATATGTTTTCCTTCGATACAATTATCGCTTTTAAAAACGAAAATGCCCGGACATGTGAGTGCCAGGTTAATACTAACGCACAATATAAAAATCGTCACGGTAATCGTAAAAAACACCCACTAACAACCAATCGAAATAATCTATTTGATTTTCCCGCTGCATAATAAGTTTTATTTACAACATTTAATTGGTAGAAAAACTAGGTCAAAAGTGAGCTTAGACAGCTAACGCCGAATAACGCCGAAAAAAATACAGTTACTTATATATCCTTTTTTTCAAATTACCACTTTACACTCTAATTCTTGTTACTTGGAGTTAATTTTCCCATATGATATTGAAGTAATGGTATCTTATTTCTTTGCATCAGTGGACTTATACTTTAACTATATTTAATGTTTATCTTGCGGCTCCAGTTTTAGAGATCAATATTTACACGTTTTTAGACTGGAGCGCGCATGCGCGACAGTCCTAAGTAACGGTGCCGTGAACACGCAGTCTTTAACTTCTGGTGTATCACTGCGACCACGAGAGCGTATCAAGTAAGTGGGGTTTTGTGGTCACCGCGAGAGCAGGCCGAAATGTTCTGCACAAGTGTGAAGCACAATGCAGCACACCATTCCACGAATTCTGAGCGATTGATAGTAACTTTCCGTGTCATTTTGGAGCACCCATGCCAAAACGCCAGCTAACAAATGTAGAGTGAAATAACGACCAGCTACGACAGTCAACAAGCAACTGGATATGCATGAGTAGTTTAGTTACGCCTGAAAGATTTAGTAGTTGTGTGGCATAAAAAGTAGTGCATGTTTAGAAAAAAATTTCGAGAAGGAATGCGAACTTTGAAAGATAGTGCTACAAATAAAATCAAGAAAACTATTTAATGCTGTTGTTCGGACAACTATGAAAGGATGTTAAATAAACGATTAAAAACAAATCAGTCGCGTGACAAGCGGGCGATAGCGTGGGTTGCCATTTTGGTTAGGTTGGAGAAGTTGTGCCCGACAACCGTTAACAAGACTTGATCTATTTCCAACAAGCGTTAAATTCGCCGACATCCGTTTATTCAAAATCGACATGTCGTAATTTTCTGTTTCTTGCATTGTAAACACAGGTCGCTTTTCAATATACACCTCATTCAAGGTTAAGCAATGGGCGATTTGACCAATCACAATCGATTTCTTTACTATCAGCTGGATAACTCCGCCTCTCCACGTGGTCGCAAGTCTGACGGTGTCGTTTGATCGGTTTTTGGCTCTGCCGACTGTTGATATTCTCAATTTATAGCGGGTGTGTTTGACATAATCACCCTGGCTAACCTGGTACGCTTCGCGAACTGCACTACGCCGCGATCACGGCATATGCAACGCCTATAACCGGCATAACCGGTGTCAATGTAGGAGATTTTGTGGGGTAAGGTTGGAAAATCGCCGAGTTTTTTGTTAGATATTTAAATAATACTCAAACCAATAGGCCTATAGCTGTCAGATCATAGATTTTTATGATTCTAGTCTTCTCTGCGTCCAGAATATAGTAGTTTGCTCAATCATTCGTGAATATGGACCTCTCTGTGCTGCAAAAGTTGTAAATTTCCTGTTCAAACGTATTTTTTTCTTGATCTAAACTGAAGTCTAGTGAAGAATTATGACTGCATAAATTTTTAAATATCTAACCAAAAACTCTGAGATTTTCTTACCTTACCCAGGAATCTTTATCAAAGGGATTGGAAACTATAGTGATAAGCATTAAAATACTGAAATATGATGTCGTGCTATCGATTTTCTTACGACGGCCTACCTGTACAAACGCGCTGTTAAAGTTAACCGAGCGCATAGCGAAGATAGTCAGAATTCGAAGTACCCCAGTCATACAATTTAATTGATAGCGTCAACAATAATTTCTCGATTTTCTTCAAATTTTCATGAAATCATCAAGAACTCTTTCTTCTTTCTAGTGATGTAAAAATTTATTTGGAAAACCGACAATAAATACGAAAAGTTTCGAGTTAAACACGGACATTCTACTTTTTTCAAGTTTTTGGACGCCCTTGCAAGAAGCACCTAACGATGCCTTATTTCATTTCAAAACCCTCTCCATAAATGATGATTAACACACTTAAAAATAATATCTACCTCTTCGGAGAGAATCACTTTATTCAATTCGACTATTGTCAATGCAAATGCAACCTTAGGTGTAGTGCAATTTCCGAACAAACGACGACAATTTTTTTCTACACCTGACGCCATTTGCAAATAATATAAAATATAGACGAATTTCAGAACTTTAATTTACTGTCTAGCATTCGAAAATGAATGCACTATTATGATATACCTCATCAACAGACTGTATTTAACAAGACTGTTTGTAAATTGATCGCTTTTATCTTAATTAGTTGTTAAATATCCAACATTATAAGGCATCACTCGGCTCGTTGACGAACAAAAGAATCAAAAAGGTGTAACAAATAAATATTAAAATAACCGCTAAATATGCATTATTGCGGACAAATAAAGTAAAAATATGATAAAATGACACTTACCTTAAAACTAAATCAACATGTTAACGCATAATTATCATGAAAAACAAAGATGCAGACAGATTTTCCAACAACCGATTTTTCCACTGGCTTCCATGCAAAACAAGATGGCGGACGGAAGGGGGTGTTCATATTCGATAAATTCCGGGCATCCAATCCCTTTGATAAAGATTCCTGCCTTACCCCACAAAATCTCCTACATTGACACCGGTTATGTCGGCTAAAAGCGTAGTGCCGTTCGCGAAGCGTACCAGGTTAGCCAGGGTGATAATGTTCAATGATTTTAAAGAGATGCGATCGTGAGTAATAATTTGGTTATTCCATGTTCTGTGATTAGAAGACAAACACTTCGAAAATTGTACTGTATACATGTATGAAAATAACTGCGCGATAATTGATTTGTTTAAACAAATCTTTTGGCAAGTTGCAGTTAGAACTTATATTGCAAAAGAAATGCATTCTGTGGCATTTTACTGCGCTATCATCATAACGATCAGTTCATTTTCGTCGGACACATTTTCAATTATGGTTTTGCGAAAGAACGACGAGGCTGATGCCAACTCCATCGGGCATTCTGAACTTCAAAATTCAAGAAATGAGATTGAGATCTCTGACGACGCAAAGTACCCCTTCACGTCGGGAAATTACTCCGACGCCGGACGCGGTACCCCAACATGGTGAGACACTGAATCAACGCCGGCTACCTCGAACAGCCAGTTCGATCCAGTCAGATGTCGATCCTAAGTGGAAGAAAGTCTACTCCTGGTTGCAAGAAGTTGGCAATGGTTTTTTATATATATTAACTTAGCCTTGTGACTTGCATTAAATAAATTAAATAACTCAATTTTCATGCTACTATAATACAAAAGGGAAATATGCATATCAGGAATCGCCACACTCATAAAATACAGCCTCCACCTGCAGCAAAAAGAATAGAGGAAAATAAATGATTTGTTTGTTGATTGTTTAACAAAAAAGAGAACCGTATGGGTTAGCGCCTTGGAACAGTCAGTGGCAAAATAAGTTGCTGATGGGGGTTTAAATCAGGTTCTAGAGTGCACTATATAATTTATTATACCTGTTTGTGTTAACTGAATACCGATTATTTATATAAATATATAAATATATATATATGAAGCTGTCTATATGTTTACTGGTATCGTAAATTAATTTAATTTCAGATTGTGAGTGGCGTTTTCCACCTTATCAAGAGTGAAGACAAAACTTAGAAGCAGGCTTAACAATCCGACATTAAATTCATTGTTAATGATATCGAAGGTTCTGATGTACTGAAGTTTGATTATAATAAGGCAGTCAGCACTTGGGCCCAAGAAAAAAAGAGGCGTCTGAAAGTTTAATCCTAATCCTGTCAGTTGTTAATGAAACACTGAGTTTGATATGTGTGAGATATCTTGGGCAATGAAGGTGAAAAACTAACTATACAGAGTATATAGATGACATTGTAACTTGATGAGATCAGATCAGTGTATGTAACTTAAACCCATGTTGACATACTGTTTACACATTGTTTCATATTATTTATGTTTTTTAACTTTGTACCTTTCTTGACTCTAAAGAGATATAAAAAAAACATCTATGTACTATATACAGTTGTTGCAGTAAACTTTGGTAAAAATATAAAACTATATAAAATGATAGTTAAAAAATAAAGTTTCGCGAGCTACAATTCACGAAACGTCCAGTGACAACCCTTCCAAAAATCCTGGGGAGACCGTAAGTAATTTGGCGAATATTTTTGTTAATGCATTATTGCGATCGACGTAAAAATTAAGATTGTAACTGATTCAGTCTCTTAAGGTACGTGAGCCTTGTGCATTTCATTGTTGACACTACTCAGTTGTGGCGGAGCCTGATCATCGTTATTTTAGCACTAATCATACACTCCTGCATCAAAAAGACCCCCAACCTAAGATTAAGGTGAAAACATTAAAATACAAGTACCGGCATCTATTGAAATCCCTGAATATACTGAATTATTTGCTAATGTTGATGATATTAACTGTCACAAAGTTTAACGAAAAAATCACACATAGTTTTATATGTTTAAAGTAATGACATCTGTGCAGGGCTGATCGATTCAAGATCAGGCAAGATCGATTCAAGCAGCGCGCCAGTCTTTCAACGCTTTCAGCGCTTTGATTGAATCTGTCGCTATTATCTTGTACAGTACTTACTGTATAGCCTCGAAAAGTTGTACAAGCCGAAAAGCAAATTACTTATACGTATTTCATTTTGATTGAATTTCATTTTTCTGTTAATATTTTTATTCTCATTTTATCTTTTTATTTCAAATGTCTTTAATACCTATCATATAACTGTATAACTTTCGAACGATTGAAAAAATGCGAAAAGGAACATATAAGAAAGCCGTTGCATTAAAGTATCAACAACAATAATTAGAAAACTAGGTTAGATTAATATTGACAGCATTCCAAACGTTGTATAAATCATAAAATGAACTCTAAAATAAACGGAATATAATTACTGAATCAATAAAGATTATATGAAAAAGCGAAAAGGCATAGAAAAGAGAAAAAAGGCATGACACGGACGCAATTGACACTTAAAGACTGTAAAATCAACAATCAAGACACAATCGATTTTCGCCGACTTTAGGCAAGACCAATCTACAAGACGATCGGGGACGGACAACACGTATTCTAAAGTTGTTTCCGGTAATCAATGATCTATGATTTCCTTTCATTTATCACCAGTCAAACACAGAAGTGCCTTCTGAAGGACTCTTGACTAATATTCCTTGATCATATCTTGTTACTAGTATTGTATGACGTTTTTCCCAACGGATTTGCTGTGAATTATTCACGATAATTCACCGCGCGTGGGCACGGCTATTCCAAAATACCGGCCGGTATAAAATTATCAGGTGACCATTTGCGTGAATTTGTGCTTATCCGAACCATTTTCCTAACAAAGTGAGATGATACCACAGTTTCCATCATTTGCTAAAGTGTAAATGTTATTGTTATACTGATGAATGCTTAAAAAGTTTAAACATTAGTTCTTGATATTTAGATTTTTATAATTTACAACTGCAAATATTGTAAATGTTAACCAATTATATGAATAAATGGGGTTACCTTGGGGACAAGGGCCTGAAACGATAAAAAATTATCAGGTGACAATTGTATATTTCGCTGTGATTTTATTTCGCGCATTTAAGAGAAGACACACTACGCGAAATTTTAACCTTGCGCGTAATATGATGATACCACAGTAAAAGAATAATATTTATTTAATACATTAAATAAAATACTATAATTATTTTCCGCTATTTTGCTGTAACATAAAGGTGACGTTAGCGCGCCAGTTTAGCTACGCCCCTCGTGATATATCCTTACGCATCTGAACTCTGCCCCGTGAATTATCCTGCGATAAATAACCAGAAGCTATTGATTATTTCTTAAATAATTCTTAAATAATGTAATCTCGAGTATATTGAGTATGTCAGAGAACAAAACACGCAGAAGTGATTTGAAAACGCAAATTTTCACCTAATTAACATGAAATAAGTTCTTTAATTTAGTGATTACATGTATCAGTTTCAATTGCAAATACTATTATTCATTCTATTTGCAGTTTCAAATTATCAAATACTAAGATTCATTCGTCCCTGTTCTCGAACCTTACCTGATCTCGAACCTCTATTTCGCGCGCTGTTTGTGTATTACCGGAAACGCATTTGACGTCATCAATTTTTGTGTTCCGGTGGTCTGTTTACAAACTGCGCATTGACAGCTGTCAAACCGAAATCATGCGCCAGGTATTTACCCTTTATAATTGTTCTGTCATTGTGAATTTATGAAATTTAATATTCCCAAATGAATCCGTTTATTTACTAAAAAAACAAGTTTTTATTAAAAATAATTTAGACAGGGACCTCCTTGTCGGCTGCCAACAGTCACGGTCACGTGACAGTCATGTGATAGGTCATGCAAGACGCTTTTAATAGTACGCTAAAGCGGCTTTTGGACTTTAAAGTTCAGTTCATGTTTCTTATTCCACAAATATCAACTGATGTTGTTTAAACATTGCTGATTAGATTTCATTTTATTTTTTCAGTCTCATCCAGTGAAAAGAATTATGAACAATCGTGGATACTCACCTTGCCCTTTTCAATGCATATATGTTGGTTAGGGATACTAGGATCCCTATCAAGACTGCAGCCAGACAATATGGTGTACCCCACTCTACTCTGCGTGACAGGGTTAAAGGGCTAATAGACCCAGAAACATTAAAGCCAGGTCCAGATCCTCTCTTTAGTGAAAAACAAGTGGCCAAGTTAGTAGCCCAAGAAACAAGATCAAGTGAACCCAACTCAACATCAAAGAAAAAGTCAAATGATTGCCCCAAATCCTCTAGAAAAAGACCCATTCAATCTAAACAACAGACATGTCAGGAGCCCATTCCAGGACCATCACAGTGAACGACACAGATTCTAAGTTTGAAGAGGAAATAGAAGATAATGAGAAGTTTTGAGTATGCAAACTTTTTCAGCCGAAGGAGTTGCATGGGTGTGTGTCACTGGTGTTTACAAAATGTGCCCAGTGTGATTCTCCAGGCTGCAGTCATTGGACCCATGTCCAATTTTGCTGTAGACAGACTGTCATTAGACGTCATGACACATTCATATGTCCCTGTCATAAACACCAGAATATTGAAGAATAGACAAAACAATTATTATTTGATACATTGTTAAACTTTAATTCAAGTTTATGAGTTTCATAAAGTTATTGAGCATTTGCAGATAAGATATTATGAACTGGACTGTAAATTCTGGGCGTTTTTGTTGGTAACAAACTAGTTTCGGTTTCGGTTTCAAGGGTTTTAACAGTTTTGCGAAAAACTGGAACTGGTTTCAATAGTTTTGTTTGAAGTAACAAATTCATTGTTTTCTTCACAGTTTCCATCAATATGGCTTGAAGAAGCTCATGATACATATGATCTTTTGCCTGTTTTGACTAACTGAAGACAAAATGTGTTGTCTTCGGAGTTTCAATACACTTGCTTTTCCTTTGGCCGCCATTGATTCTCGCCGGTGAACTATTATTCGGATGTGACGAACCGACCAAACCGACTCCGGATGTGGTTTCGATAGTTTTAAAAACTAGGTTCGGTTTTTGCAAAACAAATGAAAAAACTGTTTCCGTTTATTTTGAAACTTTTACAACAAATAGACAGTTTGCGAAACCGATATTAACCCTAAACCAGTTTGTTACCAACAAAAACGCCCTCTAGGTGGTTCGAAAAAAGGTCATCTATGTTTAGCCACCATGACAGTTTACATAAGCTAGCTGTAGAAACGAGATGACTGGTTTATTATAATGTCCTACGAGATAAAAGTTTACTTCCATTTTGCAAACTATGCATAAAGAGTTTAAATATTTGTTTTTAATATTATTTTCATTTATAATTTCATAATAATATGCACAAGCTTTGATGAATGTTTTGAGGCTTGGGATCTGGTTTGACCACGCTATTTGCAACTATATCACTATCGCGTTTTCAGGTAAATACCAAACATCACTTAATGGAGACAGTTCAAAGTCTGGGAGGAGTGTGGCAAGCCCTTAAGGTAAGGTCATTAAGATGAAGAGACGACATTAATTAGTATGCATTTCGCGATACAAAGTACCTATCAAAATCACTTTATAGAGAAAATAAAAAAAAAGTTAGTTATTTCCAAATTAAGTAACAATTTAAATGTCAAAAGTACTAACGAACTAAAGATACCTTTTCCTCGCTGCGCCCCCATATATTTTGTGTCGAAACATCATCGTAATATAATCACAATGTTTGCAGACTCAGAGACGTCCGATCCGAATATCACATAGGAAACAATACACCCCTAAACGCAGATCCACCTGTTGGATCGGAGGAAACAATCAACCTATCATGCAGCACACGGATGCACTTAGGAAGCTAAGCACTCGACTTTATAATAAAACTGGGTGTTTTCCTTATAATGATTTAAACCTCGAGTTGCTGCTTTCACTCTGTGTTGGCATATTTCTCTACATCGCACATCGGAGCAGTTTCAGGTATTATGTTTTGTTATTATTATTAATTAAACTTTTGAGAAATTAATAAGATAAAAGTTCAGTGAAAATATATTTTTCACTTTAAAATTAAAATTAAGATGCTTAATAAGCTGTAAATTATTGTGTTTTCATACTACAAATTGCGATGCGATTTAATGTATATTTACATTCATGCGAAAAGCATGGACTCCTAATATGCAAGTATAAATGTTGGCATGATTCCGGATAGATATGTCCAGAATTTGCATTGTACAGCATTTGTTTTATAAATGAACGTAATATATGCGTGTGAGTTTTCTTAAATTAAACAATGTTGTAAAACAGTTCAACGATTTTCTAAATAATAAGTTTTAATAAGTATTAGATGCCAATTATTTCGGTCTAGAAAACTTCGACACATATAATTCTGGACGCTTAAAAATGATTTTTAAATTAATTTAATATACATTTAATGCACGGGTAGACGTATAAATACGGACATTAGGAGAGAACGACAAGTTTCTTGCACGAGGTTAGGTCTCTATTCAAATATCAGAATTTTACTTCACAATAAAACACGACGTGCACAAACTCAACTGCGCGTTTGTTCAACGCCGCAAAACTGTTCATTTTGGAGAGCAAAATTATAGATTGTAAGATCATAATGATTAAACTTATCATTTAATAAGGGTAAGGATTTGGTAGCGTTTTTAATGAGAAATGACAGTGTGTCTTTTAAATCGTATAGTTTTCTCTGCAACTTTTGACCAGTTGGATAACAGACGCGTTATTTCTGTGCTATATTACTTGCTTCTTATTATTAGGGGAAAAAGAGCAATTTATTACTTAGCAATAACCAAAATATCTCATAGATACTAAGGAGTTTTTCTTTTTTTAAATTACAATATGCCACGTGAAAGTATGGTGTATTTTGGTAATTAAGCGCGCTTAGAATTGGAAAATACCATAACAATGTCTGTTGATGACAGAAAAGTTTGGTGTACTTTTTTATTTTAGCGCGTTTGTCTCTCCTCCGTTCTCACCCTCTGGATGATACATGCAACACAAAACAATGAAAGTGACCCAACGGAATAATTATGGAACATGTAGGACATTGTCAAATCAAATTCAGTGAGTTAAAGTATTTGTTATACGATGACTGTTTACTTGCAGACGATGCTAGCCAAATTGATATTGGTCGTACTAGCTCTGGTAGCCGTAAGCGTCGAACAAAGACCTCGCCCTCGCCCTGTTTGTAGGGCCGAGTTCCAGTACCTTAACCGTTCGTGCAAATGGATGGAAATACGAGCGACGAGATCGACGCGTATACTGTCCATTATATGTGGCAATGTTTTACGTGCAAGTTACACCGGGAACCCACACGATTGTGGTTGGTACGAAGGCCACGAATGTCAGTACTACGCAAATCTTGTTGTCAAACTGATGGCAAACAACTTTGACAATGACGGGCCACCGACGGTATCATATGACAACCATGGTTGCGGCGACGTCATATTCACAAAGACTGCCTAGATTAAATAAAGTCTGCATAAAAAGTGAAAGCTTAAACAAAGACTTTGCGCTTAACATTACTTTTAACTTGTATTGATTTATTAAACTTATATTGATTTATTGCCCTTTTGATATTCCTGAAAACAAGAGTATTATAGATATTGAATAAACGCATATAGAATCCGCTTTCGGTAGGTGTGTCATCAGGAACCATTTGATTTCTTTGGAACCATGGCTAGAGTTACTTATATTCAGTGCTTTTTGAACCAACTATGTATTTTTAGTAATGTGTCGAAGATGTACTCTACTCATATTATCAATGAAGGGTCGTGATGTGATCTTTCATCAGTAACCCAGTATTTCAATAGTAACAGCTGTGTTGCTATCATGATACATTTGGATTTTCTGCCTCTTGGTAACATAAACATATAAAGTAGTTTTATTGAAGTTAAATAATTTATGGGCAACGTATACCCTCTGTTATTTTCTGATGAATACATGTACTCGGCTCAATTTTGTTGTTGTCATTATTTCTATGAGATTGTCTCTTCAAATTAGAAGGTTAATAAGAGGGTCCATCAACACCCCAACCTGAAGGAGTGAATCGATAATCTATGATTTTCATTTGCGTTTAGAAAACATCCAATCTCACTTAAGTGAGATCTAAGTCAGATCTAACAAAATGTAAGCGTAGCGGTTTGCATCAGATGATATTAATCAGATTGGAAAACATCCGGGTTGTTTAAAATGTGTGAAGCCCAAACGGCTTCACTGGTATTTGAAACAACGCAATGTATTTTGTATACATATATGAACACCATCAACTATCGATACAGTTCATGTATTTTCAAAGTTAAATACTCTCATAAATACAGAAATTATTAGAGATTTCATGATATTACCGTTTTAATGGATCTTAGAACAGCCACGTTGACGACAAAGAAAAAGACGGCACGCTTTTTCGCAGCAACTCGGAGAAAACGTTCGTGTTGGCGGACTTCACATGAATAAATAGTGTGCACTATTCAATAACATAAATTATTTATTAACTTTCTTATATTGGCCTAGCAATTCTCGTATTGGCCCAGTCATTCTCGTATTGGCCCAACAATTCTTGTATTGGCCCAGTTTAGTCTTAATATGAATTTGACGTGTTTATTCTGTTAATTAATAACATTTTCATTATTCAAGTGAATTCACATTGGCCATGATATTGGGAGTCAGTATCACCGACAGTCAAATTAGCCCCCAGCCGTCGGCCTCGGACCAATATGACAGCCCTTGGCTCAATAACAAGGCCTACATGAATTCACTTGATTAATAACATTATTTATTAATTAACTAAAACAATATTGACACAATATGTACAATTCAGTCCACCTTATATGGGTTGCACTCAACTCATATGAAATCTCAACTGGGCCAATACGAGATAACCTGGGCCAATACGGGTTTTACTGAGCCAATATGAGATCGCATGATTCTGATTGGATGATGAACTGGTCCAATATGGATTGAATCACTTCCTTTTAAAAACAAAAATGCCGCCATTTTGGAATTTCTAAGTCGAATATTTATGGATCAAAATGATAATAGATGGTGTGACTTTGGACACGACGTGCATTTAAGCAAAGCGGCAGAGGATAAGTCTATGTTGCCACTTCGGGTGATTTCTTTCTGTATAATGAAAATCTTTGAGCTTATCCAACTCGTTAGTACAACAACAACGCGGATGTCTGCAGCAAGAATTCTTGAAACTAAAAAAGACAGTGAATTTTAGAGCACTGTGAAGTTAGCAGTAAGCAGTAACAGCAGTGACAGCAGTGAAATGATATCACTGCCGCAGTGACAGCAGTAGCAGCAGTAAGATCTTTTTTACTGCAGCAGTGACAGCAGTGACAGCAGTAAGATCGTTTTTACTGCGGCAGTAACAGCAGTAACAGCAGTAAGATCGTTTTTACTGCGGCAGTAACAGCAGTAACAGCAGTAAGATCGTTTTTACTGCGGCAATAACAGCAGTAACAGCAGTAAGATGATCTTACTGCCGCAGTAAGATCAGTTACAGCAGTGAGATGTTCTTAAACCACAAAAAATCATCTTACTGCCGCAGTAAGACCAGTTACAGCAGTAAGATCATCTTACTGCAGCAGTAAGATCAGTTACAGCAGTGAGATGTTCTAAAACCACAAAAAAATCATCTTACTGCCGCAGTAAGATCAGTTACAGCAGTAAGATCATCTTACTGCCGCAGTAAGATCAGTTACAGCAGTAAGATCATCTTACTGCCGCAGTAATATCAGTTACAGCAGTAAGATCATCTTACTGCCGCAGTGAGATCAGTAAGAGCAGTAAGATGTTCTTAGATTTAACAAAACAATATAAAAATTATCTTACTGCCGCAGTAACAGCAGTGACAGCAGTAAGATGATCTTACTGCCGCAGTAAGATCAGTTACAGCAGTGAGATGTTCAAAAACCACAAAAAATCATCTTACTGCCGCAGTAAGATCAGTAACAGCAGTAAGATCATCTTACTGCCGCAGTAAGATCAGTAAGAGCAGTTAGATGTTCTTAGATTTAACAAAACAATATAAAAATTATCTTACTGCCGCAGTGACAGCAGTGACAGCAGTAAGATGATCTTACTGCCGCAGTAAGATCAGTTACAACAGTAAGATGATCTTACTGCCGCAGTGAGATCAGTTACAGCAGTAAGATGTTCTTAGATTTAACAAAACAATATAAAAATTATCTTACTGCCGCAGTTACAGCAGTGACAGCAGTAAGATGATCTTACTGCCGCAGTAAGATCAGTAAGAGCATTAAGATGTTCTTAGATTTAACAAAACAATATAAAAATTATCTTACTGCCGAAGTAACAGCAGTGACAGCAGTAAGATGATCTTACTGCCGCAGTAAGATCAGTTACAGCAGTGAGATGTTCAAAAACCACAACAAATCATCTTACTGCCGCAGTAAGATCAGTAACAGCAGTAAGATCATCTTACTGCCGCAGTAAGATCAGTAAGAGCAGTAACATATTCTTAGATTTAACAAAACAATATAAAAATTATCTTACTGCCGCAGTGACAGCAGTGACAGCAGTAAGATGATCTTACTGCCGCAGTGAGATCAGTTACAACAGTAAGATGATCTTACTGCCGCAGTGAGATCAGTTACAGCAGTAAGATGTTCTTAGATTTAACAAAACAATATAAAAATTATCTTACTGCCGCAGTTACAGCAGTGACAGCAGTAAGATCATCTTACTGCCGCAGTAAGATCAGTAAGAGCAGTAAGATGTTCTTAGATTTAACAAAACAATATAAAAATTATCTTACTGCCGCAGTAACAGCAGTGACAGCAGTAAGATGATCTTACTGCCGCAGTAAGATCAGTTACAGCAGTGAGATGTTCAAAAACCACAAAAAATCATCTTACTGCCGCAGTAAGATCAGTAACAGCAGTAAGATCATCTTACTGCCGCAGTGAGATCAGTAAGAGCAGTAAGATGTTCTTAGATTTAACAAAACAATATAAAAATTATCTTACTGCCGCAGTAACAGCAGTGACAGCAGTAAGATGATCTTACTGCCGCAGTAAGATCAGTAACAGCAGTAAGATCATCTTACTGCCGCAGTAAGATCAGTAAGAGCATTAAGATGTTCTTAGATTTAACAAAACAATATAAAAATTATCTTACTGCCGCAGTGACAGCAGTGACAGCAGTAAGATTATCTCACTGCCGCAGTAAGATCAGTTACAGCAGTGAGATGTTCAAAAACCACAAAATCATCTTACTGCCGCAGTAAGATCAGTAACAGCAGTAAGATCATCTTACTGCCGCAGTAAGATCAGTTACAGCAGTAAGATATTCTTAGATTTAACAAAACAATATAAAAATTATCTTACTGCCGCAGTGACAGCAGTGACAGCAGTAAGATGATCTTACTGCCGCAGTGAGATCAGTTACAACAGTAAGATGATCTTACTGCCGCAGTGAGATCAGTTACAGCAGTAAGATGTTCTTAGATTTAACAAAACAATATAAAAATTATCTTACTGCCGCAGTTACAGCAGTGACAGCAGTAAGATCATCTTACTGCCGCAGTAAGACCAGTTACAGCAGTAAGATCATCTTACTGCCGCAGTAAGATCAGTTACAGCAGTGAGATGTTCTAAAACCACAAAAAATCATCTTACTGCCGCAGTAAGATCAGTTACAGCAGTAAGATCATCTTACTGCCGCAGTAAGATCAGTTACAGCAGTGAGATGTTCTAAAACCACAAAAAAATCATCTTACTGCCGCAGTAAGATCAGTTACAGCAGTAAGATCATCTTACTGCCGCAGTAAGATCAGTTACAGCAGTAAGATCATCTTACTGCCGCAGTAAGATCAGTTACAGCAGTAAGATGATCTTACTGCCGCAGTGAGATCAGTAAGAGCAGTAAGATGTTCTTAGATTTAACCAAACAATATAAAAATTATCTTACTGCCGCAGTAACAGCAGTGACAGCAGTAAGATGATCTTACTGCCGCAGTAAGATCAGTTACAGCAGTGAGATGTTCAAAAACCACAAAAAATCATCTTACTGCCGCAGTAAGATCGGTAACAGCAGTAAGATCATCTTACTGCTGCAGTAAGATCAGTAAGAGCAGTAAGATGTTCTTAGATTTAACAAAACAATATAAAAATTATCTTACTGCCGCAGTTACAGCAGTGACAGCAGTAAGATGATCTTACTGCCGCAGTAAGATCAGTTACAGCAGTGAGATGTTCAAAAACCACAAAAAAATCATCTTACTGCCGCAGTAAGATCAGTAACAGCAGTAAGATCATCTAACTGCCGCAGTAAGATCAGTAAGAGCAGTAAGATGTTCTTAGATTTAACAAAACAATATAAAAATTATCTTACTGCCGAAGTAACAGCAGTGACAGCAGTAAGATGATCTTACTGCCGCAGTAAGATCAGTTACAGCAGTGAGATGTTCAAAAACCACAACAAATCATCTTACTGCCGCAGTAAGATCAGTAACAGCAGTAAGATCATCTTACTGCCGCAGTAAGATCAGTAAGAGCAGTAACATATTCTTAGATTTAACAAAACAATATAAAAATTATCTTACTGCCGCAGTGACAGCAGTGACAGCAGTAAGATGATCTTACTGCCGCAGTGAGATCAGTTACAACAGTAAGATGATCTTACTGCCGCAGTGAGATCAGTTACAGCAGTAAGATGTTCTTAGATTTAACAAAACAATATAAAAATTATCTTACTGCCGCAGTTACAGCAGTGACAGCAGTAAGATCATCTTACTGCCGCAGTAAGATCAGTAGGAGCAGTAAGATGTTCTTAGATTTAACAAAACAATATAAAAATTATCTTACTGCCGCAGTAACAGCAGTGACAGCAGTAAGATGATCTTACTGCCGCAGTAAGATCAGTTACAGCAGTGATATGTTCAAAAACCACAACAAATCATCTTACTGCCGCAGTAAGATCAGTAACAGCAGTAAGATCATCTTACTGCTGCAGTAAGATCAGTAAGAGCAGTAAGATGTTCTTAGATTTAACAAAACAATATAAAAATTATCTTACTGCCGCAGTGACAGCAGTGACAGCAGTAAGATTATCTCACTGCCGCAGTAAGATCAGTTAGAGCAGTGAGATGTTCAAAAACCACAAAAAATCATCTTACTGCCGCAGTAAGATCAGTAACAGCAGTAAGATCATCTTACTGCCGCAGTAAGATCAGTTACAGCAGTAAGATATTCTTAGATTTAACAAAACAATATAAAAATTATCTTACTGCCGCAGTGACAGCAGTGACAGCAGTAAGATGATCTTACTGCCGCAGTGAGATCAGTTACAACAGTAAGATGATCTTACTGCCGCAGTGAGATCAGTTACAGCAGTAAGATGTTCTTAGATTTAACAAAACAATATAAAAATTTTCTTACTGCCGCAGTTACAGCAGTGACAGCAGTAAGATCATCTTACTGCCGCAGTAAGACCAGTTACAGCAGTAAGATCATCTTACTGCCGCAGTAAGATCAGTTACAGCAGTGAGATGTTCTAAAACCACAAAAAATCATCTTACTGCCGCAGTAAGATCAGTTACAGCAGTAAGATCATCTTACTGCCGCAGTAAGATCAGTTACAGCAGTGAGATGTTCTAAAACCACAAAAAAATCATCTTACTGCCGCAGTAAGATCAGTTACAGCAGTAAGATCATCTTACTGCCGCAGTAAGATCAGTTACAGCAGTAAGATGATCTTACTGCCGCAGTGAGATCAGTAAGAGCAGTAAGATGTTCTTAGATTTAACCAAACAATATAAAAATTATCTTACTGCCGCAGTAACAGCAGTGACAGCAGTAAGATGATCTTACTGCCGCAGTAAGATCAGTTACAGCAGTGAGATGTTCAAAAACCACAAAAAATCATCTTACTGCCGCAGTAAGATCGGTAACAGCAGTAAGATCATCTTACTGCTGCAGTAAGATCAGTAAGAGCAGTAAGATGTTCTTAGATTTAACAAAACAATATAAAAATTATCTTACTGCCGCAGTTACAGCAGTGACAGCAGTAAGATGATCTTACTGCCGCAGTAAGATCAGTTACAGCAGTGAGATGTTCAAAAACCACAAAAAAATCATCTTACTGCCGCAGTAAGATCAGTAACAGCAGTAAGATCATCTAACTGCCGCAGTAAGATCAGTAAGAGCATTAAGATGTTCTTAGATTTAACAAAACAATATAAAAATTATCTTACTGCCGCAGTTACAGCAGTAACATCAGTAAGATGATCTTACTGCCGCAGTAAGATCAGTTACAGCAGTAAGATCATCTTACTGCCGCAGTAAGATCAGTTACAGCAGTAAGTTGTTCTTAGATATTACAAAACAACACAAAAACCATCTTACTGCCACAGTAACAGCAGTGACAGCAGTAAGATCATCTTTTTTGCAATTAACTTTTATGAGTGATCCGGAACTACCAGAATATTATGTCTTGTTTAATTTAACTTTATTTCTACATTTACTTGCAATTAATTGTATAGTAACTGAATCGTTATTTTATTCTGAATGCTGTTTACTGTCTTTGTGACCATTTGACCGAATATGGTACAATTGTGAAAGAAGAACCATTTTTATTTTAAAAATTCTTGGTTAACTTTTAGTGACCAGAAAGTTTTCGGACTAAATGTTTTGGACTCGGGAAGTAATGTTCAGGCGATAGCCGGAAGTGATCCGGAATACCCCATGTTGGGGTGATCCGGAACTGCCTATGTTTTTAATTTTTAATGAATGAAACGCAGTTTTTCATATTTACGCACGCGCATTCTTTAGTAACTACTTTCTGACAGCAGTATGATCGTTTTAACTGGCAGTTACAGCAGTGACAGCAGTAAGATCGTTTTACTGCGGCAGAAACGGCAGTTAAGCAGTAAGATCAGTACAATGTTTTTAGATCATATAAACTACACCAAAATCATCTTACAGCCGCAGTTACAGCAGTGGCAGCTGTAAGATAGTTTTAACTGCCGAAGTCGCACCAGTTATAGCAGTAAGATCATCTTACTGCCACAGTAACAGCAGTGACAGCAGTGAGATCATCTTTTTTGCAATTAACTTTAATGAATGATCCGGAACTGTCAGAATTTTATGTCTTGTTGAATTAAACTTGATTTCTACATTTACTTACAATTAATTGTATAGTAACTGATTCGTAATTTTAATCCGAATGCTGTTTACTGTTTTTTTTACCATTTTAAAGGAATATGGAACCATTTTTATTTCAAAAATTCTTGGTTAACTTTAAGTGACCAGAAATTTTCCGGGATAAAATTTTTGGACTCGGGAAGTCATGTTCAGGCGATAGCCGGAAATGATACGGAATATCCCATGTTGGGGTGATCCTGAATTTCCTATTTTTTTTACTTTTTAATGAATGAAAGGCAGATCTATATTTACGCACGCGCATTCTTTAGTAACTTTTTTTTCCTTTATTCCGAATAAAAGTGACAGTTTTTAACTATTTTGAGAATCACGGTACAGTTGCTAAAATAGCATCAATTTTACCGTGCAAACTCTTAGATTATAAAAAAAACACCGAAATCATCTTACTGCCGCAGTTACAGCAGTGACAGCAGTAAAGTCACCTTACTGCCGCAGTTACAGCAGTAAGATCATCTTATTGCCGCAGTTACAGCAGTAAGATGTTCTAAAACCACAAAAATCGGTTAGAGATCAGTTATTTTCTTACAAGTCAGATCGCGAAACAAATATTCGAGATCGCGAAAATTCGATGCGAGATCGCGAAAGAACGATGCGAGAATGCGATATTAATATCGCGCCCCCGCATCGTTGTTTCAATACCTCGCAACATATTTTCGCGTTTTTGTGTATCCGCCCAAGAGGTCAACAGCGTGAAACAACGATGGCCCTTACGGAATTCTGTAGACAATGCCCATTATGGCTGACATTAAATTTTTCGACTTAGAATTTAAAGTAAGAAATTCTAGCAAGGTAGTACAAGCTAGTACTCGCCTTCAGGACAGTGAGATCACGAAAACGCGAAAACACGATGCGAGATCGCGAAAGTACGATTCGAGAACGCGATATTAATATTAATGGTCGTAACATACGTTGGACTTTTTACAAGTACTTAGCCATATTTACATTAACCGGTGTCATAAGAATTTTAAATCGTGAAACCCACCTTATTATATACCTATTAATATAAAATAATAAGTAAAAACAATCGAAATTGTTGTACTCGGTACATTATTTCTCAATTACAATTATAAAAGAAATAAACAGTATCTCAATATTTGGGCACATTATTTGCTACTTTGAACGAGAAAAACATGCAACGGTTCGTCGATAAGTTCAGACATTTTCAGTACTCGTAAATTAAATGTTCTTCAATCGCAATTCGACATGTATGACAAACAAAAAAATGGGTGTCCTTCAAGGAAAGGCTTTCCTGCACCAAATCCACCCTAATAACATATGTCCAGCTAGTTCAATGAGTATTTTATTTTATTACCAGAAGATTCGCATAAAATTTCACAAGATATCGACAATAAACTATTAGCAAAGCGATGTATTTCGTAATATTTAACTGTCTTTTGGCATTCACATTTCTTCATTATCATATATGTTAAAATGAAAATTGTCCGACAACATTACAAACTTATATTGTAATGATTAGCTAAAGCCATTCCAGGAATTGAAACAACCCAGATATTTAATGTCAGCAGCCACAGAAAAACAGCAGCTACAGCAGCCCAGCAGCAATAGTATTCAAGCTGCCACAACAGCTCAGCAACCAAAGTATCCCAGCAGCCGAAGTAGCCCGGTAGCCAAAGTATAAGAGCGGCCAGAGTAGCCCAGCCGCCACAGCAGCTCAGCAGCCAAAGTATCCCAGCAACCACAATAGCCCAGCAGCCAAAAGTATCCCAGCAGCCAAAGTAGCCCAGCAGCAAAAGTATCCCAGCAGCAGAAGTAGCCCAGCCGCCAAAGCAGCCCAGCAGCCAAAGTAGCCCAGCCGCCACAGCATCTCAGCAGCCACAACAGACCAACAGCCAAAATAGCTCAGCAGCCACAGCGGCTCAGCAGCCTAAGTAACCTAGCCGCCATAGAAGCTCAGCAGCCAAAGTATCTCAGCAGCTTAAGTAGCCCAGCCGCCAAAGTATCCCAGCCAAAATATATCTGCCGCCACAGCAGCCAAAGTAGCCCAGCCGCCACAGCAGCCCAACAGTCATAATATCCCAGCAGCCAAAGTAGCCAAGCAGCCAAAGTATCCCAGCCGCCACAGCAGCTCAGCAGCAACAGCTGCCCAGCATCCAAAGTATCCCAGCCGCCACAGCAGCTCAGCAGCCAATGTGTGCAAGCAGCCAAAGAGGCCCAGCCGCCACAGCAGCTCAGCATCCAAAGTATCCTAGCCGCCACAGCAGCCCAGCAGCCAAAGAATCCCAGCCGCCACAGCAGCACATCAGCCAAATTAGCCCAGCAGCTAAAGCAGCCCAGCAGCAAAAGTAGCCCAGCCGCCACAGCAGCTCAGCAGCCAAAGCATCCCTGCCGCCACAGCAGCCCAGCAGCCAAGTAGACTAGCAGCCAAAGTAATTGCTAGACTGCTGGGTGGCCAACTTTACCCTGCTGTGGCTGTTAAGCTGTTGGGCGGCCAACTTCATGATGCTAGGCTGCTAGGCGGCCAACTTCAAGAACAGACACTTATAACGATTATTTGGGCTTTCAATGATAACAGAAGACGGCAATTAAACATGAAACATATTTGAGTAACTTTAAATTCAATACAGCTTTATCACATGAAGACATGATCATTTCAATCAATGAACGAACGAAGCACTAATCATCTCGAGATCTGTTAAATCCAATAACAGCGGTAGGACGTAAAAGGCCAACGCCAAGCACATACACTTGTCAAAAGTGCATACCTTAAAATTTTGAATATCTCAAAATATAATTATCCTTATTTAAAGAAATTTCGATATTACGTTAAATATGACAAAACAAAAATACTTATATGAAAACCTTTTACGTCATCCGCGTCAGAATACGCTATTTATGCGTAATTCCCGTGCGGGAATCGAATTTCATTTGTTAACAATCGTTTTTGTTTTTCACATGTTCATCCACACCGGACAATCTAAAAACTAACACCAACACTTTATAACTAGCGAACGTTTGACTACTGAAGACCGCGAAAGTGCCGCCTACATGCTCTTAACTGGCACAAATGAGTTTCTTTTATATAAAACATCATGATGTTTTCTGTAAATGATAAAAAATTCTTCTTTTTTGCATATTCTATTATTATAAGAAAAAAATCAAATGATATTTTTTTATTTATTTATAAAACGTTGCTCATGTTGAACGTTGATGTTATGCTCTTATGTCATTAAAAATTTAAGTAAAAGGACGTAAACACGTAAATATTGGTATTACTTTTGTTTGTTAAGTGCCCTGTATTCAATAATCTAAAACTAAAATTATTACAAATTAATTATACTTCTAACTGAAATGATTTAATCAATTAGTTAGGTAAAAATCACATGCTTAAAAAAAAGTTTGCACTTAGAACTTTTGAGTAATGTATGTTGTCTCACGAACACCGCCATATCATCTGTTGGTTACTGTTTTTCATAGAAATTATAAGTTTAATCTGCGACAACAACTATTAACGACTGGAAATAAACAGAACTGTTATACATAGCACATCTAATATAGTGCATCCCCACGGTGACGAATCAGGACGGTGCCTCGTTGTGCGAATTGCGTTTCGTGTTGCCTTGTTGTCCCTTAAAACGGAACCTCGACGTTACTTTCTCACGATGTGATCAACTTCGGGACTTAAAACTCCCATGTACACAATGTAAGTAGAAAAAATCTCAATGTGACGGAACTTCAACGATGTTAATTGTTGCTGCACATGTCATTTCAGGTCAATAAATATCTTTGTAGTCTTGTAAAATAGAAAACAGATAATCACTACTTAACAAAATGCATCGGGTCACTCCGAAATAGTCGATGTTTACGATTAATGTTATAGCTTTTATGATTTGGAGAAGTTAGGATATAATGTGAGTCAGTACTCTGTCTGCAAGTTAGCGAAAATTAGTGGTTGATGCATTAAACACTGGTTTATTCGTTCAGAAAGATCGACGCTTGTTTTTTTCTCAGAAACGGCGCCTGTTGATGCAGAAGCTGTTTCATTGATTTTCAGACAACGGTGGCCTATATCAAGGGGTCTAACCTAAAGTAAGAAGATCGATGCTTTAAGACGGCCATTTCATGGAGAGTGGTGTCAATTGGTGATAAAACAGCATTGTTTTGTTTACATCGACCACTAATTCAGTAAAGTAAGTACATTTTCTTGTATTATAGGTATTGTGTATGAGATAACCACCTAGCCGCTTGTTTCAGACATCTGCTTCTGGTCCGTTTTTGTCTGTCCATGCAGTGGTTGAAGCGTGAAAGAAGGGATAGCGGCATAGGGGTCCAAACTCTGCAATGTCTGCAGACTGATTTTGGGAGCTTTAGAGAATTAGATTTCGCCTTGCTGTGTTTGCGGGGTGCGGCATACATTATTTAACACTTTAGAACGTTTTTCTGTTCAAATAGGAGCCTCTGTGTTCATTTTTTTTTACATTTAAGACGATTTCATGGAGAACTGTCTCACTTTAGGACAATTTCATGGAGAACCGCCTTACTTTAGGACAATTTCATGGAGACTTACATAAGAAAGCCATTGTTAATGGATTTAACACCAACTCTTGTTTTCATTTTTTAGGTCTAGTTCCAAACATGAGAAAAAGAAAACCCGTGTTGAATCTAAGAAGAAAATGGAAGGAAACCGAAAGAAAATGAAAATTATCCCATTTCTCCTCACCACTGAAGACGACAAAGAAAAAAATACGTCTTACGTCTCCATCACCGCTGAAATTATTATCACCTAGATCAACATCTGTGAAACGAGACATTCTAATACTTTTAAGTGTTCGAATATTTTTTGTTAAACGAAATACAAAGAAAAGCGAATAAATGTAAATTATTTCTGGTCAGGACATTTAATTTTCCACTAAATTCGATGTACAATGAACAGAAACACCTGGTGTTATTATAAGAAGTGTCATAGTCAATATACTTCCACCAATAGAGTTCTTTCACATTGTTACCTCCCCTTAGTGCTCTCTAAAACTGAAGAGCATATTTAGTCGATAAATGCACGCGAGGGGGCATCGTTTACTATTGTTAATATGACTGAGTGATTATAAAATTAAGAAAATGTTGATTAATCATTTCAAATTTATAAATAAGTAAGTTCAGTCAAACAACGAAGAATAAAAAAAACGTTATGATCATTTACAAGCACATCAAGAAAGTTTATGCGCATTTTAAACATTGTTTATCGCGGTATTTTCAGGACGCGAGTATCCAACGGAATTCTTTGGGGTTTTTTATGAAAATACACACGTGAATTGTGTTTACTAAAAATAAATCTGTATAATTGACAATTCAGACGAACATTATCGGACATTTTACCGTTTTACGGCCTTTTTTTGTAACGCTATAATTTATAGTGGAATGAGACATAATTATATTCTTATGTAGCTCGTCGGCGACTAGGTTGATATGTGTTCTGCGTGTTTTGCTTTTGAGAAAAAATATTAAGTATTTACATAATAGGATGATTCCAGCTACAAATCGTTAAATTGATTGAACCAAACGAATATTGCCGGACGGCAGGCCAACCAAAACCTATGAAAAAAAAATCCAGAGAGTTTTGTTGTTGTTGTTTTTTTAAATAAAAAATATTTTGATGTTGAAGTTCGTAATTGTTGTCGCTGAAGGTTTTGAAATATAATATTTTCATTTCTGTTTAAAATCAAAATGACCATGGACCAAAACAAATGAACGGGACTGCGATATTCAGGTCCGAGTTTAGTTTTATGACACTTAGCTGTTGTGTACATGTGTGCCCGAGGCAGCGTGTCACTATCACGTAATCTCTCAATAAACAGGAACTTTTCGAGCCGTGACCAAGACCAAGTTTCTTAATATTAATTAATATATATGTAAAACCCATTCTAAATTCAGTTAAATTTATGTTTCATTAATTATCCTTTTCAATATTTTTAAATCCTGAGATTTTGCCTGAAAATCCTTAGATCCGGAGAAGAACCTTACGGTCCGGAGATTTCAGATAAAATCCTGAGATTTTGGAGGTCTGCGGACATTTTATCTTCTTTCTACATCATTCCCGTAACACGTAGATATGCATGAAATGCGACTTAAACTAATGTCTTTTGACTATGGCTGGCGATTTTATATAAAAAAAGATGTTTGTAATAACATGAATAACTTAATAAGCTTAACGGGCGTTGAATACAACGACGAAACATTGCTGAATTCATCCGTTTACATCCAATTTAGAGAGATCATGTAACATAAAATATATTTCTTGCAGTAAACGCATTTTGTCAGAAAAACTCGATACGCTTATATATACTGAAAGGATAAAGAAACGCAGGGTAACATTTGTTCCGATATATTAAGAACGCGTTCTCCAAATAAAGTGAAACTTTGTGTATTGAGTTATTAGGTCATGATACACCTTAACATGTGTCGAAAGTGAATAAAACTTGTCTCCACTGCCTCAGTGTAAACCGTCGTGGAGCATGAGCTTTCGAACCTGCCTATCCAATTGTTACCCTGCGTTTCTTTATCCTTTCAGTATATGTGTCTGTGGAAAATATACATTAACGTGTAATCCACAATGTATTTTTTTCATATAAGACTTCCCGAATCAAAGTGGCAATCACGTCTTTGATTGTTTTACGCTTTTCACAGTCAAATCTTGCCGACCAGACGTTTTAAGCCTATTATATTCGGAAATTCTAAAACTCGAATTTATTATCTTTTATCATAATTATTATTATAATTTATCATTAGCTTTAAGACGACACCGTGATCATGTCTGTTCATTCTGTTAGCAATGACACAGTTAAATGCCCCCTCACTTGTCGGTTTAGGATAAAACCAATTTTTTCCGCACCTAACGTGGCGTACGACGCATGCGCACAACAATGTGAAAGACCTCTATTAACAGTGATTGGCAGTTTGAGTGACCATTAATATCAATTATCAGGGCTTCTTGATAACAATACGGACCGGTGTTTAATAAAGAGTTTTGCCATGAGGTGTGAATTCACTAATGCCGGTGTATGTTTTAATTCAAAACTTTACCATTGGGTAAAGCTAAAAAGGTAAAAAGCCCTATCAAATGATTGTCATAATAAAGATAATTTGCATAATCAGTATCACGCGCATCCAATCCCGATCGGTATTGCAGTCACGTGCAAACTCAAACAAGTGAAATGCTAAATATGCTAACAACACTTGGATTTCATTCTGCTTCCTCCAATAGTTAGAAACTTAAAAGTTTAATGCAGTTATCGTCTCAATTCAACATGCGTAACTGCCGTGACGACAACGGTATCACCATAAAATTACTATGTCCCGTAAATGCACGTACAAAAGACGACGAAAGTACACTGACTTCTTTTATAGTAACTTAATGTTATTTATCAGTAAGCGGACAGCACATGATCATTAAATGTTAGAAATCGAGATTTGATCTTACTTTAGCATGACCTGATGTGATGAAACGTTATTATAATTGGAAAGTCGTTTTTAAGCCGGAAGTGTTGTTTGACAGACACATACGGCATACTCCAGCAAAGAGATCGCAAATACAAATAACTATCGAATATTACAATACTTGTACATCAAAATATTCTAATGACAATTTTGCTATTCGTTGCCATCCCTAAAAAGAATACATCCACATAAAAATTAAAAAGGTGAGGAGAACAAATGCGTGTACTAAAATCATCATAATAAATATGTTTTGCATGTAGTCAATTTAACACAATGTCGAAATACTGGTCGATTGGAAATTATATAAACTTTGAAAGTTTCAGCAAAAAAGCCAATAACACTGGGAACAGTAGGGATTAAGTGCACCTACTAAAATATCTGATTAAATTGATTTTAATCAGAACTTGATTATATCTGAAGATGGTATTAAAGGCAGGGGATCGTAACCCTGCAGACTAGCAGACACTTTGCTTTTGGCCCAAGCAGATACCTTGTAAAATACCCACCATGTGGGAACAGCCTGATGGTAAAATTACCGCTAAATACACTGGTTAAAAGTTCTAAGTGCACACTTTTCAATTTTTAATATCTTAAAGTAAACTTATTCAAATTGAATGAAAGTTTGACTTAATGTTAATAATGATCAAACAACAATAATTTTTTGAAAACTGTGCATATGTTTTACGTTTTACGTCATCCACGTCGGCATACGCTTTTTATGCATTATCTCCGTGCGGCAAGCGAAATTTATTTTTTTACAATCTTTTTTGTTTTTCACATGTTCACCGACTCAAGACAAACACGAAAAACACACCAACAAATTGTAATCATGAAACGGTTGACATCAGCAGACAACGACATTGCCGTCAAAATTCTTTTCACAGGCACAACTTCAAATTTGTTGTAAACAAATATTGACGGTTTTCGTAAATGCAAAAGAAATACCTTATTTTTGCATATTTTATTAATTTAAGAAGAAAATCAAACGATATTATTTTCTAGATTGATTACGTTGCTTACGTTGAACGCTGATGTTACTCAATTACGTCATTACATATTAAATTTTACGTAAAACAACGTAAACTCGAAAAAATTAGTGTAACATTTGTTGGATAAGTGTCCAATAAATAAAATTTAAAACTAAAATTTATAGAAATTCAAAAAAATTCAAAATCGAATTATTCGAAAATGACGCTTATTCGGTCAAAAGGCGTATCCGAAAACTGGTCAATTTTATCGAAATGAATACATTTTTTTCGTTTGGAAAGGCTGTTACACATCTATAATAGAAAATTGTATCATCCCAAACTGCTCGACAATTCAAAAACTTTTGGCACAAAACATTGTGTGAAAAATGAAATTTTCTCCTTGAAATCCTGTAAAAACGTTATGGATAAAATAAAGTTGAGTGTGTTGGCTCATCGTGCCCAGCAGACCATTACAAAGCTACAGAAAGCTATTTCAGTGCAATGGAATGGCAAACTACAGTTTTTCCTTTAAATCTGCATGAAATTTAAATTATACAGAGATGAGAAAACGATCACAAATGATAGCCGATGCAATGATAATTATCTTGAGAATTGCTTTCTGAGAACAAGTGAGCTAAAATATTATTATTTTTTTAATCTGGTTAAGCAGACTTAAAATTTTTGGTGTGCTTTAATAAAATATTGATTCTTCTTCATTGTAATTTACACTATTTTGAAAGATTCAATCAAATTATTGGAAAAATTAACATTTATCAAGTGTGCACTTAGAACTTTTGACTAGTGTAAATAATAAAAATCAAGGACACTTTGGCGCTAAATCAAAACCATCACACTTGCCTCGCAGTGCCGAGACATCCGAATGGTTAAACATGGCTTTTCCCACCCGTACTTCCGGCAAGGGGGTGGGGGTGGGAGAGTGGATTCATATGACTTTTCGACTGGTGCATACGTTAAAATGGGATGTCTTAAGGTGAAATTGTGTCGCGTAATCCGTTTTAAGCACTAAAGTATAGTACAGTCATGGATACCTAACAAGCAATGATATACTGATCTTAATTGTGCTCATTGCATTTAATGGGTGCAGTTCTTGACTTGCCAATATAATCATGTTCAATACATGGTACAATTACAATAAAAATTACAGATATACTTCTGTTCATTATAAACTAATCAGTGTCTAACCTCTCCAAAATTTATAGCTCTCCATGAAATTGTCCTAAAGTGAGACAGTTCTCCATGAAATCGTCTTAAATGTAAAAAAATGAACACAGAGGCTCCTATTAGCACAGGAAACGTTCTAAAGTGTTAAATAATGTATGCCGCATCCCGCAAACACAGCAAGGCGAAATCTAATTCTCTAAAGCTCCCAAAATCAGTCTGCAGACATTGCAGAGTTTGGACCCCTATGTCGCTATCCCTTCTTTCAAGCTTCAACCACTGCATGGACAGACAAAAACGGACCAAAAGCAGATGTCTGAAACAAGCGGCTAGGTGGTTATCTCATACACAATACCTATAATACAAGAAAATGTACTTACTTTACTGAATTAGTGGTCGATGTAAACAAAACAATGCTGTTTTATCACCAATTGACACCACTCTCCATGAAATGGCCGTCTTAAAGCATCGATCTTCTTACTTTAGGTTAGACCCCTTGTATATGCCTAAAATACAAGACAACTGTTTTCTTCGATATATTGTTACCTGGTTCGGTAACGCCAAAAAATAATCATTCTGATTTTCAAATATTTAAGTGAAATAATAAGTTCAGGGGCAAATTCAGCGGGGGCACCCGGGACACGTGCTCCTCCCCCCTCAACCGGCCCGGACACCAATTAAAGGGGCAGTTTAGTGGTACACATATTTCATTATAAGATTAAACACGGTTATTCTAAAAATTTAATGAGATCTGATATTGCTTTGAATAGTTACTAGGCTTTGAACCGCGAAATTTCATTTTTATTCGCAACAAATAATGAACGTTTTACAATATAAGCATCACATAAAAATACGACTGCAGCTTAATCTGCTCACGATTATTACACTTACTGTGTATTTATTTATGACACCAGCAGGTTACAAGGCAGTAACCTGTGGCTATGTTGTTGTTTTTTTAAATAAGCTCGCCCATTTCGCATCCAGCAGAGGACAGGTGATAAAATCCATTGGACTGGTACAAGTGATAAAATCTGAGACCTGTCCACTTCTTTACTTAGTTTGGGCGCACATACTGCGGATTGGCGTTGTGAAATTTATTTGTTCGTAGTTTTTGTAAAATTTTATTTGTAACATATGAAAGATGACAACATGAGAAAATAAATTATCCGAATTGTGAGAAAATGTGTTTTTATGTGATAGATGAGACATAATTTGAACAATTCTAAACTTTTTGGAGACCTCTGGAGACGGGGTTTGTGTTCATTATTCCACCGTAGACAGCGTAAAGCTGTTTATTTGGTATTCTTTAGTAATCAAAATCAAGGCATTATTATTATTATCCAGCTTTCAAAATGAACAGCATAGAACTCGACGGGGACGATCGAAGTTCTCCAACGAAATTTTAAAAAATCGATTTACTCCCTTTAAGTATTTTTTTAATCCAGCAAAAAGATTCCAACTTTAATATTGTACTGTTTTTTCTAGTCAAATTAAACAACTAAAACGGTCAACCAATACATCGGAGTATCAGTTTTCTCCATGGTAAAAATTGATATTTATGTTTTTTAAACCGAATTACGTCTCATGCACCTGATATATGTTAATCCAATCGCCAGTAGTTTACCTCGTTCTGACTTAATACGCCATTTAGAAATGTGATTCGCTGTTTAAAAGGTCTTTATCTAAAGAAGCACCTTTTTGTAGTTCACACGTTTACTGTTTCTTTAGTTGAAACTTACTAGTGTGAATCTTGCAACCGAGGTGACTGTTTCTTTGTAAAACGATGTACAGTTTTGCCTAAAAGCGAACACAGGAAAGAGATGCGGAAGGAAATTCAGTACAGCCACAAAATCCAAAAGATAACAGAATCCAAATCATACGTCTCCGCATGTTAACACTAATACTGTTAACGGTTTTCGCACAATAAGGAACCGGTGTCATGTATCAACAGGGGCCGTTCTTTCATAACATTTTTTAAAACACTTTTAAATTGATATTCCACATTAATATGACGTTTTCATGTATCGATGTCAAGACTGCTTTACAATACTGAACCATCGGAAATGTAATGGACGGGTCCAGTGTGTAAAAATAGTTAAAATCTCCCTTCTAAATTACTCATAACAAAATTTTATACAAGTGGGTCAATACACATCGACAAAAACCAAGCTTTTCTGAAACAATCCATATTATTCTGATGTCTTTTGAACTTGAAACCGGTAAAGTAAACGATAACATGTTCCGTCACATTTTTCTTTTAAATCAAAGTAACGATAGTAAATCGAAATTGATGAGTTTGCAATAAATGTTAAATACAATTTTGATAACATGTTACATACAATTATGATCGGTCGCAAACGGCCCTCGGGCTAAAGCCCTCGGGCCGTTATGCTCCTCTCGGGCCGATTATCGCGCCTCGGCCCCGCTCAGCCGTGTATTATCCTCTAAATATATAAAATTATAATAGTTATTTTTCGTTTATTTGTTAACGTTCTTTTATAGGCCTTTCCAATAATTCGATTAATTTTTTGGTTACCTCCACTGTCTAGTCACGTGACTGCTCTACGGGGAAAATGATTGCTCGCTGTATTTACGTAAAAAGGAATATGTACCTACAACTTTCTTTTTTAACATGAAATTATTTTTTGAAAAATATTTTTTCTCGTTGAATTAGTAATAATACATCATTATATTTTTGATAATAATTTGTTAAACAACTAATAAACAACCAAGTTTCTTTGACTAATGTCTAGTCATTATTCCTCACGTTAAACACTAAACGTCTTTAAAGAACAGTCAGTGTTCTCTCCACGGCTAAATTTAAACTCGTCTCCGGAAAAGCGTGTCTAATCAACTACTGACATCATGTTACGAATATGTCGGCGGCGATTGATATTTGAAGGCGGCATGTCATAAAAATGGCACAGAATAAAACGCAGACGATATACGCCTTTCCAATAATTAGTTTCGCAGTCCTGTACGAGTTACTTCCCGCGACCGAAAATCAATCCAAAACGAGGCTCTGCAGGATAGCTGAACGATCGGGCTAATGGCTTAATTAAAGGAATACGTTCGGCTGTTTATAACCTTTGTTTAAATGATAAAATGTATTTTGAATAATACAATTTTCGTAATCAATTGATGACGACGAATACGATAATTGTAAAACTTTTTTTTAATTACACTGATAATCGTTTTTTCGAGCGTAGCATGAGAGCGGCCATTATTGACATCTCGTTGTCTCGCGAGAGATAAAACAACGAGGTGTGACGTCATTTACACACTTCCGTTTCATAAAGAATATACGTAGAGATAAATGCAGGCAAATTTATTTATATGAAAACATTGCTATATGCGTGAAAATATTGCAAAAGGAGCACAAATAGGAAAAAAATCACATTATTGTTTAAGTGTATTGAGTGTTTTTACCTTCTTATCTTACATTTTGCTCAAGTAATTGCATCGCTCACTAGGATTCAAAAGAAAATATGTTAAATGAGAATGTGATACGCTACGATCGCTTTGAAATTAATAACACGGGCGTGTTAAAACTTGTACCACTCAGTGTGCAACATTAAATTTTATAATTAGATTTAAGAAAGAAATATACAATTTTACAGTAAATGTTCGTTTTGACGTATTGAGTTGCACTCATCCCAGGCTTAGCGGCGTGTAGATTGATATGCATTTCAATTAATAACCATGAACAAGCTTAATCAAACCGGGCCTGAAACATTTTCATATTTGTCAGTGTTCGGTGACTTTCAAAGTTCCCTTAAATTTTCAAAAATACATTAATTCAATTCAGGGTCTTCCCCAAGACATTATGACACCGGTATGCCTTAATTTCTTGACAAACTTATATGGGACGATTGATCTGCCGGTATGCCTTTAATCTTTGTCGGGATGGCTTCATACTCAATAAACAGCTCAATGTCCCCCGAGCCATGTGCACTGTTGTGGGAAACACCAACCGTTTACAATCCCAGACAAGCTCTAAATTCGCCGACATCCGTTTATTCAAATTCGTCGTGTCATAAAGTTATTGGGTGCGTTTTATCAACATTCGTACGAAAAACCGTTCGTACCGTACGATCGTTGGCGTACGAATGTCGTACGAACATTCTTACGACCGTTTTATCAACGCGTTCGTACGAACAAGTATTCGTACGTTTTCGTACGCACAATCGCGTATCTCTCTGCGGTTCGTGCCCAGTGTCGTGTTGTAAAGAAACTTTATACAATTTTAACACATGTTTAGTAACTATAAAAAAAGTTTTATATGTGTGACACTTTTAGTAATGACCGGAAATGTTGTTCAATGTTACAAGCTATTATCGAACGTCGATATGCAATTGCAGGGCCCTGCATGTTATTCAATCGTTATTCTCGATTTCGTCACATTTCATAATATAAGATTGAATTGTACAAACCAGTTAAGTCCTGATTAAATGCGATTTATTTCCTGTATTATTTTCCATTCATTTTCTCAATAGTTGCCTTGTCTTCTTGATGTAGATATACGAAGCTCGAGCAGCGGTATAAGAATGAAAAACTCTGAAATCTGGCATTTACAGACTCATACCACGATAAAAACTTCTAGCATTCAAAAATAAGTAATTTCCTGTATCAGTTTCCTATCACTTTCCAACGATTAAATAAAGTCTTGATTTAAAACAAAATAAACAACGTGTACTGTTTGAAAAAAATAACATTCGTTTAATTACGTCACATATTCCTAAAATGACGTAGTAAATAGCATCATGGCGTATTTAATTTAATTAATGGAAGTGCTTGCTAAAACACCTTTAAGCGTTTGCAGATTGGACATCAAATTTATGCTAAATGATTATAATTTATTTTAATGTATACCTATAATAAATAGCTAAAAAATTGGACAAGCGGAATGACCCTACCCTCGGGCCCTAATCCATGTCACAGACATTATTGACAAAATTGGCGCCGCTTGCCATTTACCTACGCGTTTACAAACAATATCAATGAAGTTACCATCAACGAAAACAAAGTGAAGTTCGGATGAGATTGGGGAAGGAGCCGAGTAAAACTAATCACGAGTTTTGGGAGAGTTTATTGAGAAGTAGGTTTATAACATGTAGACCGGCTCGGCAGTTGTTTTCAATCTGTCAACCACAGATCAATCACAGTATTAATCCGAATGCGCAACTCTTTTGAAAGTCTATCTCTCTAGTGCTTACATTCCTCAATTAGAGCTTGATAGAAAAAATTCGCAAGTCAGTGGTTGTAATTTAATCATATATGCAGACATTTGCTAAGTTCTTCACTTAGCAGAATGTGAAAAATCATTTTGGCGCAAAGTTGTTGTGTATTGGACTTGTAAACACTAAAAGACCACACCCGTCATCCGACAGACCTAGGAGTAGACACAATACATTTCTGCATATTCATTTTTGCTTTTTTTATTTTAACGTATTAAGAAATGTGTGTTGACTTTAAATGCAAATGTATTCTGCATGTATCTATTTATTCGCGTAGTGGCAGAAGGGATAACAAACTTATATTTCGAGATTTAAGTACGAAAGTTCGTGTTGAAATTGTGAATTTCTACATTTTATATTAATATGATATGATATGTAAATCTGATTTGATGCATCAATCTGCAAGTACTATTGGTAACTTTAATCTTCACCTGGCAAAATGGGAAACTTTTAGTTGAAAGATATACAAAAAGTCTCGGGTAAAACCGTCGTCGCTATTCAATGGTCAACCCGAGTATAGTTGATTTCTTCAAACGGAATAATTGCCTTTGTTGAGAGAGTTAAAAAAATGATTTAACTATACACCTAGGTTTATTATGGTACTACTTCTGTCCATGTAACTGGGACTGTTACGTGTTCACGGGGGGGGGGGGGGGGGGGTGCGGGTGGCATTGCGAACAACAGTTACCGCTGGAACATATACTTGGTTGCAGCAGCGATACCGTAATTCAACTAAAAACTGCATTAAATCATCACCTATCGTTGAACTGCACTCACTTCAAGTCGGAATAATCGTCATAACGATGTTTTGATATATTGGCATCATATTATACCTGAGTGCAGGTTATCCAACACGCAATCGCGGCATCGAAAAACGTTCCCCGTTTTCCGAAGATATGCTTGGAATTTTAATATAAATGAGTCAAAGCTGACCACCTACCTTTCCTAATCAAAATAAACGTTCACAGTACCATCACCAGAACTTTGCATTCCATTTTTTCTCGCCTAACCAGCGGTAAAGGTTGTGCGCCCCCCCCCCCTCCCTACCCCCGTGAAACCCTTTTATCTTTTGTTGATCTGTATTTTTTTTAATAAATTATATGCAGTTACAGGATAGATAAGATTTTATTTTCTAACATTATAAGCAATTTCTTTTATTAATGAAACATTTTAATTATGAAACCGATATTAAACTAAAGTCTCAACTACCCTATACATGTAACTGCATATATTTTAAATAGAAGACAGGTCAACTAAGATAAATTTCAGAAAACGTAAAAATCCATTCAAATATATAGTTCTAAAGGGTTTGGCATTTTTTTAGTGTGTGAGTGGAAACTGGACTACACTGTATTATGTAGTCTGAGAATACCAACTGGGGAATACACTTCATCGCTGAAGTTTGCCTAATATTGACTTAGCAGCAAACAGTGTAAATTCGACTTTATGAAATTGGATCTGTTTTTCTTTTGGATAAAATGCATAATCAAAAGTCGACGGTAAAAGCAAACGCTTACCATTGGTGTTCGTACAATCGTTTCCATAGCTTCAAATAATCGTTTATTTTCACCCGATTCACAATCTTTATTTTTGGACGGAGGTGGAGATGTTTGCTGGTATGGTTTCTTGACTCGGTATTTAAATTTCATGTATATGAATTCAGCAAGCAGGGAAATATACAGCTGAGGAACGTTAAACATACACAATAAGTCAACACTTCGGCAATAAATCCACTAATCAACATTGTTTCAAACCCTATGACAGCTAATTTTGTTGCAATATCTGACAGCTTATTTTGTTGCAATATCAGACTGCACATTTTGTTCCGATATCAGGTACTTGTAACTTCTTTTCATCTGACATTGTTTTGTAAATATCCAATCACTAACAAGAACATATTTTCTTACTTTACTCTTAATTAAATTTATTCTGAATATGTAAAAATCAAAATAACACATAATAAAGAAATATATTTTTTATTGTGACAATAAGTTAACAAGCTAAAAACAATATGTAACAAATAACAATATTAACATATATAAATAATTACACTTACAACAAAAATTTAATGACATATAACCAACTCATCATCACCTGTAATTACTTTACTCTTTTTAGGTGGCCAAATAAGAACATTTCTGGATTTGCAATAATTGTGATGGTTTCACTGTACCTGATGCATTGTGCACCAAATGCTTGCATCTTTTGCATTCACTGTGATAAATTCTGCAATGGCCACACTTTGCAAAAAACTTAAACTGTATTTGTTTCATTTCAATTTTTTTGACATTTAAATAATGTTTTGATAAGTGAACATAATTTATCCCCACACATATCACTCTGTGTAAAGTGATGTCTGATCAGAATCTTTACTGATCACTGTTTGATTTGTAAGGATTTTTCTGACCAATCAAACCTTAAACAGATTTCATGTCATTTTAAAATGTAATCATATTCAAATTTTTATAAACAATGTTTTAGTTCACTTTGAATTTGGCAGGCTTAAATTAAAACTATGGTTCCATTTAATTTATACAAATAACATTGATTCTGATCAATATTGTGTTGCATTCATCTGGGTATGAAAATTTTTTGTGTTATCTAAAGTATAACTTTATCCTTTTACTTCATTTATTGTTTTATCGCTAGGGCAAACTGTGTAGATCCTATCAGCTGGCACATCTGTACTGTATGATCAGGATCTACATGTTTGCCCTTGGATAACAACCATATCCCATGGAGTAAACTTTTAATGGTCATTTTAGCAACATGTGCAACTATGATAATAATGATAATAATTATGTAAACACAAAATAAATATCACTATTAATAATTACTCCTGGTTCAGAATTTGTATCCTAGAAATTGATGAGCTTTTTTGTGTCAAAACCTTAAAAAACCAGCCCACTTCATAACATATGGATAATGTCAGATTTACCCATACAGTTGAACCTGTATTACGCAGCCACCCAAGGGAGTGACAATAAGTGGCTGCTTAACAGAGGTGATTGTTAAAGACAGGTAAAAATTAGAACAAAATGTCAGTTTAGGACATATTCAAACTGGCTGTTTAAGACAGGTGGTAACTATTTACAGGTGGCTGCTAAGGCAGGTAACTGTACATTTAATGTTATACAAATAGGATTTTTACTGCCACATTAATACTATAAACCCTTTACTACCTGGATATGCCTTTTATCACATGGGCAAAGTGTGTAGATCTAGATCAGCCTGCTCATTTATGTAGTCTAATCAGAACATACACTGTTTGCTTCTATATTCATTACATTATTTCTAAGATGTGACCAGAGCATATCCAGGTCTGACTATAAAGATGTGCAGGCTGATCCAAATCTATACTTTTCACCAATGAGATATAAGCTATAAGTCAGGATTAATTGTGGCATAAAATAACTTCATTCATTTTCACTTATTTCACTGAACCCACATCTCATGAATATCTTAGGCCAACCACCTTATTATAATATGACATGTTATTAACATGTTATGAAGTATATAATAATTATGGTTGTATAGAATATATCAATATATACTATTGTTTAAATCAATTAAAATCTATTCTACACTTGCATCTTCTTTTTCTGGTAATGCAATTTTAACACAATACAATCTCATTTGGTAAGTTCATCTTCAATCACAGTATTTTTTTCAGAAGTCCAAATACATATTAAAACAACACAAAAAGTTTCTATACACTTCTAAAATTTCATTGTTGTTTCTGTAACTTCTACAGAAAGATACTCATCAAAACTTGCCTAAAACAGATTAATAATTCTATTTCTGTCAATCATGGCATTCCCTCCCTCTGGCTGTAATCATCCAAAACTTCATCTGTGCAGTTTACCTCTGGAATGGGGATACCCTTATCACATTATAAATTATGCAGAGGCTTGCAGGCCCTGACTACTCTGTTACACTTGTCTGACTTGAATGGCAATCAGCAGAAAGGAGACCAACAAGATTCTCTTCTAAGAAGTCCTGAAAAATAAATTTATTACCAATGTGTTGAGGTTTCCAAACTTATATGACCTTAATAAAATATATTTTAATAGTGATTATCAGATGGCCTTCCCCAATTTTTACAAGAAATAAGTTGACCTTACCAAAAATTAATTTAATTCATTATAAAATGCAACTTCTGACATTATTACAAAGAAACACTAGAAGGATAGTTCTTAAAGCTACATGTTCATAATACATAAAATTAACAACATTTAATGATCATCATCACCAAGATGTTGCAAAATGCCAGATGTAGTCCGTCAAATCATTTGTTCATTGTTTGGAATAACTTGCTGGTGTGTTTTAACAATTATTTGTAGATTCTATGGCTATTTCAACTAATTTACCTTGAAGTCACAGCTATTAATCATTGCAGAGTCAAGTGGAGAACCCGGCTATTTGGAAACTACATCAATCAACCTAAGATGGAAAAAATAAAACATTATCAGTCCTATGTACAATCAAATAAAACATTATCAGTCCTATGTACAATCGAATGGTAATTTATTAAAACTGTTTAGAGATTTGTATTAACTTTCTCTAGAATAATTAAAATTGGTTTGAATCCTGGTTGAGGCTTCAACATTTTCCCCCTCCTACATCATTGGTGGCCAGTGTGCTGGTCCTTCTGGACACTCTACAAATTGATCTACCTTGGCTGCCTGATGACACTAAAACTATTTTCTATTCAAAAATTTATTAGCCTTGACAATCTGGACTGGGCTTATGCACTATCACAGGCATAATGACCAGCATGTTGTTGTCATAATTTCTATTGTCATCTGGGTTTTGTTAAAACAAAATGTTTTTTCCGCTTTAAATTTACTGAACGCCGGTAGGTTGGAGTTATTTCACCAAGACAACTTGTACTTTTTTGTTCATATGAGAACCTGTTGGCTGGTTGGGGCAAGTGTGAGGTTGGTGCAACCTAGAACCTGGTTTAAACATACAGTGGTATTGTTTTGCCACTTGCAGTTCCAAGGTGATAGCCCCTAGGGTTCTCAATTTCATAAATTGTTTGGGCGTCTATTTGTACTACCATGCTCTCATCCACTTTTTGGCTAAGAGGGGAGTCTGTGTTTGCTGGATGTGGCCATTCCTGATATAGGCCTATGCATATTTCACTGTTTCTTTAAACAATGAATAACACAATAGTCTATTATTGACAAGCAATAAATTTCACTTCTCAACAATACTAGAAGTTAACTGGTCCAACAACAAGTACAAAAACTGTCTAAATTATACTGAGCAATTGCAAGGACAAGTGGGTGGGGAAAATATTCAGTCCATGAATTTACTAAAATTATCGCTCGAAGGTATACACTGATTGGACTAATCTCAATTAGTCAATATATTTTTTTAATAACCACATTATTTCATTAAAAAAGTCAAAGAATATCGAAAATTTAAACAGAAAAACACTTCTCTTTCTGGGAAAACTGTTACTGAAAAAAGTCGGTCTGTTTGGTTTCAGTAAACACCGTTTCTTAAAATAGAACTTGACATTTATCGGTCCAGTGAATTTCCACACGCCTACTGATAATTTCATAGGTGTAAAAGGTATAAATCAGTTGTAACCTGGTGGCATCGGTTGACTCCTCAGATATTTTCTCGCTATTTTGTCACCAATTAAATCTACAATGTGGATATATTCCCATCTCTATCAAGTCTATAACTATACTGAAACTCTGCATCGCTCAGTTCGGCAGTTCAATGCAATAGAAGGCGAAAAATCCTATTTTTGTCCATATCAAGTGATAAAAAAGAACTCGGCGGCCATGTTTTTTATTCGTACGACAGGGTTGGACCATTCGTAGCTTTTGCGTTCAAACTTACGAATTCGTAGCACCTTTGTTCGTACGAAATTATTGATAAAACGCTCTGTATTACGTACGAACGTCGTACGATAATCGTACGCATAAAACGTTCGTACGAACGTTGATAAAACGCACCCATTGTGTCTTCAGGTCGCAAATGAATTTACAGATCAAAAACGTAACGGTAAAGCAAATTGGCCAATGACGATCGCATTTTGGCCGAAAAATCTGCCAAGTCGATCAGGAAAAATATTTTACACCTATATATTGGCCTCACTACTCTTTAAACAAGAAAAAAAGGTTAAAATGTGCTACAATTCTCGGTAATTCTTTTGTAATTAATGGTGGCATAACAAGCAGTTTCTTTCTATCTTGGCTAATTCAGTTTCAGAATTTTCAGGCTCAAAATCATACACTATTATATATTTGTTAAATGAATGAATATTCCATGGTTGAGAATGATAAGAATTGGACATTAAATGGAAACGATACGAATCGGAAGTGTGTAAATGACGTCATCAGCAGGTGCGCGCATCGAAAAGGAAACAAACATGGCGACGGTCATAGATGCCCGCCGATTTTGCAAATAACGGATCTTTGACAGGAGATAACTTTGTCAATATTTAACATAAAATTAAGTTCTATACGTCAAAATGATGCATAAGTAACGCTTAATAACATAGTACTGGTGAAATCCAGCCAAACGTGTTCCTTTAAGCACATAATAGCTAACCTTATCCGCTATATTGCAGGTCTGCGTTCGTCGCCGGCGGTGAAAAAATAAGTTGCTGGTCTGTTATTCTAGCCAGACTTTTTATGTTTACTATAGACCTTTCCCATAACTAGGTTGCCGTTCGTGGTAAATCATTGATTACATCCCTTGATTACTGGTGAATGACTTCCGGGGACGTTCAAAACAAAAAGGACGTTATAGAGATCGACGATGCATGTAAAAATATGACCGACAATCAAACGCTGAAATTATAACAGATATCTGGAAAGCACATTTGAATGATCATTCATTATGTAATGACAACTAATAAAATATAATAAATTGTCATAACTAAGAAAAATACATTTATAACGGCGCTTTCAGTTATTCTAACTAGCGTTCCGTATATTTCGGCGGGCCGCTTCCAGATATTCCTCGATTAGTATATGACCGAAAAATATATAAAAAAAACAAACTCAAAAGTATTTAGGTGTTTGTATAAATATATATTTGAATTATAAGAAAATATTACAGATTTACGCTAGAATTAGTATATAAATATGGCGCTTTCGGTATGTGACATACAAATATTAAGTATGCATATATACGTTCTTTTTGTTAATTTCAAATTATTTTTTTTTGGTATGGACAAAAAACCTAAACGTTTTTAGTTTTTATGAATATATTATTAAACGGTAATAATATATTCGAAATTTAAGCTAGATTTAAGATATATAATTATTTTATATGAAATTTATTTTGCGATTTCGGTATGTAACATGCAAAGTTATGTGCTACCAATCTGAAATATGGTAGTTAATAAAAGTGATCATCTTCTGTTAATTTTATCAAAGGAAGTGTGTATCGAACTTCTACAGTTTATTGTCAAAATCAGTTGTATGCTTAATTTCATATTTGACTACCTATAATTCTTTGTAAGCCGGCGGTTTGACAATTACCGATAAAATATAGATATCCCTTAGTGTTGTCTTGGTAATGATTGCCCGAGGCAGAAAAAATATCAGATTATTATTGATTTTACATGTACATTAAGACATTCAATCTTTTACATGAAGAAACAACTAAATTTGAAGCAAGAGCAAGGGAATACCGCTCGTATTAACGATTACCTTAACTGCATTTTAGAAATAGTGTTTTATAGCTAACATCCGACGGATTTAACCCTGTTATATAAGTACGCATATATACGGTCTTTTGTCCTTTTCAAATACAATCTTTGTATTAAATAATCAATATTTTAACGAACATTTATTTTTTTCTTCATTTTGATTTGCAGTAAAATCATAATTATATCCTAATTGTTATCTTGTCTCTTTTATTATCGGACGTCCCCGGAAGTGGAAAGTGATTTTTCGGTCATGCGCACTTTGTCAAAGGGCAAGTAATGTTCAAGGGAACCTACCTAGTTATGGGAAAGGGCTTTTTGTTAGATATTTCGATTTTTAATGATTTAAGAACATGTACCATTCTTGTTGATAGTAGGCAGCATGAAACGCAATTTGCACAAACATAAGCATTAATTTTACCAATTATGTACAACAATTTCTTCTTAATATCTTTTCTGCTGATAATATATTTAACTGGTGTAAATGTTGCAACTTGCTAAGGCTAGTAATGCGCTATTCTCCGGAAATCGTGATATGTCAACATCAGGTTACATGATCTGTAGACAAAAAATACAATCTGAATTGGTTGATACTTACACATTTGGCTAATAGAATTGTCTTCAAAATTTAAGGCGTTTAACGAATAAATAATTTGAATATTTAAAATGTTACGTATACTTCACAACAAACTATGATTTATTCTGTCTTGAAATAAAACAGGATCGGTAATCTGATTGTTTGTCGTAGAATAAAATCCAAGGATTTAGATTCCGGCTTCAAAAAAGATGGGAATATTTATATCACAATAAGGTTGCATATCCAATTTAGATTTCTTAGGTTTGACAGATTGTAATTTTGGCATAAATGCCCAAAATCTTAATTAAACATATATAAAATGTTTTGACAAGATTTGTTTCTTATTGACGGCTTTTGTTTCTATAACGTGTCGTAATGTTTATTAAGAATCCATTTAAGTGCTAAATCAAATACATTTGCTGGCACATCCAGTAGTTAAAGGACTCCGAATACTTAAGAATTGGGAGGTGTAGATATTTTTGTTTGTATTTCCATTTATTTATCGTCGCTACCGGTTGCCCATATGAGCGACGCCTCTAGAAGAGTGTTAGTGTTTTGGAGGATAGTGCAAGATACAGAGGACTCTCCAATTCCAGAATCGTCCCTGGTTAAGTGCCCGGTGTATAGCACCACTACACTGGACCTCGGTTTTAAGTCCCATCCGAACGACTATATTAGTTATTTTAGTTGGAGTAGCGGGGGATCGAACCAGCGATCCCTGGACTCAGAGGCAGACGCGCTAACCACTGAGCTAATGATCCGCTCTGAGGTGTAGATACCTTGCAAATAGAGATTACACGATCTCTATTGGTCTATGATATCTGCCCCTTTAAGTAATTGACAGATGACCCCGTGTGCGAGACAGTTTGACATGTTTATGGCATGCCGCCTTCAAAATCAATCGCCGCCGACATAATCACAACATGATGTCAGTAGATGAATAGACACGCTAATCCGGAAACGAGACTCAATAAAGCCGTGAAGAGAACACTGCGACTGTCTGTTATTTCAAGTCGTTTAGTGTTTAATGCGAGGAATAATGAATTGACACTTTTAGTCAGAAACCTGATTGTTTTATAAATTATTTTCAAAAATATCATGACGCTGATGTATTATTACCATTCCAAAGATAAAATATATTTTTCAAAAAAGAATTTTATGTTAAAAAAGAAAGTTGTAGGTACATATTCCCTATTACAGCGAGCAATCATTTTTCCTGTAGAGCAGTCACGTGACTGGACAGGGGCGGTAACCAAATAAATTCATCGAATGATTGGAAAAGCGTATAAAAGAAATTAGAAGTCTGCAGACAATATAGGCAAAGAAGGGCGTTGAGAAACGCAGACAACATAGATAATGAAGAAACTAGAAAACGCAGACAACATACAATAAATACAAAATGTTAATGTTGATTAAATTAATGATATTTAAGTTGTAGAAAAAAAAAGAGAAAAAGCTTTTATTAATGATATATTGAAGTGATTATGATGATTAATATTTTAATAGCACTTTGATTAGCTAATTATTAACTTAATTGGTAATCATGACAATATTTTGTAGAATGATTAAAGTGTGATAAAATTATGAATTGGTTTGATTGATCTTAGAACAAACAGCTTTTGTTGAAATTTAGCAACTTATTTATAAAAGTGGTAAACAAAAGGGTAAAAATTAATGTCTGTAGAGTTGTATCTCTTCTTTGATTGTGTAGAAAGAGAACGATTACTGCTGTACATGTTAGGTCATGTCGACGATGTCATTCGAACGCTTGTTCCTATTGAAAAATATACTGAATTTATGAATCTGAATGCAACTTTTTTGAGGGCAGTTTATGCTTGTAAAAGCTTTTCGTAGGATTTTAATTTTCGTCTTTTCGTAAAATCTTACTATATGCTGCTTTTAACTGGCTCCAAGGTTGTAATGCTGGGCTTGGGAACCGGTCACGGATCTTGTGGGTCTGATTGGCTAAAATGGAGAATCGTCTCTATTTCAGCCAATCGGATACTTGAGATTTTGGACTGGTTTCAGTTCTCGGTTTTGTAATCTTCAGCCCAGATACTGTATTATCTCCCTTTACGCTTGCCTCTCTCGCAGAGACTTGCTAGTGGGGCAGATTGAACCTTATTATATTATGCTTCATTTACATATTATTAATTCCCTATATTCTCTTTGTCTCATATTATGTAACTTGTATATTTATATGATATTTGTGCTTTAAACTGTTATTTACTCTTCAGAAATGGAGAAAATAAAGATGATAATAATAGAAAAAAAGTCATTTTAAAACATTTTCATCAACCATTTATAACAAAATCGGCAAAAATCATTTAAACCATTTAAGAAGAATATAATTACAAAGAAAACTATCAGAAAATCATCATCATTATCATCATTTTTGTTCAGTCACAGTCATAGTGAACAGCAGAAACAAAACATGAAAACAACAACAACAACATCATCATCATCATCATCATTATCATCATCGTCGTCGTCGTCATCATCATTTACATATTCAGACAAAATCTCCGTATTTTAATGAAGAAGTATTGGCAGGCCTTTTTTACAATCTATTTTAATTAATTTATTAAAGTTTATATATGTTTGGGTAAAACTTTCCCAAATGCTATTTTATTTAATTCAGATCAGAGCGCTTTAAGTTGCAAATATCAAATAATGAATGGCTCGGGTCTCAAACAACAGTGTGACAATTAGAATATTTAATCTCAAGTCACTTTCCTAAAACAACACTTTTATCCCCAACAAGCAACGTTTTCGACCTCTTACAAATCTACAACTTAACTTCAAAAGGCCTTTATCACACCTCCAGCTGGTAAAAACCAGTCTTGCTAATTAGATTACGTAACATGATCGTAAAACACCAGGCCCTTTTCTTAATAAGCATTGTTTTTCATGACTTAACGGTGATTGGCTGAATACTTAAGTGAACGTTTATAAATGCTAAAATTTCGATGCCAGCCAATAAAAAAAATTTCATAAAGGATACGTGCAGTTACATAAATAGGTAAAGATGCATTTAGTTATTAACTTTAAAAAATCACTTAACAAAGATGATGGTTATTCCTTTTATGCCTGTTTCACTTTTTTTTAATAATCTGACAATGCATTTTAACTTCCAAAGTACTTTTAAACTTTTTATCTATGCTTTTAACTGCTTTATATTAGCAATTCTAAACCGGAACTACCTGATCAGCAAGGGAATCCACTCTCAATGGGAGGTAACTCTGGATATCGGTAGGCCCCCATTGTGATAATTGCAAATAACTTACTTGACATTTGATATGTGGTGAAAAATGAAATGTTGTAAATTATGCTTTAATCACTTTAATCTGTGTACCAAGTATGATATGCTGGATCATTTTCATCAAAGGCCAGGTAAACATAAATAAGAAAAAAAAAACAACTTTTATAACTTTAGAAGTAGTCAAGATCATTCATTTAAATGGCAATACGAAAATTATAAACGGCCTTTTATCTTCACCAATGGTCTACGGTAGGTGTATGTTATTAAAATAGAGAAAACTTAATATTTCAATAACTCATGAGGTAAAGTAAACAAGAATTTGAAATGCACTAACACAACAATTAACTTTTAATTATATCCGTTAATTTTTGTATTTGATTGTCATAAAATAGTCGATTCATAAACATAAGAGTCATAAACAAACCTTATAACCATTCATGCATCTCTAGTTTTCTTATTTAAATGTTCACTAATCATATTATGTTACACGAATTCCGCCGCCCCAATATCCAAAACTTGCCTAGGCCATCAACGAAGTTGCTGAGGCTATTAAGTAATCACGGCAGTTTTAACTCTCTCGTGATATCAATCGGACAGACCGCTAAATGCATATTACTTACACATTTTACACAACATAAATCAAAGAAATAACGTATATGTTGATCAGAGAAACAAAAACTGTCTATATTCTGTTCCATATTTATCAATATAATTTAATAAAACTAATGTTTTACCTTGTTTATAATGCAATCCGTTAAGCTTCCGTTCATTGTGTGTAACCTATCTTCGTAAAGCAAGGATTCAAGTAGCCAGTAGGCTAATAATAGATTTACTGATAAGAACTGACCTTAGCAACCGTTGCTAGTGGTACAAAATTTGTATGACTTGAATTCAGTTTATTATAGATATGTTTATGTTGAGGTATGCATCTGGAACCAAAATCTTAAAAAATACTTGTGTAAGAAAAAAATATTGCTGTGGAGTCTTTAAAAGTGACTCGAGGTATACATACAAAGATAACATGAAAGATGTATTTTATGCCATTTTCAAAACCGAACAAACATGAACTGAAGTTCCAAAAGTGGGTAAGTGCATGCTATCGGGAGTATTTTTCTATCGACAAAGTGAAAAAAGTGGACATGCAAACGCTGTTATTAATTTCATATAATATAGGTCTTTGATAACTTGTTGGGAGGCAAAATACCTTCTGGACACAGAAAAGACTAGAATAATAAAAAGCCATGATTTGACAACCGAACAGACCTATTGGTTTGAGTATTATTTAAATATCTAACCAAAAACTCTGCGATTTTCTTACCTTACCCCACACAATTTCTACATTGACACCGTGTATGCCGGTTAAAAGCGTTGCATCGCGGCGTAGTGCCGTTCGCGAAGCGTACAAGGCTAGCCAGGGCGGGTAAGGGAGTGATTAACCTCAAGATCCTTTCTTGATGGGTTTGGTCAAACTAAATTAAAAACAAGAGGGCCAAATCGAAATGACTCTATCGCTCACCAGATTCTTGGATTCACGAAATGAAAGGTAGAAAAAATTTCAAGAAAATAACAAATAGTAACACAGCTGACTTCGCAACAATTTAAAAAAAAACAGGCCTTATAGCATCACACAAAGATATGTTTTCAAATTTCATGAGATGACGATTCTTCTTCATTTGCTGAAGTATTATAGCATTTCACACTGTCAAACTTGAGTTCAATTCAAGAAGCCCCATAGTCTTCAACCCATTACATTTATGCAAAGAATCCGTTTTCGTTCGAGGCAGTAGTTTGGTTGAAATTAATGTAATATACCTTTTCATACAAAAATGCATAACTCTTTCCTCCATCTATTTACCTTATTGCGTGAACAAACAGTGTAGATCCAGATCAGCCGGCACATCCCTATCGTCTGAACAAAATCTACACTGTATCCTTTTTTATTTGTTCTGTTACTTCTGATTAAAATGCGACAAGATCCTAAACAGACGACACAAATGAGCCAGCTGATCTGGATCTACACTGTTGGCATTGCATAAAAATGTGTATATATGGAGGAAAGGGTTAAAACTGGTTCGGTCAAAAGACCTACAAAAGAAAACCCAGGTCCCTATTCGAGCCACTTCCATACCGCTTTGGTATAGAACATTCAGTCAATCCTTTATAGCCGCAGATATTTCTTCAGCCGACCTACTAGAATGCGCTCACATGCCTACTAGAATGCGCTTACATGCCTACTAGAATACGCGCTGGAATGTTGTTGTTGTCGTTGTTTATTCCCAGTTAAAGGTCCCTCCAGCCTCTGATGGAGGACATTATGGTGTGGTCCGACGCGCTGGACTGCTTCGCTAGTCCAGTATATATATCCCAAAAGACCTAGACTGTAAACCTAGACCTAAACAATAAAACGCTGAAAACAATCAACAACTGTCACTAGTGTTACTGCCAAAGTAAAAACGATCTTACTGCTGTCACTGCTGTTACTATCGCAGTAAAAACGATCTTACTGCTGTCACTTCCGCATAAAAAAATCTTACTGCTGTCACGGCTATAACTGCCGCAGTACAAATGATCTTACTTCTGCTACTGCTGTGACTGCCGCAGTAAAAACGGTGTTACTGCTGTCACTGCTGTTACTGCCGTAGTAAAAACGATCTTACTGGTGTCACTGCCGCAGAAAAAAACGATCATACTGCTGTCACTGCTGTCACTGCCGCAGATAAAAAGATCTTACTGCTATCAATGCTGTCACTGCCGTAGTAAAAACGATCTTACCGCTGCAACTGCTGTGACTGCCGCAGTAAAAACGGTGTTACTGCTGTCACTGCTGTTACTGCCTCAGTTAAAACGATCTTACTGCTGTCACTGCCGTAGAAAAAACGATCTTACTGCTGTCACTGCAGCAGAAAAAAACGATCTTACTGCTGTCACTGCGGCAGTAAAAACGATCTTACTGCTGCTACTGCTGTGACTGCCGCAGTAAAAACGATCTTACTGCTGTCACTGCTGTTACTGCCGTAGTAAAAACGATCTTACTGCTGTCACTGCAGTCATTGCCGCAGAACGATCTTACTGCTATCACTGCTGTCACTGCCGCAGTAAAAACGATCTTACTGCTGTCGCTGCCGCAGTAAAAACGATCTTACTGCTGTCACTGCTGTCACTGCCGCAGTAAAAAAACGATCTTTCTGCTGTCACTGATGTTACTGCCGCAGTAAAAACGATCTTACTGCTGTCACTGCTGTTACTGCCGCAGTAAAACGATCTTACTGCTGTCACTGCTGTTACTGCCGCAGTAAAAACGATCTTACTGCTGTCACTGCTGTCACTGCCGCAGTAAAAACGATCTTACTGCTGTCACTGCTGTCACTGCCGCAGTAAAAACGATCTTACTGCTGTCACTGCTGTTACTGCCGCAGTAAAAACGATCTTACTGCTGTCACTGCCGCAGTAAAAACGATCTTACTGCTGTCACTGCTGTCACTGCCGCAGTAAAAACGATCTTACTGCTGTCACTGCTGTCACTGCCGCAGTAAAAACGATCTTACTGCTGTCACTGATGTCACTGCCGCAGTAAAAACGATCTTACTGCTGTCACTGCTGTCATTGCCGCAGTAAAAACGATCTTACTGCTGTCACTGCTGTCACTGCCGCAGTAGAAACGATCTTACTGCTGTCACTGCCGCAGTAAAAACGATCTTACTGCTGTCACTGCTGTCATTGCCGCAGTAAAAACGATCTTACTGCTGTCACTGCTGTCACTGCCGCAGTAGAAACGATCTTACTGCTGTCACTGCCGCAGTAAAAACGATCTTACTGCTGTCACTGCTGTTACTGCCGCAGTAAAAACGATCTTACTGCTGTCACTGCTGTCACTGCCGCAGTAAAAACGATCTTACTGCTGTCACTGCTGTTACTGCCGCAGTAAAAACGATCTTACTGCTGTCACTGCTGTTACTGCCGCAGTAAAAACGATCTTACTGGTATCACTGCTGTTACTGCCGCAGTAAAAACGATCTTACTGCTGTTACTGCTGTTACTGCCGCAGTAAAATCGATCTTACTGCTGTCACTGCTGTTACTGCCGCAGTAAAAACGATCTTACTGCTATCACTGCTGTTACTGCCGCAGTAAGAACGATCTTACTGATGTCACTGCTGTTACTGCGGCAGTAAAAACGATCTTACTGCTGTCACTGCTGTTACTGCGGCAGTAAAAACGATCTTACTGCTGTCACTGCTGTTACTGCGGCAGTAAAAACGATCTTACTGCTGTCACTGCTGTTACTGCCGCAGTAACAACGATCTTACTGCTGCTACTGTTGTCACTGCGGCAGTTATATCATTTCACTGCTGTCACTGCTATTACTGCTTACTGCTAACTTCACGTTCCCGAATTTTAGTGGATTATTCAACATTTGAGCAAGTTTATTCAGCGTAGCATTGCAAAAAAGATCAAAACTTAGTTTGGATAGCTTACAGACATGTTAAATTCAGTTTTACATGTGGAAATCGTGGATGGAATGAGTCAGAAAGTAAACTTATTTTGGATATATCAGGAAAAAAACTAAATTCAGACTGGATAAACAAGAGACTTGGCTGCCACAGTGTGTAGTAATGTTAAGGCTGTTTTTGTATTCAAAACAAAACAACCTTCATATCTGCATCTCCTTGGTAGCTTATACCAGCCAGGTCACCAGCGTAGATTGAAGATTGAACATTTAAATCAGAGCTGACACTTCATCTCTTCAGACCGGTAAATTAGTAATTTTAAAATCTAGAACTATGGATATTTTGTTAATTAATAAAATTGTCATTAATCAAGTGAATTCATATTGGCATTGTTATTGGGCCTCGGGCAGTCATATTAGCCCTCGGCCTACGGCCTCGGGCCAATATGACTACCCTTGGCCCAATAACAACGCCAAAATGAATTCACTTGATTAATAACATTATAATACTATACTATACTAATACTATACTATACTATACTTTATTAATTAACTAAAACAATATTGACACAATATATACAATTCGGTCCACCTTATATGGGTTGCACTCAATTCATATGAAATTTCAACAGGGCCAATACGAGATAACCTGGGCCAATACGGGTTTTACTGAGCCAATATGAGATCGCATGATTCTGATTGGATAATGAACTGGTCCAATATGGATTAAATCACTTCCTTTTAAAAACAAAAATGCCGCCATTTTGGAATTTCTAAGTCGAATTTTTATGGATAAAAATGATAATAGATAGTGTGACTTTGGACACGAGGTGCATTTATTCAAAGCGGCAGAGGATGTCTATGTTGCCGCTTTTGGTCGTTTCTTTCTGTGTAATGAAAATCTTTGAGTTTATCTAACTCATCAGTACAACAACAAAGCAGATGTCTGCAGCAAGAATTCTTGAAACTAAAAAACAGTGACTTTTAAGGGATTACTCTTGATTTGAGCAAGTATATTCAGAAAAAATTTGCAAAAAGGATCAAAGCTTCGTTTGGATAACTTACAGACATGATAAATTGAGTATTACATGCGGAATTCGTGGATAGAATGTGCGAAAAAAGAAATTTTTTTGGATATATTTGGATATGAACTAAATTTAGACTGGAAGAACAAGAGAGTTGGCTGCCACAGTGTGTAGGAATGTTCAGGTTGTTTTTATATTCAAAACAAAACAACCTTCATATCTGCATCTCCATGGTAGCTTATATCAGCCAGGTCACTATTGGACATAGACTCATTGAAGATGCCAGACATTAGAATCAGAGTTGACACTTCATCTCTTCAGGCCGGTAAATTAGCAAGTCTAGAACTATGAATATTGTGTTAATTAATAAAATTGTCATTAATCAAGTGAATTCATATTGGCCTTGTTATTGGGTCTCGGGCAGTCATATTAGCCCTCGGCCTTCGGCCTCGGGCCAATATGACTACCCTTGACCCAATAACAAGGCCAATATGAATTCACTTGATTAATAACATTATATTATTAAATAACTATACGTTATTAGCCCTATAAAAAAGCATCTGCCACGTTCAATAACACGACAGCCTGCTTTATAACAGGGCCAATATCTATATCATTTTCTCGGCCCCGGGCCGAGAAGTGTTATAGATATAAAGCCCGCATCTGAAGCAATTTGATTGGATAATAAGACAGGGCCGAAAAAGTGATAAAGATTTACATCCGAACCTCATTGTTTACCGGATTTTTGGCGGCCATTTTCTTTCTCGCTTAAAACATAAAAACGGGGGTTCGGGGGCGGTAGCCCCCGATATAACATAAACCAGGAACACGAAACGAAAGAAAAAACTGGATTTTACCATTAATCGAACAAGTCGGTAAGTTACCTAGTTACTCAAAAATACTACTATTTCGCGGATTTTTTTACGTACCGGTAAACTGCAATTGTCACCAATGTTCAGCAAATAACCATCATGTCCATTGAATTAAAACTTAAAACAAAATAAACAAATGGTACTATTTCAAAGTTTAAAAATAGTAAACATTCGTCAAATTACGTCACATATCTCTCAAATGACGTATGAATTGGCATCGTGACGTATTAATTAAATTAGTGAAAGTGCTCAATTAATTACAAAGTGAAGCGAGAGTAGTGTTACAACTTGTAAGTAATTGTGGTTATTTAATAAAATTGTCAATAAATAATTGATTTGATATTGGCCCTGTTATTTGTCCTCGGGTCAGTTGTATTAGCCCTCGGCCTTCGGCCTCGGGCCAATACGACTGCCCTCGGACAAATAACAGGGCCAATATCAAATCACTTATTTATTAACATATAAGAATAGCAGGTTACTGCCTTTTGCAAACAGGTGATTTTGGACAAGGCCGAAATGGTCGTAGGAATTTATATTACTATAAATAAGATCGCTAATGTTTCAGCTCTATCTTTGACCATGCTTATGGGAGCCTATTACATGTACCACTTAAAAAAAATCTGTACAAGACTATTGTCATTTGGAGCGGAAAGACATATGCTCATTTAATTCAATATTTATCAACATAAATCTGTATAAATCTTCTCAAAAAGGTCAACATTTAGAAAGCTTATTAGCACATGTAGGGATAAGGCTGACATAAAATGTGTTCTTAACCCACGAGGTCTCCCTGTCCCGTTGAGTGGTGGGGTAAGATCGCATCAAAGAAGGTGACGGATCCATCTTCTACGAATAAAAAAGTTCAAGTAAAAATACTGTCTTGTCTTTCTATATAGCCTATTAATTTAAAAGTGAAAACCTTCATTAAGACCACGACGAAATTAAGACCACCGCAACATTAAGACCTCTAAATCAATGTACCTTTTCACGGTCTGGCAATATTGTTCACCACAAAAAAGACCAACCTATTGTAAACCCCATTTCTATTCAGTCCCATAGGTGTTGTTAGAAGTGAGCTTCAATGCAGTTTGCTTGGACATCAGTTATTCAGTATAATGATACAGATCATTCAAAATCTTATCTTTCTATCCAAACAGTTTTAAAGCAACAGGGTATATGCTAGGATATGTCTACCAAGATATATTTTAACATTGAAACCAGTTTCGTTTTTGCGATGAACAATTGAGATGCAAGATTATTGTACATTTTTACGAGCGATTTTGCAATTTAACGCGATTTTCTAGTGCAGTTGTGGAGAATGTTCTCAAAATTTAGTTACCGAAAGTTTGGTGAATGTGAGATGACTATTGTTTGAAGAAAATATAAGTGATGCGCATGTGCAATATCTTTATCTTATATATGTAATATCAAAGAAATGCCAGACGATTTACTCCGATTCCCTCCTTAAAATCACATCTTTCTATGCGTTCTCCTCGGGGGATCTATAGCGAACAATTGGAATCGGTGTGCTTGTTTTGACCTTGAATTAAAATGTTATAAAAAGGTTAGGCAGGGATTTCACTTAAACCTTATTTTAAAGGGTCAAAATAATGCAACACTGCCATTTTCTGAGGGTCAACACAATATTTCCTTATAAATTATAATGAAATTTGACCCTTTTGTTGAAATTATCAAGGGTCAAAATAAGCATTTCTTGAATTTCAAGGGTCAAAACCCAGTTTCAAGGGTCAAATGGAATCCCTGTTAAATCATTTTAATGTATGCCTGAAGGACACTTACTGCCAGTTTTATTGGTGTTTGTATCTCTAAAATACCGAATCCGGTGGGACAAGACATAACTTTCAATTTACCCCGAGCAGTCCTACACCTCGTTGTGAATTGCAAACGAATCGCTTAAAACACAAAACATGCAAACTTGTAATAACAACGTCATTTGCCCTTAAAATAAAAAAAAGGTTTCGTCATATTTCTATGCAGGAAAGACAAATTGCTACTATTGTTAATTGGCCAAAGGGGGCAGTTATATCCCTTGTATGTAGTTTTCATCAATTTGTAGCGCTCACAGAGTAAATATCTCCGGTGAAGCAGGATTACCTTTAAAGGATTACCTTTAATAAACTATACACATAACAATAATGGCCGATTCAAAATTCTAATTTATTTTCTTTAAATAAACTGTAACGTTAGAAAAAATCGGCTGGGACATAGTACTCGTAAATGGCTCCAAAATATGAAACATTTTCACGGAACATACTCATTGAGTTAATTTATCATTTTCCACATTTAATTTTATTTGACACAACTAAAACAAACTAAACAAGAGTGCCAAACTGACACAAAATACGCCTGTCATATAGTGAATCAAAAAAAGACACACACGCTACTGATTGCTAACTTTAGAAACGACCCCTACCTTATTTTATTTTAAAATTCAACAATCAATCTGATCCTTTCCTCCAAAATGACGATTTTAAAAGAACCACAATACATTATTTTACAAAAATGTAAGCATTCAGCCAAAAGGATGAATACACAATGAGGTTTTGTTTTATAGTTTATTATTCATGTCAGCATAACCATGGTTCTCTAATAAGACAAAAACACACAAAAAAAGTTCTGCATTCTCAGTTAAACATCAATTTCAAATCAAGCAGCTCTCATATGTAACAATATTTATATGTCCAGCAAATACATTTACTTCATTAAACCAGCTACTTCATAAACATAAAATGTTTCTGGATTAAAATGATAAACATATAAGAGTATGAATACACAAAAAGGTCACTCATTCAGTTTTTGGACAATTCAAGGGCCATAATTCGGGAGTGCCTGGGGGGGATTTGGCAGGTTATTGAACTTGGCTGAGATATTATGCCTACCAACATATTCACCAAGTTTGATAAAGACCGGATGAAAACTCTTTGACTTAAAGAGCGGAAACAGTAATTTTGGACAATTCAAGGGCCATAATTCAGGATTGTCTGGGGGGGATTTGGCTGGTTATAGAACTTGGTCGAGATATTAAGCCCACTAACATATTCACCAAGTTTGATAAAGACCGGATGAAAACTCTTTGACTTAGAGAGCGGAAACCCAAATTTTGGACAATTAAAGGGCCATAACTCAGGAGTGCCTGGGGGATTTCGCTGGTTATAGAACTTGGTCGAGATATTATGCCCACCAACATATTCACCAAGTTTGATAAAGACCGGATGAAATATCTTTGACTTAGAGAGCGGAAACCCTGTGGACGCCGCCCGCCCGCTCGTCGCAGGTGTTCCCATAATACGTCCCGTTTTTCAAACGGGCGTTTAAAAAGAGCGAGTGGTCAAGCAACATATTTTCAGTCGAATAAAAGTCGGATCTCTGTTATAGTTACAAAGAGAGTGTTCATGAAACAGCTTCCACATGCTTACAGAGTACGGATGAGCTTGAATTAACAAGACTTATTTGATTGTGTAACAAGAAAAGTATAACACAGATGTGTTATATGTGGACGACATTTTAAAGAAGTTAGATGTTGGGTGTAAGAGTTCATGCAGGTGATGGATTGTTTTTAAACAAAGAAAGAATTAAGTGATAATATATTGTTGTCTTTTATTGGCAAAGGGTATTGAACGTTGAAGGATGTGCTTGTGTATTACATGTAGTTGTGGAACGTGTTGTATACAAGGAGTGCGGTTTGAAATGAAATATACCGGAAATGGTATGCCCTGGGGTTAATGATGAAATTTGTTTGCTGAACATTTACAAGTTTGCAGTAAATGTAGTGAATGATTTGAAAACAAACGAATTGAACAGTTTTCCTTTTAAATATAATGATAACTAGCTAAAAATAGTGGAAGAGATGGTTGCTATGATAACATGCATTATGATGAAGAATTGCCAGAACTATATGTGTTGATATGTATCCATTTTAGGACACAAAATAATTTCTCACATTTTAAGGATTTACTACACTCCTCCTTGCACCTTTATTGATAAAAATGAAAAGTATCATAATTTCAAAAACGACAAAATGCCTGTCAATGAAATTTTGCACAAATAAATGTTAATTTTGTTTAGTTTGATAACTTTCTTCTGCAGACTTCGATGGTCGAACAAGGAGGAGTGTAGTGGATCGTTAAGAGCACTCGAAATTTCATAAATGTAGAGTCAAGTTACCTATGCTCGGCCAGTCCAATGCTCGGCCAGTTTTGTTTACATCAGTCGTTCCTTCAATAAACATGTGAAATGGAAAGTAAATTGTTTGTTTTTTGTTTAACCCAACATTGCATTGTAGAAAGAAAACATTATATTGTAGAAAGAATGCAAGGTCTGTATCATCAAAGCACTTATATGCCGACAGCAGACGATAGCGGTCAGGAATGACAGATAAATTGTAAACTAAAAACATATTTCTTTTAGAAATAAGTCAAATCATAATGTTCATTTGACCAGGTGTGTATTGTTGTGAAAAAAGAGTTATCTTAAATCTCCCTTTAAAACGTTATGAAAGAATGACACAGCTTTTATCAATGCCGTCTTAACCAACACCCCACCCAATCCCGAATACACTGGGTAAAAATCTGAACCGCACCACGATAATACTAAGATTAAAATTATTCACTGACAAATGACTCAAAAAGTTTTTGTTATTAAAGACCGTTTTATCTTTTAAGTTAATCATTTTTACTTTTCTACTGGTTGTTTTGACAATGTTTGCACCTTCTTTATAATCGTACTTTCCGCAGTGCAGAAATAAGAAAACAACAGCATCAGGAAAGGTGGGTACATATCTAAAGGGCAAAATAAACACTTATTGATTTTAAGTTTTTGAACTGCTATATTATTTAAGATATTTAAACATAATTATAATATTTTATAACATTATATTCCAAAAATAACCATAAATTTGCTGTTAAACTACCTGGCCGAGCATTGGACCAAATCTAATGAAATTTAGTTGTGTTGAACCTGTTAAAAACCGCGCTGATTTTACCCATTAACTGACGTCATCCAGACGCTTACATGTATGACCTAATTTTGTTAATACATGCTGACTACATAACAAAATTAAATATTAAAGGACAATCGGTAAATAAAATATTTGTAAAGAAAACGTTATGAAACTGGCCGAGCATAGGTAACCTGACTCTAACTGATTTTTGTCATTGTAGATTTTTATAAGTAGATACTCTACTGAGAGCTTTGTAAGCCATTCCTCCTTATAATATCGTTTTCCCGATTCAACAGCAGCTGAAGATAATGTTAGACCTTGTACTTTGTAGACAGTTACACCAACATTTAATTTTTATGAAGGAGTTACCTGGAAGTTAAAACTTATCATAGCACTAACCACATTACAATGAATTTGCTCTATATAAACTCAACAGTACCTTTCAAAATTGTCCTACCACGAACTTGGCAATTTTTTTCAAATTGGTACTTTCAGAATGAAAATCTGTATGGTGGCTGTACTGTTGTGTTAGAAAGAATAACAACTTCCAGGTTCGACCTTTAATCTTCAACTGATTTTGTATATATAACGTTAACATAAGTGACGTCATCGACGTCACATCAAAGTACGCCAAACGGCATAACGACGTTACGTTCATAACAAAATTTATACTAACTTTCTATATTCAGACACAGCATCTTGATCCCGTAAACCAGGGGGCTGGGGGATGGGAGTGGGTGGGGTGAGTCACACTGCAATACCACCTCAAACCAATTTATTCTGAACAACAGAAAAAGACCTACAAAAATGGTTATACAATTATTATTTACTTTATAGACACGAAATCGCCTTCTTCTTGTAAAACGGAAACCCACTAGAACCGTCAATTTCAACATCAGAAACATTTGTAAACAAAGAACCATCATATATAGGTCACACTCACGCGCCAAAATCAAGTCACAGGATCGCCAATATTCGTAAACTGAACACAAACTTCAATATCTGCCAAGAATAACTATCTGAACAAGTTTTAGCTTTCCAAAAAGCTAGTCGGTCATTAGCAAATAAATTAAAAGAATAAGTAGGTATGTATTCGTTCATGTATTTACTTTTGGACCAATGTAAGTCAATGATATGGTCAGTTTTCTGTCGATCAAAGTCACACAGACTGTATCTGACAAACTATTTGTGAATTTAGTTGATGTTTCAAGTTTCAAGTTTATTTCCATTTACATTTCTCTGTATGTACAAACATAAACAAGAGAACATATAAACATTGTACAATTCTGTTACTTTAAAGCATGCAAACAAAGTTGAACGGCTGATGTTTGATTTATTGAAACATGGGTGGACGGGTGAAACATGGGTGGTCAAGTGGTAACGCGCTGGTCTACCAATCCGGAGGTCGTGAGTTCGAATCCCGAACGCGGCACTGGAAATTTCTGAAATACGTTTAGTGTTTCCCACCCAACTAAGTACTGGTTCACTCCCAGGAAGTAGATTATCAGTGCGTGTATCGGTGCTATACACCGGGCACGTTAAAGAACCAGGGGGTCTCTTCGAAAAGAGCTAGGGTATCGCACCCGGATTCCCTGTATCTGAAAGCTGTCTCTATAGTTATCTGCACCTGTCAGATGTAATTGTGTGTGTATATATATATATACACTCAGTGTAGTCGGTGTTAAAAGCTCTTTAGAGCTTATGTTAATCGTTGAGTATCCGACTCAAAAAAAAAAAAAAATACAAAAAAAAAAAAATACATATGAAGAATACGTGTACGGGCTAAAGGCATCAATATAAATAATCATGTCTCTAGTAGACGTAATTTATATTTTTCAGGACGTGTAGAAATAATTACGTTGTTTAAGCACCAGCGAATCTGATGAATATGTTACATTAACGCGAATGCTCAAAGAGGTACCATAGAACTTTCCACAGTTGATACTTATTTGTACATTGAGAGAAAAGCCACGCTTATAATATTCAGTATTCATTACCAACATTCATAATAGGTAGTTTTAGTTGGTTCAGCAGATCTCGTCAAACTTGAAGTTGACGAGCGTTAAAAGACAGTAAACAATAAATTAGGATGCTGATGCATTTATTACTTTCACTTTTAAGCTTTATGCTGCTATTATCTTTTGTTTTTGTTTGAACGATTTTCTGTAAAACTATTAAAGGAACTCAAGAAGCACTATTTGTATTTAAATCAATCTATCATCATAAAAATTGTCGTTATGCCACTGTTCTGAAAACAACTTTTTCTTTACTTTAAAGGCTGGTTTTCCATTCCTTGCAGTATATTCTAGTAGATCGCCCTTACATAGAAATGATAGTGCTTGTGTTGTCTACCTTACTGTTCTTGTCAAAATAATGTTATCGTTTAGTATCCCAAGACCGAAATCAGATCCGTTATATTGCATGTGTATGGAGAAGCAGTCATTGTGGTCACGGGCATCCCCGGAAATCTTTTACAAGTAAAACTCAATTTGGATTGCAACTGCGACGAGTCCAACCGTTCACTATAGACCCCAAGAAGTGAACGCATAGATATATGCGGTTTTGAGAGGGAATATGGGAATCAAAATAAATCAATTCGTATTTCGTTAATAATGCATATATTCAAGGGCAAGTTTTGAACTTTATGGCGGCGAAAGTTTTGTAAAGTAAATTAAATAGTTAAAGTTTAAATGATAAAAATACAGAAGCACGTATAGAATGGTTACCAAGTTTCTATTTCAAAACAATCGTTTAAGTTTTGTTTTCTTAAAATAGATTAAAAGGTCACTTTGAAAACCACCGAACACGAAAAATGTGAAAATATTACAGGCACGGTTTCTTTGAGCCTGTTAAAGACTTTAAAGCATATCAACAACATAAAATACCGCATCGTAATTAGAGCTCCAACTTGGATATCAAAAGGACAGGGAAATAGATAGATCTAAAAAACATGGCAGTTTTTGTGCAACAAGCTCAAAACGAGGCACTTTTATGCAAATCTTTGAGAAAGAGCATAATACATGTATATAAATGTCCCTCTAAATGAGTAATTGCGAATAAAAGATAAAATGTAATGTTCATAACTAATGAAGACATGGGTAGTCATCAAACCAACTAGGTTTAAACTCTCGCATCTCAGGTTATTTCAATAGTGCGCTCGTGAAATGCAAAAGTGTGTAATTATGGATTGAAATTATATTTCAACAAACTTGACTAACTAAGTACTTGTAACTGACGTAACGTGTCGCCATTTATCCTATAAATTGATATCAGACAAGTTCAATAAACAAAATCATTATTGATGCTTCCACGCTGAATGTGTAATCATAACCTCATGTGGCCATCCTAGTCGTTTATCTCTCTCGTCCGCAGCTTATTGGTCGTATTGATGACTGTCTTTTAGCGTAGCGCCGCCCAATTGACTACACTTATGATATTAGATAAAAATATTGCCCATGCTGATTTCCTATGTTTACTTTAAACAATTGCCATGTCACATTCGCTAAACCTCCGGTATCTTCTGATGACATTCACCAAATTTGCACTGGAAATCGCAAACAAATGGCAAAATCGCTGATCCCCCCCCCCCCGGTTTTTTACTTAAACAATGATCACCTCACTTCGCTAAACTTACGTTAACTTCTGAGAACATTCGCAACATTTGCACTGGAAAGCGCAAAAAGCAAAATCTCTCTTTAAAAGACAATATTTTGACAATTAAGCAAGTTCTGAGCATTCGTTTCCTCCTAAATGCTTGTTTAAAACATCTCCTCGTTTACTATAAGCCTCTACTGTTTCACGACCGTATGTTTGGTGATTTATACCACAAGAAAGAAATTTTTTAAATTAACACATGGGTAGAAGTGTTCATCAATTTTCAAAAACAATGCATGGACATGAGTTTTTTGAAACCCGCATAATGTCATCTAACATGGCATACACTGAAATAGACATCATTAAAACTAACAAACAAATACAGGAAAATGTGCAAGAACCACCAATATTACATGTTTAAGTTCAGCATTCTAACGAAATTGTTGAAGATCAGAATAGTAAATTTAATAATTTGAGTCCCTGTCAGGCTGCTCATCCCCCACCCTAGGACAGTGACGAAATTTTGTTGTTGAACTCTAATTTTGGAATACATTTTTGGTTGATAGTGTATGCTAATGACCGACTAGCTTTTTGTAAACTTTTGTTTACAGACAGCCTTTCCCGCAAAAGTCGGAGCGTGCTCGATTGGAAATTCCAACATTTAGAACAGGGAGAACTCCAATCGAGTGCGTCGGAACTGTGTTCTGGCAGCGTTCTACCCATTCCATCAAAATAGGTGGTGTGAATCGGTCAGTGTTTTATACTGCACCAAACTGAAATATTTTTTTGGCGCAGGGTACAGTTTCCTAGGCGGCTTTCGGAGTCTGGGACTGCGCGCGAACTCTTGTTTACTGAAAATACAAAATTTGTACTGCTAAAATTGCGTTGTTGTATTTTCTGTGTTGGAGGGGGGTGGTATCATGTAAACAATAAGCAACTGGTCTACAGTAATTATCCTTCAGGATTTAATAAGACCTATAAGCTCACCCCTACCCCTGTTTTTCCAGTGCAAATTTGGCTAAAATCCTACATATCTGAAAGCCTGCAAAATATTTCCTGCAGAGACTTTTGAAATAAAACCCCTTTCCTGTTAATATTTAATATGTGCCCAATTCCCCAAGCAGATGGAAAGTGTCTCCCATCCAGCTTGATTTTTCAGCATTTGTCATTGAAATACCTCACCGTCAAATTATTCTCAGATGCAGCCGAGCAGACTGTGTTTTCATCCGGTTACTATTCAACTCAGAACATACAAAGCTACCATCCATGCATTTTAGCCACCATGATCAGATTTCTTATTGCACAAACTATACATAATTTAAAAAGAATCTCACATTTTAAATTTAAACAATCATTTTAATGCATTTAATTCAAGGGTACCCCAAATATTTAACAAATCGACCGGGACCAAAGTGCGAAACTGTACCCTGCCCACTTTAGATACTGATTTTTTGCAATAAAATAAGGTAATGGTTACATTTCAGTACTATGCCATGAATTTCACCAACATAAATACCAGAAATAGTGTTATTTTTCAGTAAATTATAAATATTGCTTTTTGTTGACTGATCTAAAAACAAGGAAAACTTAGTTGAACTATGAAGTATTGCTTATTAAGACCATTAGGAGTTCTTTAGACTTCAAAAGATATAATAAACATGCAATTATGTAACACTTTTTATAAAGACCTATCATGATTCTGTTCCGACATCCAATCTCACTCGTTTGGCAGATTCTTAGACTCTTTCTCCGTCGTTATCAGAAAATAAACGACTGTTGTAAACCAAAAAACTAGAGGCCTCTGATTGGCTTCTGGATTACGTCAAGCCTGTTCTCTGTATCTATTTTAAAAAAATTCTCCAGCTTCTTATCAACTAAGCCTATTGCTCATTACAATAATTCAACATAACACTTAAAGAGTAAATATAAACCATTTGTAAAAAAGAAAAGAAGAGGTACAGCTTATACTGTATTAAACCAGCATCTAGAAGGTGTAAACGTCGCCCTGAACGACAGGATATGGCAAACAGTGTGCAGTATTTGTGCAACTCGAATGGTTAACATTTAAACCCCCGACGCACTACGCCAGCAGTGGTTACAAGCGTCGTAACAATATAGATACAGATCTCATCATAATATGCATTCCAAACATATGAATGGCAATAAATCAGTGACCGACATTTAAGTGGCATCAAATTGCTATCAGCAACTCTGCTATGATAACGGTAAACATACATCTTGTAATATGACTCCGAGTTCGTTGTATTTTTAAATCTAACACCAACTGGTGTTGTTAATCTCCAGCAGCAGTATCTACTTTACTTGCAAGCTTGGGGAATACCGCCTATTTTAAACCTCGAGGAAAGATAACTGAAGCTCGCTAAAAATTCTCTGGCGACTATAATCGCCAGACAAAATTGGTTTACTACTGTCGCTGTCTGCTGAAAGTACAGACATGCGCAGTGAAACAGTCAAGCAGATTCTGTGGAGGAGTCGGAATTTGATTCTGGCACAGTTCCGACAGCCCAATCGAGCACGTCCGGATATTCATTAGTCTCTAAGAAAAACATAAACGATGTCTTGCTTTTGACCAACAAAATCAATATAACGGATAGAATCTATTTCATATATGGGATCATCCTGAACAGTTGTTTGAATCAAATAACGTAACAGTTCAATTTATACACAAATAATATTTTGCTATGAAGGTTTTCATCACGTGACTTTCTAAAAAAGACGCATAACATTTTTTCTACACCCTGTAGAAAATACAACACACGTATGTTTATATAATTTAACATGTCGTTATATATCGGCTAAATTTCTGATTTGATGTTACTACAGCGTCCAGATATTGTTTCATCAACATTTAGAAGACTTTTCTTGCAAATAGGGGGAACGGAATAGCATTCCCAAGCTCTAGACGGGCGGCTGTGTCTAAAGTGACCACGTCCGGTGCCGCTGTTAACCGGTGTTACCCTTCAAAGTTCAAGTTTGGTCCATTATAATATGTCGGTCATCCTGATGACCGACAACAATGTCTCTATACATAGATCTATTTATATACTCAATTATAAATAGCTTGACCTGGTACATAACGTTCGCTAACGCTTAAAAGAAAACACATAACTCATCGATCCCTTTATAACCCGGCTCACATTCCCGATCAACAATGATCTAGAAAACGAAACTATCTAGTAGATGTAGATAACAAAAACTTACCGCAAACAATCATATATGACTATATTCTATATCTAATCATGTATACATGCTTTACGTGATAAACGCCATCTTGAAAAACCAGTGGGGTCAGTTCAAGGTTATCACGAGAAAGCACTACAATCAATTATCTGACTAAACCTACATGGCATTGCATCTTGGTCATGTAAATATTTTGTTTATATATAAACATAAAACTTTTGCATACATAACCTACGACATAATTTTAACAATAAAGGTCCACATAATCAAGCAACATAAAAAATACGTTGACATCTTCCCTCTTACTAATAAGATTTCCTTGGGTAATACCGTACCGTTGTACATACAACATGGTTCCCGTTCAGTACTCAACGATCTATATATAAAGCCGGGCCACATGGTGCTCAACAATTCTAAATAATATTTTTCAATTTTGAAGAGAGAAATTAATGTTAGTCACATATTTAAGCGACCTAGAAGCAAACAGGACATTCAAGATCAAATAGTTTTACAAATATCTCATATTTTTTACAAAATTTAATGTTAGATTAACAAGACACTATATAATTGTTTTTAGTATCATATTACTCATGTGTGCATTTAAAAATAAGGGGATTTATCAATAAGACCAGAAGTTTAAAATCTGCTAATTTGAATCAGTTAAAAAAAATACCAAGCTATGTGACTAAGGTATGTTTCTTGACTACAAACCAGTCAGTGATATTTGAAATCATTCTGTTTCACGCACAAAATTAAAGAATTTTCCTTGCACGTCTATCAGTACTGCTTCTTTTAAGCAAACAAACTGTTAGAAGATAGAGTACAACTATACATTAGTCACAGAAAAATATATTAGAATACATATATATTACAAGAACAACTTTTGACGTGAATTTTACGATTAAAACATCCATGTAATTTCCGACTTTTCCCTTGTAACATTCACCTAGTGCGCACTCAAAAAGTTCTTCACGGTCACTTTTGTGAATTTCCGCAAACATTTGCATTTAAAGTAAAACCTGGACGTATTTCGGTCGAAGTATATAATAGGCCTATGTCCGATTTTAAAAAATTCCTTCCAACGTCTGTCTACAAAGCGATACGAAAGAATCATACTACTGTCTACCTCCATTTCAGAATCGTGACATCATGAAGGAAGTAGCTTTGCGACAATTTTAACACGAAAGTTGTGTGTAATTATTTCCGGGCGTGTATTTTATAAATATTTGTTCCAAATATAAACGTTGAGATAATAAATTAATGTGTTAAAATCAGAAATAGTACCTTAAAATATCACGATTGGGTCCTGATGTAAGTTTGTCGGTTTATTACATTAATGCTGATAGTGAATGCAAATAGGCCTTTCTAGATGATTTTTTTCACCAATATGTTTATATTATCTTTCGGTTAAAAAAGTGAAAAAAAACAACTAATTTGGTTGTGGAAATTAGGTTTTGAACTTTCTTTATTTAAAAGGTATGTTATTTTCAAAAAGGATATGCTCATAAAGTAACTGTGTTTTCTTTCTTTGCATAAGTGGGCTTAAACTTTTGTGTTTTTCCTGCCTCTTGTCTATGCCGTAAACTTCTAAAATTGAGTCAAATAATCTGTCTGAGACTCTTATGTTAATAAAATATCGATCTTATCATTATTTAGGAAAATGAAAGTATAAATGACCTTTGTAAAAAAATAGCCCAATCTTCTTGCTTTATCAAATGAACAGATATGTGCAAATACATGTACCACAACACAAAAATACGGTTTAAATATAGCATCACTGAACAAACGTTTAGAATTTAAAACATGTCAAGTTTTCATTTTCACTTAGTTTACTTTTCGAATCGTTTAAGTCCGTTATACACTTGCTTCTTTGGATGGTTAGGGTAAGGTTCAACTGAGTAATTTAACCTTATATTATTATACAAATTCATTGGTAAAACTAAAGACTTAAGTACACAAAACACAAAAACTTAGAAAGCTAACGTCGCTGTCAGTTCTTGATGATCATACAAAAGCACCTGGGATTAAAATATCAAGAACACGATTCGTTAATATGTTTTTATTTGTTCTGTGTATCATATCCGATTGTTTGAAGGAAGTCAGATGCAAACATATAGGTTACAAATGTTAAAATTTGCAGATTCAATATGGTTATGTTCTCAGTAAATATTTATGGTGCCACTGTTAATTTACTTCAAACAGTCAATTTTTGTACGGAATTCTCGTCCGGTTTTTAACATTTCTCCTTTAACGGTAAGCTCTGTTTCACCAAACACAAGTGTTACTTTAAATATTTCATCTTTAAGGTTGCAGCCCTCAGGCTTAATTATTAATTCACCAAGAGTCTTGCAGTTTGGTTCTGTTGTGAAAGCTGGATTCGCGTCTGTAGAACAAACAACAGGAATACATAAGCATTCTTCCGTTGCAATGCCAGAATAAGTTACCTCGTGCCCAAAAGGGACAGTTTGGCCAATGCTAACAAACTTTTGAAAGTAGTGACATACTCGTTTCTTTCCGTCGATTACAAACATCTTATCTTCAGGGTGTCTAGAATTGTCAAAAAAAGCCCAACACTCAATCCCGTACGTAAGTTGCATAACCCTAGCAGACACTAAAGTTGGTGCATGTCCAAACCTCACTGCACCTTTTAATACAACCAAACCTGCATCAGATGTAACAATAATATGTTTATCTGTAAAATTTGTTTTGAATTTATCATGGACATACCTGCTTTCGCCGAATCCACCTACCAGTAATATAAGGTTTACCGTTTTTATATGTGGTTCGTCAAAAATACGCTTAATATGACTGATGACTTTATCGACGGGATCATCAAACCATCGTCTAACAATTTCTGGATCGATAAACATTTTATCTCGTCTTATCCCCACTAAGTCTGAAAGATTTAACAATTTTAGGCGCTTTTCCAACGAACTAACTCCACCAGTCTCTTCTTCCATTTTCTCCTTTAGGGCTGCTGAAATTCTTAATATGATCGGTTCCTTCAAGTTTGAACATATGGTTCGTTTTTTTATCTCAAAAACTCGAAGAAGTTCAAAGTAGTCTGCCATTTCTTCTTTTTTTAATCGATCCATAGCATTCTTGCCAAATATCTCCTCTAACCACGAAACGTAGTTGTTATCCACATATATTCCTCCCCATGGACCGCCACTGGCTTTGTAAAGTTCCTTCAATGTTTCATCATCCTGCTTTTCGTGAACTGTAATATCAGCTGTACCCCCTTAAACACATATTATACGAGTGTGAATTTGGCACTTTAGTTTAGAAAAACTTGGTCACGGTGCTTTTCTAGTGTCATGAAAAATGTACGTCATTAAGCTTTGTGATTATACAGATTACATGTACATAAATTTTATCAACTTAGCAAAAAGATATGAAAGCCTTATCTGAATGATATTATACTGTCCAACAATATTAACCTGGCACTCTTGCATATGACCCTGTAGATGGTAAATTTCGTTATCTTAACGATCTACTTGTAAATCGGTATGAATGTGTGTAACCAATTTTAAACGGTCAAAGTTAAGAAGCCCGCTTAGCGCAGTCGGTAAGGTGTTTCAATACAGACGTAAACTCGTGGGTGCAAATTCATGTTTTTGCCACATTTATTATTTATTTTAATGTTTAATTGCAGTTCTTTTCTGTGTATACTACCTGCGCAGTATTTTATAACTGCCTATGTAGCATGTATGCGCTAAAGCAAAATGCATTTGGGCTGTTTCAAAAAAAGGCTGCTTTGGGTTTTCCTGTTATAAAAATGTACAACAAACAGTTTCTTCCATTTTCCTACTTTGCAGAGGTATCTCGTCATGCCCTTTAAAGATTTGTGAAGTTTCATTAAAATAGCACCATCTGTAAAAAAATATTCTAAAATAATGGGAAAAAATGTCGGGAGTGTGACAAAAAAGTGTGACACTTTTCAAAATCACATTTGTTTTTTACAAAATCTTGAGTAAAGACAAGGTTTAGTGTTGTTTTAGTAAAATGTGCATTTATTAGGCATCAAAAAATGATAAAATTAGGCATATTATACTTTCACAATTTATGCTATTAAGTCAAGCGTGGTCGATTAGAAAATACCTCAAGAAAATCAATACATCTTTGTTAGGGAGTTATAGTACATAAGATATGTTTTGTGTATCATTAAGTATTATGTTTCTAGATGCAATAATTATAATATTATCACCTCTAACGAAATTATATTTGTCTGCAGCTCCCTTCAGAAAATGTCAGCTTAATTTGTCAGGAGTGTGACTTTATGCACATATTGCAATATTCTGTCAACATAATCCTTTACATTAGAACAAGAGCATGTTTTTTCCTAGAAGTCTATGTCATGTTTTGTTATAATGTGACAAACAGGAATGGCCTTAGTGAAACATTTTTAGTACAGTGCACATATGTGGTTGTCAGGATGTGACACACTTTCTTAACAAAATGATTTTTTTTATCATTATGCGATACCACAAGTTCTAAAGGACTTATATTTGATGCTTCAACATGTATTTTAACAGAAATACACATTTAAATAATAAGAAACAGTAATACTAGTCTTGTATTTTAAGCACATTAATTAAAATTCTTTGATTTATTTATTATTGGTCAATAAAACTCGATAAATTTTTTATTCTGCCACATATGAGTATAACTTGGTTGATTTTGATCACTGTAAAGTCTGTACAAACATATGGACCAACCAGTTTGGACTTTTAATGAACTTAATTTTTTTACATATTTTCTATTCATTTGCAATTTTCAAATGACAATATCTCAAACCAGTTGACCGATTTCAAAAATCTTTTCAGTTCTGTGCTCAGTTTTAATAGGCAAAATATACAGAATAACAAGTTTGGAATTTTTATTAACTTTAATTTTTCACTATTTTTTTCACGTTTCCAGCCATTTTTAAACAGCCCATTTATAGCCTATACGGTTACATAATGTCAAAAATAAAATTGTAGAAAACACTATTTAACAGGTTTTCTAAAATCAGATGTGCTAAAACGATCACAAATGAATTCTTACAAATAATTTCCAAAGATGTATATTTTCATAAAGTGGTGTTTGTTAGAATTCGCACCAGAGACCTTCAAATCGGTAGTCCGGTACGATACCAATACACCGTGCAACTTACGGACGGAGTGAACAACTATATCAATATATTTGCTGGTTATATACCAGTGTTTTTCAAATGACCTTTACGAAAATTAAAGAGGTTCCAGGCCAATATTGTCTAACAATATCAGTATTTATTCGATCAAGAATAAAATGTGTACATATATCACTCATAGATTGGTTTTAAAGGTTAACTCAGGAAATATAATTTGCATTTGATATTTCGCATGCATGTAATACAAATTCAAAATGAGGAAAAGAAGAGGATACGATTAGATAAAAGATAATTATTATATAATTTACAACCTTAATTACGGACGATTTTAAAAGTTAAATAAATATCTTTTAATTCTGTACTATTTTCAAATATATTCAAATTTCCACTTCATTATTTACATAGAATGACATATGAAGAAAGAATGCCTCTACGCTGCATCTTTCCGAACAATAGTAAACTTGAATAAAATAGGGGCATGTTTACCCGTAACTTAGAGTTTGATTGGTGTAAATACATTTATCTTCAAAACGTTAAAACTAATAAAAAAGAACACAAATATAATGCACACAAATAAATCGACCACAAACCTCCCAGGTCGACAATCATATAACGACTACCAGATCCGGACAGTGCATCATGGGCCGCTGACGTCATAACCTGACACCATAACGAGGCTGCTTCAGGTTCTAGGGCAAGTTTTAGACGCTTACTGTCTATTCCAGCCTATGAGAATAAAAGCTCAATTAATTTATTAATTGTTAATCAGGTACAGATAAACACAATATTTAAATATTTTAAAACAGATGAAAGGGAACTTTGAATAATATATTTAAAAATATTATTTGCTAAGCACATGAATTCGTGGACAGAAACTAAAACGCATTACGGCCGCTACCTAGCTTCCGAAACGTGCGTGGAAATTTTGGTTATCCATCAAATTACGTATAATATTATGTTCCACGGGGATATTTCACATTTACATAGAAAGCCATCAAATAATTCAATGTTCATCTATCTTCAAGTTACATACCCACAAACTTGTAACTGCTCAATGATTTGTCGTTTTGTTTTTATTTTGTGAGTATGTGTATTATAATGATTAACATAATATGTACAACAATATAATATTTGAAAATAAATAATTTATTATTATTATTATTATTATTATTATTATTATTATTATTATTATTATTATTTTTATTATTATTATCATTATTATTATTATTATTATTATTATTATTATTATTATTATTATTATTATTAAGCATCCATACAGCCAGTGATTTTCGTTGCATTGAGAAAAAAGCCCAATAATGCGAACTGCTTAACATACAAGTAATCATTACACATTTTGGTCAAATCCCAACCTATGGTATAACTCCTACCCAAATAAATCTCGTAAGTTATAACTGATAGGAAACGCACCTCGGCTGCAGCTTCCCGCATGAATTGCTTGGCAGAATCATCCCAGATAGCTGGAATTGTTAAGACGTATAAAATATCATTTTCATCTAACCCAATCTTTTGTCTGTTCACTGTTTGAAGCGTCTGATCTCTCAGGTAACGTATAGACATCGCAAATATCTTCACTGCTTCCATCTGATTACCATTTATGTCTTCAACCATCGTTTTTCTCGAAAGTATCTGGACAATAAAGTTGCAAGACATTAACAAATATTATTACATGAACTATAAATAGACGCAACGCGATTGGTCACACCCCCAAAATAACCAAGTCAATAAATCTAGATATTGACCCGCTTTCGCTGATATTGACCTGTCTATAAATAGAATACGAAAGTTTCCATCTTTTATATTATTTATAGTTCATGTAATAAGTTATATATATATAACTATTTATAGTTCATGTAATAAAACAGTTATTTACTTATTAGCTGGGAAATATGCTGTTGATATTGACCGCAAAAATCGTTATTGACCTCGGCTATCGCCTCGGTCAATAACGATTTTTAGGTCAATATCACAGCATATTTCCCAGCTAATAAGTAAATAATTGTATAATATGTATTAAAATATTACGAATTGTGGAATATATATGGTTATTTTAAGAAGCTATATGTCATTTTTTAAAATAATACTTATATTGCATAAATGTTTTACCTATTGTATCTTGCGATGAGAATAAACATTTACTTTCTCACATTTTTTTTTAAATCAAACATTTGACAACTCGCTGGTAGCCAATGAAAATTAGTGCTTACTCAATATCGTTGATGATAATTTGTGATGTTTTATGAGTTTGACTTTCTTAATAATATGTAAACAGAAATTGCTTTTGTTTTATAAAATTGAGCCTTACCTTGAGATTAAGATGTTGCTGTCAAATTAAAAATCATGTATTTCGTGTAACTAATTTTTAGATTTGCTCTCTGTAAAAAAGTGGAAACCTGGGATAGGAAATCAAGTACAGGGTTAACAATCTTTTCCAGGATTGATATTTGTTTCTTGCCTAAATATACAATATCACCATGCCTGCTGTACAATAAAAATCATCTGACAGAAAGTTTAACTTAGTATTATTCCAAAGTTTAACTAGAATCTATACTAGTATATTAACAGACATATATTCATTAATGCGAATCATGCTTTGATTTATTCTCGTCTTAACAACAATCCTTAAAATTAATGATAAACAAATCTGTAATACTTGGTTGTTGTGAAGCAGCATCTTAAAGTGCCTGAACAGCATCCAATTTTGGTGCTTGCCTTGCTCTGCCAAATCACCATACTTATTTTCAGCTTCATATCCAAAGGAGTGGAAGTTCTTGTCTGGATCAAGAAGAACACATGTTGGTGTCTTCGTTGAGATTAACTTATCAGTCCCAGCTATCCAGTGCTCGTTAGTCTCAACTTTCAGTGGGTTGTTTCGGAACGAAAAAGCATAGCCACTGTATGTTGTGCCAAAATCAAAGGCAACAACCAGAAGGCAGCTGGATACCGCCATATCTTAAACGTAAAACAAAATTAAATAAGATCCTTTTTATAAATAATTCATATTGGATTCACGACCTGCATTTCAGATATGATCAATCGGCGTAATTTCTTGTTTTGACTTACCTTATTTCGTTTCACACTCCTGGCTTAATATTTACTTCCTGTTTGAGAATACGCAGAAGATAACGTTATCTTGAATATTTAAGTGTCGCCCTTAGTGCGATACGGGAACCCATTACTTAAATTTCTCAGCGTGGAATCGGAGTATACTTTTCAAACTTCAAACATATTAAGATATATAGTTTTCACTGTGCTATGACAAACATATTTAAAAATCACTTCATGCTGATATTTAATAAATATTTGTAAACTTTTACAGAAATTAGTTTCATAATATTAAACTTCCGGCCTGAGTGTGTCATCTCTTCCACGAATTATAAGCTTTGATTTTGAAAAAAACAACAGAAGCTTTGAAGTTGAAAAACCTAAAACTGAAACATTAAACCAGTAAACCAACACCATAGATTAAATATTAACGGAAACCCATTTTACCTTAGTTTGTAAACAAATTACCCGGGAGATCAGCAAAATAAACAGGATAGACAAGTTTATGAACAAAGAAATTCTGTTCTCACAATGATCAAATGAATATTTCTTAGTCTTAGCAGGGTCTATTTAATAAATAAACCCGGGTCTTAGATTAAAATCCGAAGCATCTGTACATAATAGTACATCAACTTAACGAATGAAGAATGCGCATTCTGCGTTATTTGAAATACGACAAGCAAGGAATCCGCAACCTGAACGGCGGACTTGTAAAAAAGACAAATCTTCTGATAGAGACAGCGTATGTTTACATTTAAATTGCCTATCATTTAATTGCCATTTGTCGACTTCTAACTTCACACTTAGCAGGCTCTTATATACTGCCTTCTGACAGGAAGCCACTCGCACGTTTTTGTTTTTGTTTTCATTTTTTTGGGATATGGACAAAAACCTTTCTCCCCATAAGAGTTCAAAGTTCAAAATATGTATAAATATCAAGTTTTCGGAGCATATGTTAGCAACAACTCAAGGGGTTTGAAGCTAATATCACAATGAAGTTTACCTAAATATGAGTGTACGTTCACTTAGCCTGACCAATCATATGGTATAGATCTACACTATTTACAAATTTGATTTACATTTTAGGCGGCTAATCAATAATAATGATAAACTATGGCCAAATTGGCATATTTTAAAACTTCGAATAAAAATGGATATATATTTTAAAACTTCTAATGCTAATGGATATATTTTAAAACTTCGAATAATGGATATTGTTTTAAATTTTCGAATACTAACAGATATGTTTTAAAACTTCGAATACTAATGGATATATTTTAAAACAGAAACAAGCTGAATCAGATTTGTTTTTTTAAATCAAATAGCTGCAAAACAGTCTTGCATTTCACCAAAACATTGCGCATTAGGTACATTTTTATTTTATTAACCGTCATCATAAACTCTACATGCGAGCATTCAGCATGTTCAGTGATATTTGACATACACGAGACTTTGTACATTTCTCCTAAACAAGCAAATCATTTCCTTATTACCTTATTATTGTTGGAACAAGATATGCATCGCATTTGGAATGGTAGTCATCCTTCACATGAAAGGTTATTTCGCAAGGTGTTCTTTGAGATACGAATCCAGTTAACTCCCTGGTAAAATCTAATCTAGCTTAAATTTAAATTAAATCTAGCTTAAAGTTCGTTCGGTACAAACATATACAAGTATGTTTCTATGTAAAATAATTTGTTGATTTAATACTAGTTCTTACCCGAGTCACATGTATGGTAATTTAAGAAAACATCTTAATGGCCATCACTGACAACTTTTGTTCAGATTCTCTGTCCAAATTTTGAGATAATAAAAAAGCAAATACCAGATATTAGACGTTCTGGTTTTGAACTAATTTATATATCACCGAATTTTGCAACAAGCATTATCAAAGTAAATAATTATGATCTTTCAATCAGTTAAAGATAGTAACCAAATAAGAACCACATTTCTTTTTTTTTATTACAAACACGATTTCTTGAATGAATTGGAATTGTTGCAAGGTCTCCTTGGGGGCCGGGTGACCAATAAAGACGTTTGTAAAGTGATTTGGATTTAAAACATATCTTAAACTGTATCAGTTAAGCATATTTGTTTGTTTTAAAAAACTTCAAACATTAAATTACGTTTCTTATTGCACTACATCAAGATCTGGCTACACTGGTCATTACTACCATAATGTTTCGTTTTCTTAAATGAACCTAAATAACAAAAACCAAGAAAATTACAAATGTGGTCCTGATCTGGCTTTCTTAATGGCAGTTTCAAGGCACTGTCAAACGTATGTATTAAGGAAATTGCATTTAACCACTGCATTTAACAGTATGTTTAAACACGATCATTATATTTGCTGTTTTTTGTCTACAATAGTTATAATTCATTATTTCGGATCGTTTCCATATTCCAGCAACTGTAGTTTTGGGTGTTTGTCAATTGGTAACGGTCAATTAACGTTAGAATATAACTCCGCTCATAAGCATACTATGTCTTCTCAGATCCATGTAATCATATCTCTCTGATAATGAAATGATAACAGTAATCTGTTCACGGCAAATGTGCATGCTGTTACTGTTTATTTACTTCAGACAGTCAATTGATGTATTGAATACCTGTCCAGTCTGTAATATTTTCAATTTGACGATAAGTTCTGTTTCGCCAAACACAAATGTAGTTTCAAAATCTCTGTCTTCTAGTGAACCGAGCTCCGGAAGTTCAATAATTAATTCTCCAAGCCTCTTAAAGCTTGGTTCTGTTGTGAATATTGGCTCAGCGTCTGTAGAACAAAACACACGAACAACCGACAACGTATCTTTGCGTAGAGTACCTGGCCTAACTACCTCATGACCAAAAGGTACAGTTTCACCCACGCTTACAAACTTTTCAAAACAGTCCCCTACAGCTCTCCTACCTTCTACAACAAACATTTTATCTTTAGGATGTCTAGTTTCGTCAAACTCAGCCAAACACGCAATGCCGTATGAGAGCTGCATTACCCTAGCAGACACGACGGTTGGGTCATGTCCGAATCTTACTGCACCTTTCAATACAACCAAACCTGCTTCAGCTGGAACAATTACATGTTTGTCTCTTAGGCTGTCTTTGAATTTATCATGCACATACTGACTTTCACCGAACCCTCCGACCAACAATATCAAATTTACCATCTTCATCTGTGGCTCATCCAGAATACGCTTAATATGACTTATAACTTCATTAAGCGGATTTTCAAACCATGATCGGACAATATCTGGATCTGTTTTCATTTTATCGCGCCTTACAGTCACAGCGTCTGAAAACTTTAACACTTTTAAGCGGTCTTCCAAAGAACAAATGCCATCAGCCGCCCAATTCATCTTCTCCTTTAGAGCTGTTGGTATTTTTAAAATGATAGGTTCCTTCAATTCTGAGCTTATGGTCCTCTTTTTTATTTCAAAATCTCGGAGAAGATCGAAGTAGTCCGCCATGTCTTCTGTTTTGAATCGATCCATGACATTCTTGCCAAATATCTTCCCTAACCACTCAATGTAATTATTGTCCACATATGTGCCACCCCAAGGTCCACCGCTTGCTTTGTGCATTTCCTTTAAGGTTCCATCCTGCTGCTTTTCATGAACTGTAATATCTGCTGTTCCACCTTAAAAATAAGCCACATTTAAATAGATGAAAAGGAAACATTGGAAGACAACGAACACGATAAATATGAAAATATTCACGGCTCGGTTTGATTGAACATGTCCATGGGCAGTAATGGAAATGCATTTACACAAGTAAACACTACATGTTAATTTAGATTCATTCCATACGATGGTATGCATATCCAAATTATGCGAAGTAAATACAAAATGTGTTCGATAATTGCGATGACACGTTGTCCATCGTCCGTTCATCTGTCCGTTTACTTTCTCCTACTGTTTGTTTCTACATCTATACAATGTTATATCATAAAAATAGATGCCAGCTTTTAAATTGTACTGATAACATTTATTACGTTTATATTTTTGCGTATTTGAGACTAATTTTGAGCGCAGAAAGTAGATCTAAACTATGGAGAACACATGGATAAAGAAACACAAATAAACGACTTTACCTCCAAGGTCGACGACCATGTATCGACTACCAGCTCCGGATAGTGCAGTCTGTGCCTCTGTCGTCATAACCTGACACCATATTGATGCTGCTTCCGGTTCTAGGGCAAGTTTGAGACGCTTAGTGTCTATTCCAGCCTAAAAGCATAAGTATAATATTGAATTTTGCAAATGATACAAATATGCACATCAAGAAAGAAATTTGCATGAGCAGCAAACGAATGGATATTTTAAAAATTTACAAAAAGCGAACTTTTAAAGTCACCGAATACGACAAAACTAAAAAATGCTGGTGTTTGGTGTAGTTGAGACTGTTCATTTGATGCTTGGAAATGCATGTTACTGACATAACACATCATTAGCTATCACCCGGTTGAACGCAGCTTGATTCATACATAAGCAAACAGTACATATTTTGGTCAGTCACAACCAATGAGTTTAATCTAAAAAAATATTCTGATACTCTATAAGGCGTTACACACACCTCAATTGCTGCTTCTCGCATGAATTGCTTTGCAGAATCATCCCATATAGCTGGAATTGTCAAGACGTATAAAATATCATTCTCTTCGATACCAATCGTCTGGCGCTTTAGTGTTTCAAGAAAGTGATCTCTAAGGTATCGTATCGACATTGCAAAAATCTTCAAGGCTTCCATCTTGTTCCCATTTATGTCTTTAACCATCGTTTTCCTTGAAAGCCTCTGGAAAAAATTGGCGCATAACAGCTATGGAAAACAAATACACCCAAATTAAAATTATTTTGCAAAAAGGCCTTTTGAATAATATGTAGACCTGTGCAGAAACCCCATCCACGGCACGCTTTCATCACAGTTGAATTATTTACGATATCTTATGACTAACGGATTGGAAATAAATTTGATGCAACACATATCAAATCTAACTTCGCATTTGGCAACAAGGCAAACATTGTCTTATTTGACACCACTGAAGATCAAACCATTAAGATGAATGAAGCACCAGCAACAGCGCCCTAGACAATAGCTCTTTTAGGACCAAAGAGTTTTTTATACACATTATTACTGACACACATTCACGCACACACACGCACTGGAAACATCTGGATCTTTCGATGCACCGCATTAACAATATATACTCTATTAAAGGAAAGTAAATTTATTCACACAACGCTTTATTAAGAAAATAAATTTAAAAAAAAAACATTAAATAATATTTCAAATTACAGAAAGGATACACGAACAAACAAATAAATTACGAATATGAGAAAGGCATGTTGTTCTGATAGTGGTAAATAGTAAAATGAAGTCGAACTTTTCCGCCGATGTTAAACCGACCTCTTCGTATATATAAAGGTAAGTAGGTAGGTAGGTAGGTAGAAGAGCCCTGATCATACACAAAAGAAAGCCAACACTGGATAAAATGTGTTGACAATATTTTTTGAAAATAACTTAATAGGCCGATTACATTCCTGTAACCAAAGGGGGTCAATTCAACATTCTTTAGGTACTGCGAACTTATGTACGAACATAAACTTAAACTTTAAAAAAAATAGCGATTCGTGTTTTGTACAAGTTCTAATTTTTAATCAAATCATATGTATAGCCTACAAAATAATGATACACAAAGCGATAATACTTGGTTGTTGTGAAGCATCATCTTAAAGCGCCTAAATAACATCCAGTTCTGGTGCTTGTCTTGGTCTGCCAAGTCAGCATACTTATTTTCAGCTTCAAACCCAAAGGAGTGAAAGTTCTTGACTGGATCTAGAAGAACACAGGTCGGGGTCTTCAGTGAGATCAATCTCTCCGACCCGGCTATCCAGTTTTGGTTGGTATGAACTTTTAGTGGGTCGTCTCGAAAGGAAAAGGCATAGCCACTGTACGTTGTACCAAAATCGAAAGCAACAACCAAAAGATGTGAACTGCTAGATACCGCCATATCTAAAACCAATTAAAAACAAAGTAGATAAAGACCTCTCTATACGAATTCATATCGTGTACACGATTTGCATTTAAGATTTATCTTCAATAATCTGCTTTATTTCTTGTTTTGACTTACCTTGTTTCGTGTTCACACTCCTGGCCGAATAACTTCCTATTTCAGAAAACACAGTAGGAGATATCGTTATCTTTGAGACAGGTGAAATATTTGTACAAATAACCCATGTTCTATCTACACCGACGATGTTATTTTAATTTATATGAGTGGGATCTGAGTAAATTTTTCAAAAATTATTGGATATATCATTTTCACGTTTTATAAGAAAATAAAACTTTAACGATAAAATCCCTAGATTCCTTTTGAATGTTGAAATGTGCCGTTCTGTCAATTTTTACAATGGAAATTAAACTAATATACGTAGAATCAGTTTTGACAAGTTTCTGAACACATAGAAATACCATTCTAACAATGTTCTAATGCGTATTTATAAGTTCCTGAAATCGAAGAATCTACCGGTTACATCTACAATTCAGATATGCGCTTATCGTTTTTTTTTAAATTCGACATGCACGGATTCAGCAACAGGACCGGCGGGCTTATGAAAAATAAAAGACAAATTTTAAGATAGAGACAGCGTGTGGATGTTGTCTTATAAAAGTTATGTCTACATTTTAATTGCCAATTACAAAATGTGTCAACTTCACGCTCTGATAAACTGCTTTATGACAGGAAGCCACTCACACGTGCTTTATTTTTTCCTTTTTAAAATTGGTACAAAATCCCTGCTGGTCAAAATCAATGATATTCATTATTTTCTGAAATTACAACTTTTAAAATCTTTGTAGTAATGGTGTAGTGCTGGTGTAGACCATTATAAGACTTTGCATTTGTATATTCTGAAAGGAGTCATCACACAGCTTACCATCCAAACACACAAGTTAAGAAAACAAAAGTTTGGTTCAGTTCAAACAAATGTTAATCCTTTCACATAATTCATGGTTCCAGATGAGGAAGTGAAGTCTCTAAGAAAATAACATCCAGTCAAAATTAGTTAATCATTTATTTAACAATCATCAATATCATTATGTTAATTAACAAAATAATGCCTAACAAAAGTCCTCTACATCATACCCACATGTGTACATGTTAACAACAATAAATAACAATGTATACAGTGTAACCGTATACTTGGCCAAAAGATTATAAAACTAGGAATGGAAGCAAGTCTCAAATCTCAGGGATTTAATTGGCTGAAATGGCGACCAGCTGCTATTTCAGCCAATAAGATGCTTGATGTTTGAGACTGTTTTTAAACTTCAGTTTTATAATCTTCAGCACTGGATTTTCTACATAAAAACAACATTTTTAACATGCATTCTCATATACATTTCATGAATATCTAAGGAAGCGGAACCATTTCTGCAATGGAATTTCTTGGTCAGTCCAATAATAAGTCAAGACAAGTTTTAGCTTTCCAAAAAGCTAGTCGGTCATTAGCAAATAAATTAAAAGAATAAGTAGGTATGTATTCGTTCATGTATTTACTTTTGGACCAATGTAAGTTAATGATATGGCCAGTTTTCTGTCGATCAAAGTCACACAGACTGTATCTGACAAACTATTTGTGAATTTAGTTGATGTTTCAAGTTTCAAGTTTATTTCCATTTACATTTCTCTGTATGTAAACATAAACAATAGAACATATACACATTGTACAATTCTCCCTTCCACAGTCGATACTTATTTGTACATTGAGAGAAAAGCTACGCTTATAATATTCAGTATTCATTACCAACATTCATAAAATGTAGTTTTAGTTGGTTCAGCAGATCCCGTCAAACTTGAAGTTGACGAGCGTTAAAAGACAGTAAACAATAAATTAGGATGCTAATGCATTTATTACTTTCACTTAAGCTTTATGCTGCTATTATCTTTTGTTTTTGTTTGAACAATTTTCTCTAAAACTATTAAAGGAACTCAAGAAGCACTATTTGTATTTAAATTAATATATCATCACAAAAATTGTCGTTATGCCACTGTTCTGAAAACATCTATTTCTTTACTTTAAAGGCTGGTTTTGCATTCCTTGCAGTATATTCTAGTAGATCGCCCTTACATAGAAATGATAGTGCTTGTGTTGTCTACCTTACTGTACTTGTCAAAATAATGTTATCGTTTAGTATCCCAAGACCGAAATCAGATCCGTTATATTGCATGTGTATGGGGAAGCAGTCATTGGGGTCACGGGCATCCCCGGAAATCTTTTACAAGTAAAACTCAATTTGGATTGCAACTGCGACGAGTCCAACCGTTCACTATAGACCCCAAGAAGAGAACGCATAGATATATGCGGTTTTGAGAGGGAATAGGGGAATCAAAATAAATCAATTCGTATTTCGTTTATAATGCATATATTCAAGGGCAAGTTTTGAACTTTATGGCGGCGGAAGTTTTGTAACATAGTTAAAGTTTAAATGATAAAAATACAGAAGCACGTATGGAATGGTTACCAAGTTTCTATTTCAAAACAATCGTTTAAGTTTTGTTTTCTTACAATAGATTAAAAGGTCACTTTGAAAACCACCGAAGACGAAAAATGTGAAAATATTACAGGCTCGGTTTCATTGAACCTGTAAAAGACTTTAAAGCATATCAAAAACAAAACATAAAATACCGCATCGTAATTAGAGCTCTAACTTGGATATCAAAAGGACAGGGAAATAGATAGATCTAAAAAAACATGGCAGTTTTTGTGCAGCAAGCTCAAAACGAGGCACTTTTATGCAAATCTTTGAGAAAGAGCATAATACATGTATATAAATGTCCCTCTAAATGAGTAATTGCGAATAAAAGATAAAATGTAATGTTCATAACTAATGAAGAGATGGGTAGTCATCAAACCAACTAGGTTTAAACACTCGCATCTCAGGTTATTTCAATAGTGCGCTCGTGAAATGCAAAAGTGTGTAATTATGGATTGAAATTATTTTTCAACAAACTTGACTAACTAAGTACTTGTAACTGAGGTAACGTGTCGCCATTTATCCTATAAATTGATATCAGACAAGTTCAATAAACAAAATCATTATTGATGCTTCCACGCTGAATGTGTAATCATAACCTCATGTGGACATCCTAGTCGTTTATCTCTCTCGTCCGCAGCTTATTGATCGTATTGATGACTGTCTTTTAGCGTAGCGCCGCCCAATTGACTACACTTATGATATTAGATAAAAATATTGCCCATGCTGATCTCCTATGTTTACTTTAAACAATGGCCATGTCACATTCGCTAAACCTCCGGTATCTTCTGATAACATTCACCAAATTTGCACTGGAAATCGCAAACAAATGGCTAAATCGCTGATCCCTTTCTTTTTGTTTTACTTTAAACAATGATCACCTCACTTCGCTAAACTTCCGTTAACTTCTGAGAACATTCGCAACATTTGCACTGGAAAGCGCAAAAAGCAAAATCTCTATTTAAAAGACAATATTTTGACAATTAAGCAAGTTCTGAGCATTCGTTTCCTCCTAAATGCTTGTTTAAAACATCTCCTCGTTTGCTATAAGCCTCTACTGTTTCACGACCGTATGTTAGGTGATTTATACCACAAGAAAGAAATTTTTAAAATTAACACATGGGTAGAAGTTTTCATCAATTTTCAAAGTCAATGCATGGGCATGAGTTTTTTTTGAAACCCGCATAATGTCATCTAACATGGCATACAATGAAATTGACATCATTAAAACTAACAAACAAAAACAGGAAAATGTGCGAGAACCACCAATATTACATGTTTAAGTTCAGCATTCTAACGAAATTTTTGAAGATCAGAATAGTAAATTTAATAATTTGAGTCCCTGTCAGGCTGCTCACCCCCCCCCCCCCCCACCCTAGGACAGTGACGAAATTTTGTTGTTGAACTCTAGATTTTGGAATACATTTTTGGTTGAAAGTGTATGCTAATGACTGACTAGCTTTTTGTAAACTGTTGTTTACAGACAGCCTTTCCCGCAAAAGTCGGAGCGTGCTCGATTGGAAATTCCGACTTTTAGAACAGGGAGAACTTCAATCGAGTGCGTCGGAACTGTGTTCTGGCAGCGTTCTACCCATTCCATCGAAATAGGTGGTGTGAATGGAATCGGTCAGTGTTTTATACTGCACCAAACTGAAATATTTTAAGATACTGTTTTTTGCCATAAAATAAGATAATGGTTACATTTCAGTACTATGCCAAGAATTTCACCAACATAAATACCAGAAATAGTGTTATTTTTCAGAAAATTATAAATATTGCTTTTTGTTGACTGATCTAAAAACTAGGAAAACTTAGTTGAACTATGAAGAATGGCTTATTAAGACCATTAGGAGTTCTTTAGACTTCAAAAGATATAATAAACATGCAATTATGTAACACTTTTTATAAAAACCTATCATGATTCTGTTCCGACAGTCAATCTCACTCGTTTGGCAGATTCTTAGACTCTTTCTCCGCCGTTATCAGAAAATAAACGACTGTTGTAAACCAAAAGCTAGAGGCCTCTGATTGGCTGCTGGATTACGTCAAGCCTGTTCTCTGTATCTATTTTAAAGCCACAATAAACTTGTCAAACAGCATATTTTGTATTAACCAAAACATTTTAGATTTCACCTGTAGGAATAGTAACACAAAAAATAAACCTTACAATAAGAAAAGGGTATTATCTTATTGATTTACAGCAATTGTTTTGGGCGTTTTTCGGATCATTTATTTTGTTTACAAAACAAACAGCGAATCTTTCCGAGCTGATTTTCGGCAACTCTCGGCAGGCGAAGGTCGCTAATTATACAGAATGACGTAACTGCGTTCTTACGGCCCACTTACGAAAAAAACGGATAACTTTTCGCCGAGTGATTGTAAACATTGGTTAGTAATTTTGTGGGCAACAAAAATACTATTCGGACCGGGTCTCAATGATTGGGGATTATTTGAGGACATAAATAGTTGGTCATTTATACTTTCTTTTGAAAAGGGTCAACGTGGTTAATTAATTTTCACAATGAAAAAAAAAAAACAACGTTTTGGCAAGTTTATTGTGGCTTTAAAAAATTTTCTCCATCTTCTTATCAACTAAGCCTATTGCTCATTACAATAATTCAACATAACACTTGATTAAAGAGTAAATATAAACTCTGAACGACAGGATATGGCAAACAGTGTGCAGTATTTATGCTACTCGAATGGTTAACATTTAAACCCCCGACGCACTACGCCAGCAGTGGTTACAAGCGTCGTAACAATACAGATACAGATCCCATCATAATATGCATTCCAAACATATGAATGGCAATAAATCAGTGACCGACATTAAAGTGGCATCAAATTGCTATCAGCAATTCTGCTGGGATAATGGTAAACATACATCTAGACTCTTTCTCCGTCGTTATCAGAAAATAAACGACTGTTGTAAACCAAAAACTAGAGGCCTCTGATTGGCTGCTGGATTACGTCACGCCTGCTTTCTGTATCTATTTTAAAATTTTCTCTTCAGCTTCTTATCAACTATACCTATTGCTCATTACAATAATTTATAATAACACTTGACATGAATAAAGAGTAAATATAAACCATTTGTGATAAAGAAAAGAAGAGGTACAGCTTATACTTTATTAAACCAGCATCTAGAAGGTGTAAACGTCGCCCTGAACGGCAGGATATGGCAAACATTGTGCAGCATTTGTGCAACTCAAAGGGTTAACATTTAAAACCCCAACGCACAATGCCAGCAGTGGTTACATGCGTTGTAACAATACAGATACAGATACATCTCTCAGCATAATATGCATTCCAAAGATATGAATGGCAATAAATCAGTGACCGACATTGAAGTGGCATCAAATTGCTATCAGCAACCCTGCTGGGATAATGGTAAACATACATCCTGTAATATGACTCTGAGATAGTTGTATTTTTAAATCTAACACTAACTGGTGTTGTTAATCTCCAGCAGCATAATGTTCTTTACTTGTAAGCGTGGGGTATACCGCCTATTTTAAACCTCAAGAAAAGATAACTGAAGTTCGCTAAGGATTCTCTGGCGACTATAATCGCCAGACAAAATTGGTTTACTACTGTCGTTGTCTGCTGAAAGTACAGACATGCGCAGTGAAACAGTCAAACATACATCTTGTAATATGACTCCGAGTTCGTTGTATTTTTAAATCTAACACCAACTGGTGTTATTTATCTCCAGCAGCAGTATGTACTTTACCTGCAAGCTTGGGGAATACCGCCTATTTAAAACCTCGAGGAAAGATAACCGAAGCGCGCTAAGGATTCTCTGGCGACTATAATCGCCAGACAAAATTGGTTTACTACTGTCGCTGTCTGCTGAAAGTACAGATATGCGCAGTGAAACAGTCAAGCAGATTCTGTGGAAGAGTCGGAATTTGATTCTGGCACAGTTCCGACAGCCCAATCGAGCACGCCCGGATATTTATTAGTCTCTAAGAAAAACATAAACGATGTCTTGCTTTTAACCAACAAAATCAATATAACGGATTGAATCTATTTCATATATGGGATCATTCTGAACAGTTGTTTTAATCAAATAAAGTAACAGTTCAAAGTAACAGTTCAATTTATACACAAATAATATTTTGCTATGAAGGTTTTCATCACGTGACTTTCTAAAAAAAGACGCATAACATTTTTTCTACACCCTGTAGAAAATACAACACACGTATGTTTATACAAGTTTTAGCTTTCCAAAAAGCTAGTCGGTCATTAGCATGACCTTTTAACAAAAGACGGCTCTGAAGTGTAAACTTCTCTAGAAAAAAATTCGTTAGAATGTTGGCATTTATTTAGAATTTCCGCCCTGTAATAACTATTTTCGCTCGCTCTCATTACACATTTTTGTTTCGATTTTAAGTGATGTCAAATTCATTGTATGACAGTGCTTATCATTGTACCACCTGCAATAGCAGGTAGACACGTATCGATCCTACTGTCCGGCGGCTTCGGCGTCGTCGGCGGCCGCGTTGTCATGTAGCCCATAAACTTAAATTTGAAACTTTATGTTGCCTATGACTTCGTAAGTATTTGACAAAATTATTATTAACTTAATATTTAAAAAATATCTTCTGCATGAATAGCCATCTCCGACAACAAAAATGATCACTCTTGACATATTATTTTTTGTTATGCCCGTATGCAATTACTTAAATATCGAATTGAATTTTGCCTATATCATTGAAAGTCCTTGTCCTATTAACACAATACTTGAAATAAATCTTCATTTGCATAAACAAAGCCATCTCTGACAACAAGATCGATAACCCCTGTTACAATATTGTTTAGTTATGCCACTTTTAAAAGACAAATATGAAACATAATGTTGCCTATTATTTTGAAAGTTTCTGTTCTATTATCTTAATTGTTTGAATACATTACCCGCAAAAAACTAAGCCATCAGTGACAATAAGAATAATAACTCCTATGTCGTTATTTTAAGAGGTATTTTCCTTTCAAATGACTTTAATATGGAACTTTATGTAGGTTCAACCAAAGTATTTCTAATTCCCATAGGGCTCAAATTCCCAATATTCAATTAAATATAATTTTATCATCTTAATTCCTAGACAACAATATCTTTTTGCGAAGATTTCCTTTTCATCTATTTGAAAACACACAAGGGGTTAACTTACTTTTAAGAAAAGTAATGATCTCTAACTGAACAGACCATACTTTAAACGCGGAATCGCAAATACGGTGCCACGAATATACATCCGCTGTTTCGGCACTAGTCCACCTCTATTAAACAAAATACAGACTCGAAAAAACAAGATATATGGGTGATATTGCTTTCCTTTCTTTTCCTGACATGCAATCCCTGCAAACAAGAGGCCCTAGGATGAAGAGATAAAGTTCTCATATACATGTATTAAAACGGGCTATGTAGTGCAAACCTTTAAAGGGAGATGTGCAGGGTCGAGTAGTTGTACATGTACTCGGTAAAATCGTAAACAGATCGATCTATGTAACACTTACGCGTACTTTTCAATAAACTCTACATTTCAAACCATCCAGGAGAAAGTTTTCGGTTAATTTTACCTTTTACCGGACCTGAAAACAATCCGCTGAAGAAATCCCTATACAAAAATTCATTCTATATTTAGCTCATCGCTGAGCTTACTATTCGTGGTGGCCCAGTCATTTTGAAACAAATGGCGACGTACACCGAATGCGTCTTTTTGGTTGAAGTGATCACGTGCCAATCCCCAAAAAAACACCGCGATTTTAAGCGGGAAATACAAAAATAGCTAACCTATGCGCGTCGCTTAGGATATGAAACACCATTTTTATAAAATATTGGTTAGAAATATTTCGGGTGTAAATCAATATTTGAGCTTCAAATAATGATAATCAACTGATTAATAACCCTTTTCGCAAATCTGTTCCATTCATCAATCCTGCACATCTCCCTTTAAATGAAAATTCCTCCTCATTCAGAAAAACGAATAATACAGTACACGAGGTAGTGCTGGTCAAGTACCAGTGGACGTGTTTGTTTTACAAGCTGGCAACAAAGAATGCATTTTGCACGTACCTTTCTCGTTTTAGACTGCTCGACTTTATCTCTAACACAAAATTAAATAATGCATCCCAAACAAAGTCGACAAATGTACTGATTCGCTTTTTGTATCTTAAGACTGCTAGTCTGTTGAAAATCTCGCAGTTTTACTGTTTCACTTGGATAATATTTGGAGAAATGATGCAAATAAATACAAAAAGTATGGTGAATCGTTTGAACTTTTGGATAGAAAGCTTAAGTGAATAACAATATCAGTTTAAACTTTAGAATACTTGGAATAATTATGTTTTATGGAATTCAGTATCTTTGACCTTGTCTGTGGACTATAGCACAAACTTAATCCTGGCTGTCGGCAATTTATGAACTGATCTCTTAGAAAGCTGCAGTAGCATTGACTGTCTTCTCAAGCAGGTATATGCAGATCGACTTTGATTTACCGGGGACCGGCTGGGACTGCTTCCGACTCAGCAATAAATTATTCCGACTATGCCGGTATTTTCTTATCACTCACATGGTATACTGCCAGATTATAACCTTTACATGATTTATAAAGTATGAAAATTCTGTAGGCTTCGCTTATATGGATTATCGGTTGCGTCGATATATAAACGCAAATAAGACAAGTACTGTTTCGCCGTTGGCGATATTTGTCTGAAACGCAAACTTGCAAAGTTAATGTTTGTTTTTATCTACTCTTTCTGTTGTAATTATTGTTTCGTCGGCATGGAAATGAAACTCAATCTCCTTTACACTTTGAATATTTGTTCTTTTTCCCTTGTTAAAACGAAGCTTACATAGTGTTGTTATTCGTGAATAATCAGATCGTCTATTACTGAGATTTACATAAACTTGCCCATGAATGAAATCAAAATTGAGTTCAAACGTGCAAAACATACCCGATAAAATCATTAACCCTAATGTCTGACCCCACATACACACACTATGTCACTAATCTTGTTCGGTCTGACGTCAATGCTAAAACAATAGCATTTTTACAAGTACAGTAAATTAGACAACACGAGCAATCATCATAACATTTTTATGTGAATGGCAATCGTTTTGAATAAACTATAAGACCACCACCTTTTGAAGTAATTTTCTGGATGAGAAGGAATACTTGTGAAACACCTTTAAAATAGTGACATAATGCCAATATTATGGTCATAGAATTAATTAAAAACAAATAATTTTTCTTTGTAACAGTTTCAGAGTGAATCGTCCTAACGATAACAAAAACAATCAATGTGCACAGCACAAAGTTCAAAGTTCAAGTGAAATTAATAAATGCATCCAACATACGAATACATTTCTTTCCGTCGTCTAACGGTCACTGACCTGATTTGACCTGATCTGCGGACCTAACTATGTTAATAAGTATTGCTTGTCTGATAAGTGTACAAATACGCATCGACTGTGGAAAGTTCTAGAAGGCATCCAGTTTAAGGATACTTTAACAACTGCAGTATTTCTACACGTCCTGAATAAAAGTATAAATTAAGTATACAAGAAACATGATTATCTACATTAACGTCTTTTCCGGTAAAGGGCTTCTCTATATATCAAGCAATCAAACATCAGCCTCTACACTATCCTTTTGCATGCGTCTTAGGAACAGGTGGCATAGTCTAAATTATCCGTTCTGGACCGTGAGTCACTGTTAACCGGTGTTCAGGCTAAGAGCTCAAGTTTGGTCGATTATAATATGTCAGTCATCAGGATGACCGACAATAATTTAACATGTCGTTATATATCGGCTCAATTTCTGATTTGATGTTACTACAACGTCCAGATATTGATTCATCAACATTTAGAAGACTTGTCTTGCAAAAAGGGGGAACGGAATAGCATTCCTAAGCTCTAGACGGGCGGCTTTGTCTAAAGTGACCACGTCCGGTGCCGCTGTTAACCGGTGTTACCCTTCAAAGTTCAAGTTTGGTCCATTATAATATGTCGGTCATCAGGATGACCGACAATTACTATGATACTATGTGACTGTCTGAAATAACAGTCAGTTAATAAAACTGCAGGAATGTCAAGATGGATGTAGGTCTTTACTTATTACAAATTTGTTAAAAGAAGCTTTACTGCATTCTTAAGAAAAGGCTTAAATATATTAATCAATTCCAGGTTATTATTTATATAATAAATGAGCATATCTTTGCGAAAATGTTCTATCAGCTTTTTGAACAGTACTGGAAGACATCTCACTAATTCTTTACGTATTTTACTTTGCAAAAATAATGATGCCCAATTTACCACAATGCTAGTTTTATATAATTTTGTTAGGTTTTTTATTTTTATGTTTTGACAATATCCTGAAATTTGCATAATGTTCTACAAATATTTCTTTATTTAAATGGGTTTAGAAATTTACCCCTTCTGAATTTTAAAGGCAAATATGCAGTTACAAATAAAACTGCAGCAAACTGAAAGGAAAACTATGTTAATATCTAAAAGGTCTATCTTCTACAATAAAAGTAAGTTCACAAAAAGCCAACTTGATCAACATGGGGAACTATTTTTCTTGTGGTCCTACGCAAAAATTTTAGTAAGTACATAAAAAGTTGTTTCTCATCTACTGTCAAGCTAACATTTAACTTTAAGAAATGCAAAATATGTAATTGAAACAACCATGTACAATTTTTTTATCTGACTATCTTGCAATAAAGAATGTCCAATTTTCAAGTAGAACTGAAAACTTTCTCAAAGTTTGTCTTAATCCGATATTATTTCAACAAATAGCATCAAAATATTTTTAAAAAAATATTTTTAGCCAATAATATAGTGATTATTGTTATTTTTCGAGTTCTGATGCCAACGATACTTAAGTTTGTTTTAAACGTGCCTACGTAAAAACACTAAAATGAAATAAGATCATTTTCAAACGATTTCATTTTTCTGATTTCGCTGCTTGCAATGCTCCTCATGCCTTAATAACATAAATAATTAAAGTATTAAGTTATCTAAATATTTCATGGTTTAATATATATGGAGTAGACTTTGTGACTTTATCTATGATCATAGATTTGAACGAAGGCTGTGAAAGCGGCTTTTCGAAATCCGTCTGGGTGGATTATAATTCCTTTCATTGGTAAGAGATTCTTTTTGTTCAGCTCAAAGTGTTTAACAACTTTTATGCCGAAAATGTTTACATGCTTTAGCACTGTTTAGTTATGTGTAGTAGTAGTTTACCTCGGCAACATTTTTTCTTCATTAGAATGTATAGAGCTGGTGTACTCTAAAACCTGATAAAAAATGCCACTAATCTAAGTTTGTCACTATAAGTTTAAAGGCGCTAAAAGCAGGCCCCTCTTTTTCATTAATAATTTATAATGTCAGTTTTTACATTAGTGGATCCACTTAAACAAGTACTTGTAACTTTGAAGAAAGTTATGATTAAACAAAACAGTGTCAAAATTAAAACATGTAGAAACAATGCTGATTTGTTCTAGGCCCACGGACATGGTGCCTCGTATTGTTACTTTAAACAGTCAATTGTTGTATTGAATTCTCTTCCAGTCTTTAATATTTTCACTTTGACGGTAAGCTCTGTTTCACCAAAAACAAGTGTAATTTTAAACATTTTGTCTTCTCGTGTACCGGGCTCCGGATGTTTAATAGATAATTCACCAAGTTTCTTGCAGCTAAGGTCTGTTGTGAATATTGGATCAGCATCTGTTGAACAAAAAACAGGAAAAAGCGTTCCGTCGTCATAATTTGGAAAGGCAAAAGTTGCTACCTCGTGTCCAAAAGGGACAGTTTCTCCAATGCTAACCAACTTTGCAAAGTGGTACGCTCCTACTCTTTCACCTTCAAATACAAACATCGCGGATGCAGGATGCCTAGTTTCGTCAAAAGCAGTGTGCATTTCTATGCCGTAAGAGAGTTTCATGACCCTAGCAGACACGACGGTTGGTTCATGTCCAAATCTCACTGCACCTTTCAATACAACCAAACCTGCATCAGCTGGAACAATTATATGTTTGCCAATAAGACTATCTTTGAATTTGTCATGCACATACTGACTTTCACCGAAACCACCGACCAGCAATATCAAGTCTACCATTTTTATCTCTGGCTCGTCGAGAATACGCTTAATATGACTTATGACTTTATTGACGGGATCCTCAAACCATAGTCTAACAATTTCTGGATCTATTTTCATTTTATCCCGCCTTATTGTCACAGCATCTGAGAGCTTAAGCTCTTCTAGGCGGTCTTCCAAAGAACAAATTCCATCAGTCGCTCCATCCATCTTCTCCTTTAGAGCGGTTGGTATTTTTAAAGTGATGGGTTCCTTCATTTCTGAACTTATGGTCCTCTTTTTTAGTTCAAAATCTCGAAGAAGATCGAAGTAATCCGCCATGTCTTCTTTTTTAAAACGATCCATGGCATTCTTGCCAAATATCTTCTCCAACCACTGAATATAGTTATTGTCCACACATGTGCCACCCCAAGGTCCACCGCTTGCTTTGTGCATTTCCTTTAATGTTCGATCCTGCTGCTTTTCGTGAACTGTAATATCGGCTGTTCCACCTTAAAAATAAGACATATTCGAGCATGCAGTGTGCATTTACCAAATGTGTTAGATCGTATATTGGGATCTAAAGTTATCCATCGTTCATTCTTTTTCTGTTCAATTTGGTCCTCTTTCTTGTTGACAAAATAGAGGTTTCTTTCCACATTCATGTAGTCTCATAAAATGAACGCCAGCGTTAAGTTAAGGTGGAATGCGCCGATTTTTCAACTTTCGAGTATTTTAAAGAAAATTTGCATGCAGTTAATTGATCATATTTCCGATATGGAACAGAATATCTTGTAAAAATATTTTATTTTGTCTCAAAGATACAGGTCTTCAAAGATGGCCACTAACGGCAGTTTTTGGACATGACGTCAAAAGAACCGTAACTGAATGTTTTCTGCTGTAACTTTTATGTATTTCGAATGTTCCGTTTTCTGTTTTGATAATATTGTACAGAATCAAATTCTCTTTCCACTGATGTAACTTTAATGAGTTTTCACCCAAGATTTACGCGTGACGTCGCCGAAAAGCGCCGTTTCGACCTGAAAAATGACGTGGAGTTTTCTTAAAATTTCGTCACTTGTTTCGGAATTGCTAAAAATCTGATCAATAAAATTTTGATTTTTTTGCATAATTCGTTTGTAAATTTTATTTTGAAAATATCTGACAAATTAAAAAGGGGGGTCACCGACTTCGTTTTTGCGTTATTATGTACACCTTTACCCCTATCCCTTATGCAAACGTTGGCGTTAATCGCATCATAAAAGGAATTTGGCGGCAAACAAATAATATTAATTCTGACAATATTTGATTTGATAAATATGTTCCAGCACAATATGATAGTTGTTTTCATTTGAAAAGAAAAAACAGCATACATATATGATTGAAATTACCGATTCTGCTTCAATCAAGGTTTGTTATGAAGGTTCAAACACGATTTAAAAACTTGTATTTTACATGGTTTTGTCCATTGTTATCATAATTAAAGCTGCAAATACCTTTAAAAAAACGGAATTCAAGTTTATGACTTAAGTACAGCAATTAAACCAACATGCCCCTTGCAGTTAACCCTTTACTCAATGAGATATAGCTGTAATCCCATGGGCGGACAATGTAGATCCAGATCAGCTGGCACATCCGTACGCTGCCGACTGATCAGGATCTACACTGTTCGCTTTTAGGTTCAGTAGGTTTTTTCTGAATGCGACCAGTGTAGATCTATATCAGAAGACAAGGATTTCCCAGCTTACTGGTGCTACACTGGTCGCACACGCGATAAAACCCGTGCCGGTGTATAGAGAGTAAAATGTTCAGGAAGGAGGGGGTGGGGGTTAAGCGCTGCAACTTTAATTTATGTCTCGCCCTCTCTATAACCGCACATGGTTGTGCACATCCTTTTACTTACAATTTTAAAATCAGCACTGTGTTACATTGATAGACATTTGTTTAACATGGAATGTAATTCTCATGTCGGCAGTATGGCGCAGTAAACTAGGCGAACATAATTCAAAACCTTATATAGCGCCGTTTTTGAAAAACTTCTAAAAAATAGACAGAAACACGAATAAATGAAATGCTTATTCTTTTGGACATGTATCTGAGGAAAGAGAACATAATATAACGAACCAAACATCTTACACAACAGAATATTATATGAACTTGGTCATGGTGCGAAATCAAAAAAAAAATCAGGAAAATTAAGAGTGGCGTTGAAAGTTTAGTATAAGAAAAAAAAGAGCAGCTTACGGATTTGGAATACTTTGTTGATGCGTTTGATCAGTCTTAATGAAATAACTTATAACTAATAGCTATTTTGTATATGCCGGTTCTTGCCTTTTTCTAACGCTTCTTTTTCTCGCATTATGTTGAACATTTTGTGGTTTAATACAGAAAAACCCCCGTGTAATGCGGACAGTGACCGCCATAAATATTTAGACCACACTTTGAGATCAGCAAAACAAAAATTATTGTTAGCGAGAGTACTGAAATTTAGCGAGTTGATTTCTAATGGCGAACAATTAGAAATAAAGAAATCAAAAGTGATATTCTTTAATAATGGAAAATACTTTTTGTATTTTGTATTGATTTAAACGTATGTCGAACAAAAGTAAGAAAGCAGATTTTTCCGGAATCAGCTTGAAGACTAATGAATTTGTAATTGAAAGAAAAAATGAACTTGTTTAAAACATGTGCGTGCTTTTAAATTTTTCTGGTACCTGAAACCAATGTTTTGCTTCTAATTTAATGTGGGTTGAAATAAAAAGATTTCGTTTATGTATCAAATAGTTCTGGAAAGTTAAAATCTGCCAGTTTTCATTTTTTGTTGAGTATATTTGATTACTTTATTGAAGTAACGGAGAAATTCATAATGCATTCATTTCTTTTTAAAAATGTCACACAGGGAGTAGCTCACCTGTTAAAGGGAATGACAGCACACGCAACTTCTCGGGCTGTTCTCGGTCCAGCTTTATAACTTCAACTATGTTCAGTCATAGACTTATTAGTAAGTCTTTCCTCCAGATTCATTGTGTTATGTTTTTGTGGAATATGTATTTATAAAAGCAAACTTAAGAAAAGCATCAATACTGTTCTCATTGATTACACGTACCTACAGGAGCATATAAGTCCAGACCGGCGAAAAAATAAAGATGAAAACTTTTCGAAAGTGTCAATGTGTGGTGCCATCGTCTAACTACATATGAGTGTTTTTAAAAATGTGCGTCAACTTACAAAAATCTCTATGTTTAATGCTCCATTGTTTTGATTTGATTTCCTGATATCTGTAATTAAAATTAGTGTCGTCTGCGTCGTAAGGGGTCTAAAAATGATTTGTATTCAATTTTCAATGCATATTTTTATTTATTTTCAGTTTTAAAACCTTACGTAAAATTTAGAGCAACTTCAAACAACAAATTATAACACTTGATTAGATTCTATTGCTTAATGTTATAATTTGATTATTCATGAATTCTGATGTAGTTCGTATAGAATTACTAGAATCTTAAACTGTAGTTTAAGCAAAATTATGATTCTTGATGTGAAAAAAAACTTTAAAAAAACTTTAATTTTAATATGTTTAATATTTACCAACATTATTATAGTGCTTGAGTATGACGCGCAATGGAAAGGTTTTATTGTGTCCTGAAAATTAGGGGGATAGGGGTAAAGATGAACGTAAAAACGCAAAAACGAAATCGGTGACCCCCCTTTTTAATTTGTAAAATATTTTCGAAATAAAATTTACAAACGAATTATGCGAAAAAATCAAAATTTTATTGATCAGATTTTTCGCAATTCCGAAATAAGCGACGAAATTTTAAGAAAACTCCACGTCATTTTTCAGGTCGAAACGGCGCTTTTCGGCGACGTCACGCGTAAATCTTGGGTGAAAACTCATGAAAGTTATTCTGTACAATATTATCAAAACAGAACACGGAACATTCGAAATACGTTAAAGTTACAGCAGAAAACATTCAGTTACGGTTCTTTTGACGCCATGTCCAACTAGAATTATCACTGAAAGTGATTAAATACCCCCACATGTATGCTTGATAATTGAACTGGGAATGCTTCGAATCAATGGCATAATGTGCCCCACTTTCAATCCAAAGTGTCGTCTTCACAGTAGCCACATATTCAGCAAGTTTCATCACAATATCTCATTCCTTCTAAATTTATTGAGCAGAAATGGTTTAAATATGTTAGTAACAGTGGCCTTTATCTAACTTTTATCTAAGAACTGTGTGCCAAACATTGTTTATGAGAAATCATTCAGAAACCATTTTTTCTATTTTTAGTAACAGTGACCTTGACCCCATCAGGCCCAATTTCAATACCAAGTTTCGTCTTCACAGACACTACCTATATAGCAATTTTCATCACAATATCTCATTCTGAACCAAAGTTATTGAGCAAACAGTTTATTTTCTATTTTTAGTAACAGTGACCTTGACCCCACAGGCCTTGAATCCCAAAAGTCATCTTCACAAAAACCATCAATACACCAAATTTCATTTAAGAATCTCATTCCAAGCTATAGTTACTGAGTGGAAACGAAGTTTTGAAGTTTAAATAACAGTGACCTTGACCTTGAACCCACAGGCCCCAAAGTCAAACCTAATCTTTATCTTGTTATGTTACATCTGTGTCCCAAAAAATAATTAAATCTATGAAGTATTTCATGAGTTATAGTCCAGAAACAATTTTTCTTTTTTAAGTTACAGTGACCTTGACACTGACCCCTCAGGCCCCAAAGTCGAACTTGACCTGTATCTTCTGATATTACATATATGTACCAAAAAAGGATTTAATCTGTGAAGTTTTTCATGAGTTATTATCTGGAAACCATTTTTCTATTTTTAGTAATACTGACCTTGACATTGACCCCACCAGCCCCAAAGTCGAAATTGGCCTGTATCTTGTGATGTTACATCTATTTACCAAACAAGGATTAAATCTGTGAAGTGTTTCATGAGTTATCATCCGGAAACCATTTTTCTATTTTTAGTAACAGTGACCTCGACACTGATCCCACCAGCCCCAAAATCGAACTTGACCTGTATCTTATGACGATATACCTGTGTACCAAAAATTATTTAATTCTGTCAAGCCTTTCATGAGTTATCATCTGGGAACGAAGAATCCGACCGACCGACCGACCGACCGACAGACCGACCGACCGACCGACAGACCGACCGACCGACAAGCTCACTCCTATATACTCCCTCAAACTTCGTTTGTGGGGGTATAAAAACTGCCGTTAGTGGCCATCTTTGAAGACCTGTATCTTTGAGACAAAATAAAATATATTTACAAGATATTCTGTTTCATGTCGGAAATATGATCAATTAACTGCATGCAAATTTTCATTAAAATACTCGAAAGTTGAAAAATCGGCGCATTCCACCATAATACTGATGTTGTTTAAGTTTTATAATTAATACCATAATATATATAAAACCATATGTGATCAATGTATTTCTAAGGTATCATTTAAAGACTGATTTTGAATGCCAATGCCTCATATTTTCTTTAAATAGTTCGTCGAAAGCATGAATACAACATAAAGAACATAGAGAATACTAATTGCTTATGGTGATATATATATGTTTTATGTTCTAATTCATTTATGCAGATGTTACAGAGATAGTTCGCTACAGCTTACAACCAGAGCTCTATTGAATGATTATCCACAAATTATTGAAAACTGAAAGGAACATGGATACTAATTATGAACAAAATTAAATCAACTATATCTCCCATAAAAAGAAAATTTATACCTCCAAGGTCGACGACCATGTATCGACTACCAGCTCCGGCTAGTGCAGTCTGTGCCTCTGTCGTCATAACCTGACACCATATTGATGCTGCTTCCGGTTCTAGGGCAAGTTTGAGACGCTTAGTGTCTATTCCAGCCTATAAGCATATCATATAATTTTGCAAATGATACAAATATGCACAGCGAGAAAGAAATTGCATGTTCAAACAAACAAAATATACGGATATTTTTAATAGACGACAAGGGAACTTTGAAAGTCACCGAACGCGTCAAAACTGGAAACTGGTTAAGTAGAGCCTGTTCATGTGATTATTGAAAATGCATGGCACTGATAAAGAACATCACTGACTATTGCCCGGTTGAACGCAGCTTGATTTATACACAAGTAAACGGTACATATATTTAGTCAGTCACAACCTATGATGTTTATCAAAAAAATATTTTCATACTCAATAAAAAGGAATTAAACGCACCTCAATTGCTGCTTCTCGCATGAATTGCTTGGCAGAATCAACCCAGATAGCTGGAATTGTTAAGACGTATAAAATATCCTTCTCTTCGATACCAATCGTTTGTCGGTTCAGGGTTTGAAGTAAATGATCTCTCAGATAACGTATCGACATAGCAAAGATCTTCATAGCTTCTATGTTTTTCCCATTTATGTCATCCACGGTGGTTTTTCTTGAAAGTTTCTGGATTAAGTTATAAGAAAGGCATTTGAGAAAAAATATCTAATTGTGAAACATATTTTGCACACAAGATTTAATATTGTTTATATACCTATGCAAGACATGTGTAAAACTCATGTAGTATATATTATAATATATCCACAAAATTGTAATTTTATCATCATTTAAAATATTACATAGAGTGTTTTCAAACAGTTGCATGCAAATAAAATGCATGTTATAACGTGTTAACAAAATCCTCCTTAGTGTCTCATAATTTGACATTGATATTCTGATTGAAAAGAGTCAAATTTTTATCGGATATCATATCGATTTTAAAAAGTCGTATCAAAACTGTAAATTTAATTCAATATGCAAGACATCAAAACCACAGTTTACTTCTGACAACTTGCATGCAAATTTGGTGAATTAGTGAGCTTATTTGATTCTCGATGTCTTTAGAAGGAACAAAAATTAAAATGGCGAAAAATTGCTAATTTTCTTTTAAATGAGTTTTCAGAAAAATACTCATTACCACCCATATTTTAGTGAAGAAATGTATTTATCTAAGGATGTACTCGTGTTTGCAAGCTCAGTTCAGTCAAGTTGTGGCAATTCGTCAAAATAATGCAAGGCTTTTCAAGGTATTCCCATTCTATAAATAGCAGTCACGTCATCAGGCTAACATGATGATCACGTGACCGGTTTGTACACAATGAGGTATTCCAGGAATACTCACTTCCTGTCTACTTTCAGTTTCAATGTTGTGATGGACTCACAACATTTTGTTGTACTACTCATAATTCCTGACATTATTTTGACAGATGACCTCAAAATATTGTAAATATTAAGTATTTACGTGATATCTTTATCATTTTTCTAGAAGTTTTAAACAGCCATTCCTAAGTTCTCGTGCAAACAGTATTTCCCTTTTGTGTCTGTTCTATGTAAATGAAGCATTTTTAAAATAACTGGAGCAAACTTAAATACAGCCACAAGATACTATATTTCTTTACTTTATTGGTCGGCCAGAGAGAATTAATGTCGAATTTTGAAAAGATACATCAAAATAATTTGAGCTTGAAACCGAAAGTAGACACGAGGAGGACGGGGCTGGGGCCCGGGGGTGGGGGGCGGGTTGTTCTCTCGAATTTCTTGAAGTTTGCTTTTCCTTTCAGTGTTATCTCAACAAAATATTGTAGGTTGATGATACATTGATCACCTTTTGCTTAAAATTATTATCTTCAGTATTGAAATGGATGCAAATGCTTTTTCTGTAAAATTCACTTGTGTGTTTCGTTTGTGTTTATCTTTAAAATGTGCTATTCATAATATATGAACATATTATTCAGATAATATTTGCAATGACGTGGTATATTTTTGTTTTAAAAAAGAACTCAACTTTCTAATAAAACTACTTTGTTTCTGCATTGCCCCACCCATGCAAAAAGCATGTTTACAGTGCGAATTGTGCTGTGGTTTTAACAATAAACTGAATAACCTACAAGATAAAGAAACATAAAGCGCTATTACTTGGTTGTTGTGAAGCAACATCTTAAAGCGCCTGAATAACATCCAGTTCTGGTGCTTGTCTTGGTCTGCCAAATCAGCATACTTATTTTCAGCTTCAAACCCAAAGGAATGGAAGTTTTTGTCTGGATCGAGAAGAACACAAGTCGGGGTCTTTAGTGAAATCAATCTCTCCGATCCAGCTACCCAGTTTTGGTTGGTTTGAACTTTCAATGGGTCGTCTCGAAAGGAAAAGGCATAACCACTGTACGTTGTGCCGAAATCGAAAGCAACAACCAAAAGGTGTGAGCTACTAGATACCGCCATATCTAAAACCTATAAAACAAACCAAAAATAAATAAGGTTCGCATTATGAACATTAATTTAAATTCACTAGTTGTATACGTGTTTTAGATAATAAAAATCAGCGTAATTTCTTGTTCCGACTTACCTTGTTTCGATTTAAGACTTCTGAATGTTTACTTCCTGGTTCAAGTCTCGATTTCAGAAAATAGCGACAGGTATAGACCGGCATAACGTTATACTTTAAGCTTAATACACCAAGATAAGTGTTAATACTATACATTTCAGCTTTTTAAATCTAGCTTTTTAATTCAATTTGTAATTTTTAATACACCTGTTATGACTGGACATTGCCTACCAAGGGAAAGGTATTGTTAAATATTTTAGAGTATCAAGATTTATTGTGATATTTCCATCGCATATCGCGATATATTGTTTGAAAAAAGGAAACACACAATTAATGGAATGAATTCCTGCATGTTATGCAAATTTATTTATAACCAACCATATGTTTGCTGACAAAATCGAGTTGTTCATGCTACACTTGTCGGACCGATCCTCGATTATAAGTATAAAATACTACTCAAAATACCATCTGGATAGCTTTCCCTTTTATCCCGAATTATTGCTCCTACCAAGTTTTAACTGCTGATCCACTTCAACAGTTCGTCGGCTCATTCCTAATTTGGCACAAAGCTAATGTCAAATGAACAACTGTTCAGAAAAAAGCACATATTTTATTGTTTCAACCTTATTTAAGGAATAAACACAATCTTTTATGCGATCCTTATCAAAGTGTTAGCAGCATACATGTATGTATGATGTGCACTAAACATCGTACATAAGTCTTGAAGAAATATAATTATAATAATTTATAATAAAATATTAACAATTCTTTTGGCCAGAATAAGATTTCAGAGTGGTTTAAATTATTTTGTCAATGGAGATGCAGTATTTTTCAAATTGTTGGGAAATTTTTACAAATCAGTACATGGGATTATGGGAACCATTAAAGGATTTACTCAGTACTGCTATCCCTTAATTATTTTCAAGGAGCCAAAAATGATCATTTCAGTTATATAACCTGAAATGGTTATCTCATCTGTACGTCTTGCATTGCTCTTAATAAAAGAAATATCAAAGTTCATTATGTTATTAAACTTATTAGTTATCTAAACATATGTTTTTTGTATACCATATTTTCCCTTGAAATTTAATGTCAGTTTGTTGAATGAATGACAAGCTCACAACAGAGAATGACAGAAAGAAGATTCCAAAATAATTTTTAATTGGAATAATATATGTTTTTATAATTTTTTTCGTATATAGCACTAAGTAACTTAAAAAAATATAAAAATGCTCCTATATATAATTATATATGCAACAACATCACATCGCAGGACAATATTATCCATGTGTCTGTCTGTATATACACAGTCTACTTGCTGTTTTGTACTCTATTAAAGCATCATATAAAACGTAAGCATTGTTCAAACATTCAAATGTGCATCAAAATAAATATGCAAGGTGCTCAGATAATAACAACCAGTCAAAAGTATTTAATCGTTTATTTAGCCATCATCAATATCATTATGCCAATAAACAAAATAATGCCTAACAAAAGTCCTCTACATCCTACCCTCATGTGTACATATTAACAACAATAAATAACGATGTATACAGTATAACCGTATACATGGCGCCAAAATGATAAAACTGAGAATGGAAACCAGTCTTAAATCTCAAGGATCTAATTGGCTGAAATGGCAACCAGCTGCCATTTCAGCCAATCAGATGCTTAATATTTGGGCCTTGTTTCAAATCTCAGTTTTATAATCTTCAGCACTGGATTTTCTAGATACAAATAGCATTTCAAACATACATACACATATACATTTTATGAATATCTTAGAAAGCTTAACTATATTTTGCAATGGATCATCTTGGTTAGTCCTAAAATTACTGTCAAGACTGCTATGTTCTGACTGAACACCAAATATCAGTCGGTTAATATAAGTACCATTCATGTATGTTGGGTAAAGATCGCGTGATCCAGACCTAGTGAAATATGCACAAGGGCGGTAACGAGGCTCTGCCGAGTTACCGCCTAAGTGCATATTTCACGAGGGCTGGATCACGCGATCTTAACCCAACATAAGTGAATGATACTTTTTCTAGCAAACCGTAATTATTTTGCGCATTTTGGGTATTTTCCAGTAAATTTTTTCTTTGCACTACTTTTTTATAGTAGCGGAGCGGTTTACAAGACATTCCATTGTTCATTCATAAATGCGTAAGACGTCGTGACGTCATATAAGGAGCGTGACTCATTCTACATGGGGGATGTAGAATCAAAATTTCCTACATGGATGAAAACACCGGATGCAAGAATAATACTGCAGAAATGTGAAAATGGATGTAGGTCTATACTACTCACAAATTTGTTTAAAGAATCTTTACTGCATTCCGAAGAAAAGGCATAAATATATTATATATCAATTAATGGTATTTATATTATAAATGAGCATAACTATCTGAAAATGTTCAAACTGCTTTCTTAGCAGTTGGCAACATCTCACTAGTTCTTAAAAATACTTTACTTTGGATAAATAATGATGCACGAAGTACCACATGGCTAACTTTTCATAATTCTGAGAGGTTTGAGATCTTTTAGTTTTGAAAATATACTGAAATTTGCATCATAAATATTTCTTTATTTAAATAAGTTTAAAAATTTATCCCTCCTGAATTATAAAGGCAAATATGCACACCAAATAAAACTGCAGCAAACTGAAAGGAAAACTATGTTAATACCTACAAGGTCTATCTATTACAATAAAAGTAAGTTCACAAAAAAGCTAACATTATCAACATGGGGAACTATTTTTCTTGTGGTCCTATGCAAAGATTTCAATAAGTAACTTTAAATGACATTTCTCATCTATTTTAAAGCTAAATAAAAACTTAAAGAAATGCAAAATATGTAACTGAAACATGCATGTACAAATATATCACAGATTTCATTACAAAATAAAAGATCTAAGCTAAATAAATAAAGTTAAATTCTAACTATACTCAATGAAAAATGAAAGTCAACCCTCAAAATTGCATATAGAATTCTACTTACATTTGTTCTTATATGATTTAAACTTATTTGTAGGATTAACCCATTTCTCCATAAATAAGGGTTTCATTGCATGTGAAACAGTGAAGATTCAGATCAACAGATACATGCATGCTGTCTGATCAGGATCTATTTATTTCACCTTTTTATTCATTAGGTTATTTCTGAACAAGAAGGGAACAGCATTATCCGATCAGACATCACAGATGTGCCAGCTGATCTGGATCTACACTCCACACATGCTATAAAACCCATTTATGCGGTGTATATGGGTAAACTGATGTCCAATAGTACATGTTCATGTAATGATATTGTTCAATAGAATGTAAAAAATACAGTTAACAGAATAAATAAACACATATTTGAACCTTCTGGAAAAGCCTATTTTAATTAAGAGATCAACTTTTTACTTTTTGGAAACACGTAAATTTGTAATTTAAGCACCTTTTATCAGTGAAAATTTTAATCAGACTGGATGGTCAATTTTCCATCCTAACCTTGTACATGATTGTGACTGATTATTTTTCTTGAACACGTCTTTTCAACTTTAACTATATCATATTTTATAAAAAATAATCACTCATTCCTGGTAGCAGGGATCGGCCTAGAGGGCGACATGGGCTACTTCTTCGCCCTCTTTGCACCAAACTTCGCCTTAATTGTGCATCAAGCGAAAATCAAGTCGCCGACATTTTTCCGAAAATCGGCAGTACCTTGAATCATCCCTTCATACCTGCTGTTTACCCGTCTTCTCCTTACCAAACCGATTTCAATTATCCTTAATTGATAATTGACGAGTATATCCTGCCATAAAACACTCTCACAGATAAGTGTCACTATCTTGGTAATTAACACCCCGGATTAGCAGCGCTTGATCGCCTCGGCAGAAAACCTTTGACAGTTTGTCAAACATGACCGTCTATTGCAGGGGGAGTTAACAGATCAAGGTAAATGTCATAACAGTCATTATGTTGTTAAATTAAGTCAGGGGTTTGCCTCTCGCAAAACAAAAAAGCCAGACCTTGCAAAAGTACAGAAATGAATAATTGAAACTTACAAAATCGGCAAAAATATAAGTGCAATTAAATAAAGGGAGGTAATAAAAAAGAAACAACATCAACCTATTTAACAAAAGGGACAAACTGACTTAAGTGGTGAAGTGAAAATTTCTTAAAATGTCAACAAAGCAATTGTCCAAAAGCAATTTCTTTTATGTTTTCTTTATGAAGGCCAACCGAAAATATTTTCTAAATATGTTATCTATATTTGTATTTAATGACGGCAAAATTATACATTTAAGAGCAACTAAGTAAAGGGAGGTAAGAAAAACCCAACAGCATTCAGCCATTTAACAAAGGGAAAACTTACTGAAGTGTTAAGGTAAGACCTGTGTAGGTGTAAGACCTGTAAATAGATTTCCCTATATAAGCTATAGTAAACATGACATGCTTCAACATGCTGGCAATCATAGCTGGTACCATTTCCCAAGGGGTTAACTTACATGCTTTTAAAGCTAAGTGTTTGTATTATCCATTTCCAGCAAGAAAAGTAGGGGTCATGTATCAATTAACAGAGATTTGCCATCTTGAATCCGGTGGTCTGTTTTTTTCACTACGGTGTGAACTTCAAAACTGTTTTTCATATGCCGTCTTAAAACCGGGGCCTTTTTTCATAGATTGCATTTCTAAACATAAATTTGGTATCAGTGTGTCAGTAAAAGCATGCCATTTACTAAACATGTCCCTTTCAGCCCATACTTGTCAATTAATGCCCCCAAAATGCAAAAAAAATGGGACTATTTAGTGTCAGCCATTGCTTGACTAGCCCGAGTAGGAACATCCGGTGGACTATTTACAAGTAATTAACCTATAAGAAAACTTGTGTTTTTCAATATCTTATATTTTCTGTTTTTATTCAATAATATGATATTTGCAATATATCTACCAAGTTTCAGCATTCAGTTAGCAAAAATGAACTCAATATGAGGAATTTTCCAACACCACCTATTCTGGTACGCGTTTGCGGCCAAGCGCCTAAACCTAAGAATTCATTTCTTTCTAATAAAAATTGAAAACCATCAAATTTCTCAAAAACATGGTTATGAATAATAGTAAAACATCTTAACTAATAAAAGCAACTCACTTTTTGAGCTGACACATGCAAAATGGGCCACACAGGGTATCAATTGTGGCATTTTTAAGGCAAAAACAGTTAAAAAAGGCCCCAAACCTAATTAAAACCTAATTTTGCCTCCTGTAACACAGTCATACTGATTTTTGACTTTCAAGTTTGCTTAAAATTGGTCAGCACACAATTTTAGTGGAAAATAACATTGCAAACAATATAAATATTCAAATTCTGCCCTCCACTTGTACTTCTTATAGGTGTAAGACCTGTAAATAGATTTCCCTATATAAGCTATAGTAAACATGACATGCTTCAACATGCTGGCAATCATAGCTGGTACCATTTCCCAAGGGGTTAACTTACATGCTTTTAAAGCTAAGTGTTTGTATTATCCATTTCCAGCAAGAAAAGTAGGGGTCATGTATCAATTAACAGAGATTTGCCATCTTGAATCCGGTGGTCTGTTTTTTTCACTACGGTGTGAACTTCAAAACTGTTTTTCATATGCCGTCTTAAAACCGGGGCCTTTTTTCATAGATTGCATTTCTAAACATAAATTTGGTATCAGTGTGTCAGTAAAAGCATGCCATTTACTAAACATGTCCCTTTCAGCCCATACTTGTCAATTAATGCCCCCAAAATGCAAAAAAAATGGGACTATTTAGTGTCAGCCATTGCTTGACTAGCCCGAGTAGGAACATCCGGTGGACTATTTACAAGTAATTAACCTGTAATGAATACCTATATCCAGAAGAGTATCCAAGGGAGGTAACTTTAGTAGTAAATTAGCCAAACTCCCCGCAGTGGTTACTTCATCTTACAGTTGCAAGAGGACCAGGGTTCAAATCCTACTGGAAGCTATTTTTTTTTTGTAAGCCTAGAGCTTAAATAATTGGCATATTTTTTTTTCCTGTGTAATTCTGTCATTGAATAAAAAATTCTCATGATTTAAACTAAAATAAGCAAAATAATCAAGATTAAAGGGGTTTTCGCTATCAGAATAGTGTTTATTCAAGTCATCAATTTGAAAATTTCTAAAACTGGACGGTAAACTTCTCTGAAATTTTGTTTAAATTTTGTTTAAGGTATATAGTTAAAAAATAGTAAAGTTTGGTACATTGTACCAATGAGGATTTTGCACAATTTTCATTAATTTAGTCTCGTGAAATATAAAAAATGCATTTTTTAAATTTATTTGGTCAAAAAATGTCATTTTAAGATATATTATGTATTTATATATTATATCTTAAATTGGTTTAGTAAAATATAAGATATTTTTGATAAACTGTAAAAAAATTAAGGTTGAATTTATCAATAACAAAAATAAAGAATTTGGATACTTTCACGTTTTTTCTCACTTTTTTAAATAAAAAAAGCTAAAAATCTCAAAAACTACACGGTGAAAATCATTAAAATTTTGCATACAAGTCAGTGGTATGAAGCAGTTGATGAAAATATAATCAGATGTTAGATTCTTAATAGTGCCCATTACACAGGTCTTACCTTAAGTAATAATCTTTCAAAACATCAACAAAGCAATTGTTCTTAGGCCTTCTTTTAATTTTTTTCTTTATGAAGTCCAACCTAAATTATTTTCTAAATATGTTTAATATATGTATTTAATGATCGCCCATACCCCTTTGAATTAATATTACAAGGTACCTAATAATGCTATAGCTCAGCAACTTCAGAAAAGTTGATGAATAAGCTGAGCAGTTGTTTGCTAAACCCAAAATGTTAGAAGTAATGCTGTTTTCATGTTACATAATGCTACTTATCAAAAATTCATTTGCTCACAAAGGAAATGTCAGCATGTGTTTTTATGCGACTTTAAAATGTCTCCCTATTCTCTGCTCACTTCTCCCTAATTCTCCATCAGGGAGAAGTCACTTCTCCCTAAAAAATTTTATTCTAGGCCGATCCCTGGGTAGTAAAAATAAGCTGACCTTAAGTTTAATAGGGATGTAAGTTAAGTTTTTTAGGTAGTAGTGAACAACCTGCAAATGCAAGACTGACCTAAATCTAGGATGCAAATGTAGTAGATTAGCATTACAATTCTGTAAGTAAAACAAGTTGTACATTTGTATTGCCATGTAGCATAAGATTTTCTCCCAAGATAAAGAGCTTTCACATTTTGTTGCCAGACCCCCAACTTCACATAAGTCATACTTTTCAAGATCATGTAACCATATGGAAAAAAAGGCATGTGACATAAAGTATATTTGAGAGAAATATTTGCTCTCAAACAGCATGAACACAATTTTAAGGTAAAACAAATGTAAAAACTGCATGTATCTAGTGAATATCTAGCGACACTTATTGAGGGAATGGTGCTAGTATTCAGCCCCTACCAAAACATACATTTTTAATCTCTGCTTATACAATTATTAATCCTTTCATCCATATATACACATTTTTATGTGTGACTAGTGTAGATCCAGATCAGCCATGCCATCTGATCAGGATCTGCACCGGTCACATTTTGGTCAGAAATAACCTTATGAATCAAAAAGGGAACTGTACAGATCCTGATCGTACGGCACTGATGTGCCGGCTGATCTGGATCTACACAGTTCGTCCAAGCAATAGAGGTGTGTCTAAGGAGGAAAAGGTTAAACAATTGTGAAATTTAATACAATGTACAATTCAAAAGTTAAACCATACTGTTTTCCTAACACAACCTTACAAATGAGATTCCAAAAAGGAAACGAATGTTAACAAAAACATGAGTATCTTATGAACACCTTTTAGGGATAATATATGTAACATTATGGACAATTATAAAATAACATAAAGTTTCTTTGGTTAAATTAGTTCAAAGAACATTTTCAAGGTTGAATACAAGACTGTCATAACTCCTTCAGTTCAATGCAGTTATGACTGTTATGTATGAAATCCTTATTTTTAGTGATTATTTTTTTTAATGATATACCTATAAATATCTGTGTAATGTTTTCTGATATTGTCTCTGCTTTGTGGGAACTACTTTCTTTCCCATTTTCTTATCTAATTACACTTCTGTATTGTGGTTAAAAAAAAACAACACAGGAGTTTTTCATTGAACATCATACAATTTAAAGAAAATGTACATGTGTATGAGCAGCACAATGTGAATCAGTCTTCGGAGTTATTTTTGACAATTTTAGGTGTTGGTATTATAAGAAATAATAAACATTCACTCTATGTTCCCATTATTATTATATATAACATATTTCATAATAAATAATGCCACTAAATGCAATGTCATCTGATCAACTTTTTAATATCATTTCAAGTATTGAAGACATGTTTATAAATAGCATGGCTCATATGTCACTGTGTTGCATAACATTACCAAGTTTATGTAAATTTATAATAAAAATCCTAGAATAAAAAAATTACACATGAACATTTGTATATTTAAATCTATATTCTAATTAATTGGAACTGAAAGACAATAAATATTTGTAAAGAAAAACAAAACAGAAATAATTTGGTTATCATTTGTTCACAGACTTCAATGTTATTTTTTAGTTTGGTCTCCAAGGATCTCGTGTTTACACAAATCTGTGAAGGGTAAAAAACCCTTTACAATTTCATAAACGCCTATTATCACACTGGAAAGTTGTTACACAAGTTACATTTCCAAAACATAGAATGAAAACTTGTCAAAGTTTACCCACACAACAGGGCCCAAGATCATAAAACTAAGCTTGGAGATCAGTCTCAAATCTCAAGCATCTGATTGGCTTCTTTGGCAACCATTCACCATTTCAGCCAATCAAATGCTTGAGATTTGAGACTCATCTCCTGATTTAGTTTAATGATCTTGGGCCCAGATAGAATTGAGGTTTAACCCTTTACTCCATATATATTAATTTTATTGCACATGCGACTCTAGGGATTTTTACTGCATACATGTGCTACCATATAGATTCAGGTCAACCAGCACATCTGTGCCTTTGGTCTGGATCTAAACTGTTCCCCTCTTTGTAAGAAATTACCTTATGAATATGAAAGCCAAAAATTTTGATGCTGATCTGATGACAGAACTAAACTCTTCACCCTTGCGATAAAATCCTTATCTACATGTATTTAATTGTTAAGTTTGAAAAAAATTTCATCTAGTAATTGGTAAACCAGGGCTTTTCATCCTTATATAACAGAGGCCTATAAAAGGCCTCTTCCCAATCCAAAAATATAGTATATTTTCCCAACTGTGGCAGAGATTTTTCCCAAAATGTTAGCTGATGTGTCCAAATATGGTTAAAACTCTTTCGAGAGGTGTTCAAAAATTAAAGTCTGAAAAATAAATTGATTATAAATTAGATTAAAGTTCAAAAATACCTATTACTATTCAATTTTATAAACTAGAACACATCTTTCAATTAATTTTTTTCCAAATAATCAATAATCTTGCATAAATTTCCCAATTGGAAAGGCCAGGGCCTCTTCCCAATTTTGTGATGAAAAGCCCTGTAAACACTGAACACATGTTAAGTGTTTAGTGCATGTTCGATTATGTAAACATTTACAGAATTGTGTAGACATGAGAACCTTATATCTATTAAAACATAAGGATTTATAACACAGTTTCTATGACTACCCGAATCCCATCTTGCTATGACTTCTTCTTGAGTTCTGCCAATTTCTCTAAATAATGGTCATGATTAAATGTAGTTGCTAAAAGACCCCCTTCATTCTTTGGTTGCATCCCTGAAGAATAGTCTATGTGCTTTCCATCTAAAGTTGTCATTTTACCATCCAGAGAACTAAGTATAGCGTTCCCAGCACAGATGTCCCACTTTTTTATTAAAGTTGTATGAATGTATGCATCTTGCTTGCCTTTTATAACTTCTAGTGTTTTATATCCTGAAAAAAGACCAGCAAAAACATGGAGCACAAGTTTTACAGACAATTAAGTCATACACAAACCAATCAACTAGTCACCTTTGTCTGCTAAATTTGTGTAATGTATTCCCCTTAAAAGTTTTACTCGTATATATGGTTTTTATCACAAGTGCCACCAGTGTAGATCCATAACAGCCGGCACATCCATGCTGTCCTATCAGGATCTGCAGTGTTGCTCTTTGATTCTTAAGGTAGAGCAACTGTAATGCTTTCCCGCGCTTTTTTCTCGAATGTCGGGAATACTCGGTGAACTGTCACTAACAGTCGACAATAATCGATCTTGCTTCGGCTACTATCGGCTCTGACGAGTAGCGTCGGAAGTCACCGAACGCGAGCCGATGTTTGATGACGTCGCAAATTTTTGCGCGGGAAAGCATTACAGTTGCTCTACCTTAAGGTTATTTCAAACCGTGCAGATCAAACAGTGCAGATCCCTATCAGACATAACAGATGTGATGAATGACCTTTATCTAAACAGTTCCCCACATGGAAAAAACCTGTAGATATGGAGGAAATGGTTAAAAACTGACTCTTTACGCCTATCTTTAGTCCATACATGAAGGTTTCTTGATTTTTAACCCTTTCCTCCATAGATACACCTTTATTACGTGGGCAAACAGCTTAGATCCAGATCAGCCGGCACATCCGTGCCTTCTAATCAGGATCTAAACTGTTCGCTTTTTGATTTGTGAGGTTATTTCTGACCAAACTGCGACCAGTGCAGATCCTGATCAGACAGCACGGATGTGCTAGCTGATCTGGATCTACACTGATCGCACATGCGTAAAAATGCGTATATATGGAGGAAAGTTTGTTTGTTTGTTTGTTTGTTTCGGGTTTAACGCCTGGTTTCAACAGCTAGGTTATATCCCGGCGGTCAGTCCACCTAACCGGTGTTCCTGGGTCTCCAACCAGTACTAACCAATTTCTCCGCAAGCGACTGACTGCTTCCTCACTTGAATCAGAGGTGAGGGACAAATGACTCTCAGACGCAATGTCCGAGTTCAATTGTTACGGAGAAATTTTTTCCCGCCTCGGCTGGGGATCGAACTCACGACCCCTGGATTGACAGTCCGATGCTCTACCAACTGAGCTAGCCGGGCGGGGCATATGGAGGAAAGAGTTAAATTCAATGACAAAAAAATGATTTAATATCTGTCTCTATAAATCCAGTTCCAGTGATATATGTAATTTTGGTAGACAAAATTTAATTAAGAACAAACAATTTCATATGGCTACGCATTGTGGGTTATAATTTAATTTTTTGGCTGACAATTTTTATTTTGTCAACATAATAATTTATCATCAGAGTTTTTGAATTAAGTTAGCAAATATCTTAACCCTTTGCTCTATATATCCACTTTTTATTGCAAATGCAAACCGTGTAGATCACATCAGGAGGTACATTTGTGTTCAGTGATCAGGATCTGCACAGTTTGTGATAAGATTCATTAGGTTATTCCTAACCAAAAAGAAATTAATAATGTGTCAACTTTTATGGAAGTTCACTGGCCTGAAGGTTATAAAGCTGAGATTGGAAACCAGTCTCAAATCTCAAGCATCTGATTGGCTGAAATGGCGACTGGTCATTTCAGCCAATCAGATGCTTGAGATTTGAGACTGGTTTCCATGCTCAGCTTTATAACCTTGGGAACTGGTTGCACACACATTAAAATGCGTATATATGGAGTAAAGGGTTCATATGACACTAATGAAGAAAGGCACATACCTGCTCCCCCTGCTGGGGTAATTTCTACATTCCCAAGAGACTTTTTCGCTGTCTCAGTGACCTCCCCTTGGTGTGACCTTGAGACTATGATTCTGTGAGGGTCTGATTCTGTTTTCTGTGCTTGAGTGCCTTTCACTAGATTCTCAGAATGTCCGTGTCCCACCCAAGCCCAAGCTGAAAAACATTATTTTGATTATTAAAACAAGCTTTCCAATAAATTTGTTTTGATTATTTTTTATTAGTCAACCTTTTTAATGAAGTGGATACTAATAAGGACAGTGTTGAGGCTCCGTTTTCAGTTCCAAAGCACATATTTTTTCCAAAATTAAAGTAAGAATTCCCATTTTATATATTGTGGTGGAAATACCAGTATATCAAAAACAAAAAGAAATTTAGTGAGAAATAATTAATACAATGTACTTAAATTATAAATGACAACAGTCACTAAATTCATTTAGTTTATGTCATTCAACAACATTTCAAAATTTAAATATGATTGTAGATTTCCCAAATAAATTATGACAACACATTCATCTAATTTGAGACTGATTTCAAATCTCAGTTTTTAATCTCCAGCACAGGTCAACTTACTTGTTTCCCCCTGATCATTATTGGCAAATGGTTTATGTATAACACCTATTGTTGGCTCTCCATTTACTGCAACACACACCATTGTCGTCACATAATGTAACATGTCTGTTCCATCTGAAATCATTCACAAGACAGTAGATGTGGGCTTAACGAGGCAAATAAAGTGTTAAAACATCAGACAGTTCATAAGACTGTTCAAGTTTTTTTCATTTTAAATTCCATTATCCTCCCTGTTTTTATTAAGTGCCTGGTGTATTGCACCACTATGCAGTTCAAAGTATCATCTGATAGACTGCTAAGACATGCTAATCACAAGGTTATGTCTGCTTTAAAGAAGACCACACAGTTATTAAGTAAAAATGCCAATTTTTCACATCTTAAGCAAAATGAGCTGTGAATAGAGAGATTAAAAAAAAGTGTATCAGAGATTATATTAAGGTAAAAGTCTACATTACCGGTAAGTGCCACTGGACAACCATATACAAATTCTATGTTACAAGCTCCATAATGTTTTTCCATTGATGGTGCAAAGTTTTTATTACCTTTATCTTTCATCTCAGTATATTCTTGTGTGGCATCAAGCGGATCAATCCAAACAGTTATTTCTGGCTTTGGGATGGACTGGTCTGATACAACACGATCTTCAACTTCCTTTAAATGTAGATCAATGGGTGGAAGTTTGTTGAAATCCAGTGGCGTCTTCTCGTGTTCTTCAGACACAACCTATTGCAGACGAATAAGTAATAGAATTAGAATTTTGCAGGTTCAACATAGAACTAAAGATAGGCCCTGAGATAATAACACTTAAACTGGAGACCAATTTCAAATCTTAAGCATCTGATTGGTTGAAATGGAGACTAGTCTCTATTCAAACCAATCAGATGGTTAGGATTTAAAACTGGTTACCTATTTTAGTTTTATTATTTTGGACCCAAGTCATATAAATAAATTACCAAGAATCGTGATCTTCAGATTCACATAATCAGTAAACTTTTCATGAAAGTTTCATGCGAAAATGATTATTTAATTTATTAACAGATTTTTTTTTACTTAGAAAAGCTAAAATTTGTTGAAGTGATCAAAGACTGTTCTTCTTATAATTAACAGCACTGTCAGTTGATTTTTTTTTACATAATTAATGTTTTTAATTAATTAATTTAATATCTTTAATTGTTATTCTTATCTGAAACACATTACAATAAAAATAACCTTGACACAGATAGTGTAACAACACAAACTGCCTTAAGCTTGTGTTGAGGTATTTAAAAACTTTGATGTAGATGATAAGAGATGAAAATTAGATTAAGAAAATTTACATATTTTGCAATTTTTCAACAAATTGTCATGAAATATTAATAAAATTATCTGCTTAAATATTTCAAATCTCCTGTATTTAAGTTTCCCTCATGTTGATTCCTACCCGTACCACAAACATTTTAACACTTACAGTAATGCACAATTATTTCACCAGTGACAACTTTAAGATAATTTAATAGCTAGTACTGAGCTATATAAACAAAAAAAAAGAAACTTTACATGGAGTACTGATGCTTACAACGTCCTATTGGAACAAAATAGTGTACATATGTAACTGTTATATGAAACTTGGAAGTAATATCTGTGAGTCTGAAACAACTTTGGTAATGGGTAAGGTTTCTTAAGAATGGAGGTCAAAGAACTTAGGGGTAGATTTCAAAAATCAAAAAAATAAAGAAATTTTTTAATGAATTTTTTAGTATCAGTCTGAACGTCAATGCGCATCTGGTTGTAATAATAACATCTGTGACCAACGTTGGCCATAATGCAGGTTGCTATTCTCCTTATGGAATTTGTGTGATGGCAAATGACATCATTGGGTATGTTCTGCCATTCAACAGGGGGGGGCAAGTCTCAGGTCATTGAAATTGTTGATTTGATAATTATTGAGTACCCACCCAATACCCAAGGTCATCCCACATAATTATGGGTTTTTATTCAGACGAAACTGCTGGCCACGGCAAGACGTTAATGCCTTTCTGTGCCAAAAGAATGTGTTCTGTATAAGGTCCATGAGCACGAGAAATGGTGCTTGTTCTTGTCTAAGACGATTACATAACATCTCAGCCAAGATCCTCAGCCTTTGTGCAGATAATGTTGCTTGGATTAAGCCATTACGTAAATCATCGTAAATGTGTGAACGTATTGAAGTGGTTGTCTCTACATGATGTCGCTGATCTTGGCCTATCTCTAACTGACCAAGAAGTTGCAAACGAAGTTTTCAGGTTGTGAATTGTTTGCCAAGAGCACTAAAAATGATGAACAATGTCACTTACAGACTTAAAGCATACCGACAGCCTAATTTCTATCATTTTCAGATAGTAGAGGCACAGCCGTTTTCGTAAAAAAATGCAATAAGTTTTGAGTTTTTGATTTAGTAATGACAGGTACGTGTGAATCATGTGTAACAAAAAACACTTGAAATGAACCTGTGATAGGTCTACACGAGGTAGTGGTCAAATGCTACTCCAAATATTTAGAGGAACGCATGCTTCTTTAACCTTTAACATTTAATATTTTGACATTTTATATTTTTCATTTATTGGCAAGCGTTACCTCTAAACGCGATGCATCAAAAACGTGTCGCATATTTAGTTTTAACAAAAACTTTACAGAAAGTCATAATCTCAGCTTTTAATGATTAGACACTGAAATTATATAACAAAATTCACCTTTAAGAGTCAAATCATTGCTAAACATGAATTAAATCCGGTAAGACATTATATTCAAGTACTGTGTATGCAGAACTTTTACTTGACATATTCCCGAATGACAGTTGCGTAAAAATTTCGTAGACGAAAATAATATTTTCAATAGTCAGGTTATGTCTTTAAACAGAAAGAAAAACAATCAGACTATTGTAGGCTAACTTTAATTATCAAGAAAATATATATTTCTGTCCGATTTTATGGGCAAGTATGATTTATATTATGAAAAACATATATTTATTTGTAATTCGTCCAATTAGTATTGTATAAGTTAACAGTGTTTATGAGTGTGTGTGACCCTTTAAATTCAAAACGTGTATATTACTTAAAATTCCCCTTTTTGTCTTAAAATGACGTAAAATTCCCCTTCATGCGGGTATGGGTACCTGTCCCCAAAAGTTGTCCATTGCCCAGTAGTGTGACACAACACCCCTCCATCTCCTGACCATCCACAGTCACAAGTGTTAAATGGCAAGAGTGTAACACCTACTGGTGGTGCAAATTGACTTTTGTTAGAACAAAAAAAAAATTTCAAGTTACTGAATCATTCTTTGTTGATAGTTGATAAAACATCAAAAATTAAAAGAATTCTTACTTTGTCTAAAAACTCACCAGAAGCCAAAACTCACTTGTTTGGGGATTTTATGATCTCATTGTTGAGGGAAAAAGACATTTTTAAAGTGCAAAGCAATATCAAGTGAAGTTAGTTCTAAAGCAACTTAAGTAGAAATTAAATAAAACTTTAATGGTTTGTTTTCTTTTTTCTTTCATGAAAATCTTGAAAAAAAGTTCAATTGAACAGTATTGACCAGTATTGACCACTTGGGGAGTATTGACCGGGACGGTTTTAACCGGTTAAAACCATTGGTTTAAACCAGGGGTGGTCGATTGGTGCCAACTCTGTGTATAACACGAGGCGGTTGCATGATTTGCGTGAGCCAATTAGAATCGAGCAATGTTCATGATGTTTACACGGCTGAGAGCCGCATATACAAAATACTGTGGTTAAAATTAAAATGGATTATCGTAGTTTATAACTGGATAATGTAAGTAATTTTTATGTCTGAAGCAAGAATAAGCATAATATTAATGAAATATTGCTATATTTAGGCCTGTCATGTTGTAAATTTCCAGATAACTCGGATAATTGTCCCGACTGAAAATTGGTCGGAACATGCAACAGGAAAACTGCGTTCGGCAATATGACGTCGTAATTGCCATAAAATAAAAAAAATGATAAATATTGCCTACTGCACAGTAAATGGATCAATTTTTTAAAAAATCATGTAAGTGACATGATTTTATTGAAAGAAGTGTCTTTCATTAATAATTTTCACTTTATATGTTACCTAACATCATTTTGCAGATGCACTTTCTGCCTTTTGAAGTTAGCATCGCTACAAATGTTGTGGGAGCACTTCAAAGTGTCGAAAATGGCCCATTTTTGCATGTAAGATGTTAGCATCTAAAAATTGCCATGTTTTCATCAATCTGTAATTTTATTCTACTATTATATAGTGAGTTTTCTTTTGTTGTTCCTTTTAGGCAATTTAGTTGCGGTTATTTTTATGTATAATACATAGTTCTATGACGGCTAGTTCACTCACAATTTAAGAAACACTAACGACAGTGCCATGTAAGATGGCTTCACCAAAAAAATGTCCTTGAACTTTATGGCCTTCAAAATATCATTAAAAGTAATATATAAAGCTTGATTTCCTGCTACATACATTTCATTATGTTCACTTAATGGGAAAATAACTAGATTTTTATAGGTCAGAGCATAGAATTTTGCTATCAACAATTTCAGTATGTTGAATCGGTTTGTCCCTAAAAAATGGTAACGTCCGTCCCCCCTCAATATCTTTTTAAAAAATGATCAAAGTAATTAAAAAATACCCACTTCTCAAGCTCTCAGATGGCAGATATTAGAAAAATAAAAGTTAACATCTCTTAGTCAAAGCAGTAAAAAATTACAACACTTTATTTAAAAGTAAAATGTAACGTCCGTCCCCTTTTATACATGTTCTTTCATGCTCATTAATTAATCATATTTTGGTAGAAATTTAAAGTATTTTGTTGTTTTTTTAATGACTGATCCTTTTCCTACAAATCTGATTCATAAATATCATTAAAGATGTGTGACATGACTGTATTGGCAGAATCTCTAAGGAATACACTTTCTCTGGTAACTTGGAGTGACTTTTGAATATATAAACTTATTTTTTCAAAATATTGCTTGTTTTCTCCACAAAAAAAAACTTTATTTTACCTCTTTTAACATATTGAAACTACTAAATAGAAATATAACACTATGTTGAGTGAATTTACTCAAATATTCTAAATTTAAGGTAGGGGGACGGACATTACAAAATTATGAAATGTTCTGTAGAAGTAAAAAAACAGGATTTCATATTTTTTTGTCCTGAATTTCTGGAATTTAAGCTAATTTCTTTTTTAAAATCAATCTTAAATCATCGTAACCATATTTTTAATGTGTTTTCAACTTTCCTAGGGCTAAAGTTTGTAGTTCAAAATTTCAGAGCACACTTAAGTTGCCAACATGAAATAAACAATAATGGATGTCTCTTAAAACAACATTGTGACAATTTATTAGCATATTTAATCCCTAGTCAGTTGCTTAAAACAACATGATCACCCTCAATTAGCACATCTTCAATCATACAAACTGATCATCAAAAGGACATAGATCACACCCCCTGCTGATAAGACCTGTGCCTTGCTAATAAGATTATGCAACATGGTCATAAACCATAAGGCCCTTTACCTAATTAGCATAATGTACAGAACTGAACAGTGATTGGTTGGATACTAAATTGATGGGAAGGTTTAAAGCTTTAATTTTCTTGCCAAACAATAAATCAAATTCAACAAAAGGATAATGATTATCATGTAAATTAGTAAAGATGCATATAATTAACTTAAAATTAGATGCTGTTAACATGTTAACAGTAAAAATGATGACAGCTATTCCTGATATGTCTATTTCACCTTTTTGTTAACTCAGATAGTCTTTTCTATTTTATAACTTTCTAATGAATCCTTTTAAACAGTGTTGCAATAAACATTTCCTTTCAAATTTAACTTACAATTTGTTAACTTAAGATGAAGTGCAATCTGCCTTCTGTTGCTGATTGTGGAGGCTTACTTTATCAAAATCTACAACTTTTTATTTAGTTAAAACTATTTTTCAGTTTTGTTTTAAGTTTTGTGATTCACTGTTTAAAGTTTCCAAGAATGACAATACCTACATTTCATCTTCATCAAACAAGAACAAAGTTCAGCAGAGACATATGAGAATCACTTAGTACTGTTACTAGTAGTGCCCTTTTTAGCAAGTTTCCTTGTTTAAGCCCAAACCCCAACCCTTTCTGAAGTCCTATCTTAAGAATTTAAGTATTACAGATATTTTACAGATGTAAATATAAAACAATATAATAAGTTAATGGACACATGTTCCAGTCTTCGCCTTAAGGTTTCAAAACCACTTGTCCGTAAGTAGGATAGGATTTTTACTTGCCCGACCCAGACTTTAGTTGTCCGAAAATGCAAGATGATATAAACTCAATAAAAAGACAGATTATTCGTGTTTACACAGTCATAAACCAACCACAGTCTTATGTCCCTCCAGGAATCTTAAAACTCCATCAGTTACGTCCTTTGAAGGTCGTTGAGCACGATACTTATGTACTATGTTTATAGTACTTCTAAAATTCCTTTGTTTTAATATTTCGGCCAGTTTATAAATAGGTGGTTTCAATATCCCAGCCAATATTGATTTGGATATTGTCCAATCACCCCCAAGGATATACTTCCTGCTTTTTAAATTTTGCCTTTGGCGTAGTCTGTGATATACAGGATTTGTATTCTAAGATCCCCTGTAAAAATTCTATTCTGTTTAGTTCCGCCCATTGTTTTCTCGTTTAGGGCAAACCCATTATTTTATCTGGGGACCATACGCCGCTGAACATGGAATGGTATTAATGGTATTAATCTGAAAATACCTCATTGAAGGTTCCATGTTCACCGCCATATGCATACCATCGTTTGGGATGGATCGAAATTGTACTATTTAATGGTGTAATTACTGAGTTGCGCTCAACCCGGGGCTAGGCGGCGTGGGCAGTAATAAGCATTTCCATTACTGCCCATGAACAGGCTCAATCAAACCGAGCCTGCACTTTCATATTTGTCGTGTTCGGTGGCTTTCAAAGTTCCCTTTTCATCTATTTCAATATCACAGTAGCATTGTTTGTGCCGTGTGGCGGCTGTAAAAAGTCTCCCCGTACATTTAATCAGTGCTGTTATCAGTTACGTCCTTTGAAGGTCGTTGAGCACGATACTTATGTACTATGTTTATAGTACTTCTAAAATTCCAATGCTCGAACGTTTTACAGGTGTAAATCGTTGTTGCGACATCGTGTTGGACTAAACAGAAAGTGCAGTTTTGTGTCACTCTATTGAGATTTTTAGAAAAACGGTTTGGATTTGACAATTGATGTTAATGTTTATTGAAAGAGACATATATAGCAGATAAATAATGACACAGGTCAATGATTTCAGGCCATTTGTATCCAAAATATTGATAAAAAATAGAGATAAGGTAGAAAATTGAATTTCTAAAGATCAATCCCTTTTTTATGGTATATATATCAGTCAAAGATTTGGGTTCTAAAAGGCACCCCACACCATCCCAACACCGCCCCGGCCCCCTATGCTCTCCATACTCAGGCCAATAAGTACATATCAATAACATTCACAAACAGTCACCACTAACCCTCTAAAAACAAGTTATTACGTATGTAATGTTTCTTTTTTTGTAAAATAAAATCTTGACACAAAGTTTGCAATGTTAATTTTACCTACATTGAGTCCTGGAAAGGCCTTGGCAAATCCATAGAAGATGGCATTGTGTGACTCCATATCTCCCCTGGAAACATACTCCTCAGCACCTTCTTTTGTTTCTCCTTTCACTCGTTTCTGCAACGTGTCACTTCTGCGAACTTCTCGGACGTGGTCACCACCTCTTTTCGCTAAAACAATGCTTGCGGACAACAGTTGCTTCATGTTGACTCGATCCTCACGAACTGTAAAGCATTCTGGAAGACCAAATGTGTAGAAAAAGAGTACAAGGACCAGTGCAATAACCACAGCACCTCCAAGAGGATTAATCCGGATGTTCATCGGCGCCATGTCTGATGTGTTAGACTGCGGCTAGGTTACAAAACTCGTTGCTGTACCATCTGATTTGGTCGAACACCGGCCCGTACCAACGGAAATCCCGGACAGTGCGGAAATTGTTCGGCAATCTCCGTTATTTCTCCTAAAATGTGTTATTTATTTATTCTATCATTAATAAAGTTACAGAATCAGTTTTTTTTAAAGTAAGATCTGTATAAGAAGAAATGTTTATTTGACTTTTATTTGATTTCCTGACCTTTTGTTTAAACAGCATACAGCATACAGATATGATTCATTCCACACATGACGTTAACCCAGTTGTTATCTACGAATAAACGACTGTTGTAAAACAAACCTAGAGGCATCTGATTGGCTGTTGAATGAATTCATACTTGCTGTCGGTTTCTATTTTAAAAGTTCTAGCCTCTTAACAGTTTAAAATCACTATTGCAACAAGGTCTTTCAAAGCCAGTCTTTTATGGAGATTTAATTTATAAACTTTAGAGAATAAAAGGCAGTGTTAATTACTCCTTACTGTTCGTAAAACCCATCTGTAAATTTAAAAAGAAAAGTAAAAACCATGATAGTTTACAGCGCTCTGCAGGCCTGGTGATCAACCCATCTAAAGTTGTCCATTATGCTTACCTCTTTGGTTGGGCGACAGTGGCAGGGGTTTAAGAGTGTATGGAGGTTTATGGGGAAATCTTTGTACAAGCTCGATTTGTTTCTTGTATCCCTGTCAATGTGTTCATGCTGATTTGACTTCAGGTTTTCTGGTCTGTGTAAGACCATTGAGTACCCACCCCTTTGGCTTTGTAATGCTAATAGCAAACAACTAAAAAAAGAGAGAACCTTGGGGATACCGCCTTGGAACGGTCAGTGGCAAAACAAATTGCCAGTGGGGGTTTAACCAGGTTCTTGGGCGCACCAACCTCACACTTGCCCCCAACAGGTTATCTTTTCACAAAACAAGCACAAGTTATCTTAGTGAAATAACTCCAACCCACCCATAAACTTAACAATGTTGCATGCAAAAGCACACAAACATATAAATCATAACAATCTAATAACATTAAAAAGCCAAAGGGGCGTGCACATAATGCCCTTCCGAGACCAGAGCACGTGGAGTCAAATCAGCAAGAAAACTATGATAGGGATGAAAGAAACAAATCGAGCTTCTAGTTTCTAGTGTACACAAACAGTTCAATGCAAAGAAATGATCATTTTAAGACGGGGTATTTAGAACATTGGATCCATAAGTGTCGAAGATACGCTATACAAAAACGATAGCTCAAAACCATATTTGTGAAACTCAAAAGTTTTCGCCAGTATAACGTCTATACTGAAAATAGTTTATCTAAAACAAAAACAAAAAAGGTTTGAATACCAAAGATCAGACGAGTACGAGTTCAAAAGGCCTAGTTCATATGAAGCCAAAGAGTAGATTTAAATATAGATATGGGGAGCAAGTGTGGCGTCATACAACAGCAAATCAGAGGCATCGTGGTTCATTTAAATAATTGATAACGATTAAGTGAAGATGAACCGCGTACGTGTTGGTACGGTATAGAGTTTACAACAAAAATGTACCAGTCTACGTTCTCAGTGATAGCTTTTCTCAAAGAAATAATCGAATAACATATATGCAAATTAGAAGATCAAATTTCAGAATAAATTTATAACTTTTAACATTTTTTTTTTTTATTTTTTTTAAATCTATTTTCTTTTATCAAAACCAATCTTGTGTTATAAAATTACACTACATTGAAGTCATTCGAAACTGAATGTAAACAAGGAAAAATGACTTCCATGGAGGTAGGCATCAAGTTTTCTGGTTTTAAATAATCCTGCTGTATTTCAATTACACCATTATGTGAAAATGGTGGTATAAAGAATGACAAAACTGTCTGTTTTTGACAAAAATTTGACACAAGTATCAGCTGTGTCTAAATTGGATTTGGGTATCGATGTTCGTTGGGAAAAGTTCGTGATCAACAGGTCTAGGAAACTTATAAGTCTTATAGATCTATTTTTACAGACTGACTGCAAATTTACATAATATCAGTTTATTTATCGACAGAAGTGTGTATAAAGCAGTGGACAAGTTATACAAAATTAAACACTTTAGAAATTCACAAATCTTTTTACTATCCTCGTGAACTCGGTTTTCGCGCACGTAAGGATTATAGACCAAGCGGTAAACAAATTACATTAACCATATAAATATTATATTACCCACCATGTAAATCAACTCACTTTTGTTTGAAAATACCAAAAAATTCCTCATTCAAACAGCTGAGTGTGACCCAGTTGCTGTATCAACATACTGACCCGGATGCAGAAATATTGTGTATGACGTATCGGTTTTCGCGCACTTTGCAAACGTCCCGTTTATTTTTTCCACCGTGTCAGACCAGCTGTAAGGGAACTTGTTATAACAAAACAGTTAAGTAACATGCCTAAAAATCTATTTTACTTTCTATCTTCAATATTTATTAGCAGGTAATAAGTGTATAAAACTATAAATGACCGAAGTCTCACTCTTTTAAACATACGAAACAATTATTAGAATTATTAACTATTATTCAAATGTAGAATAAGATCTAAAGTGACCTCTATGTGTCTATGAAAAAAGCAACAACAAAAGATTGAACAAAGCTGCAAGTGACGCTAAAGCATAATAATTTTTAAAAAATGAACATATGCTGTTTGTATATAAGTATAAAACGATTAAGCAGTGTTTAGGTCTAAAAATGGTTAAGCAGTGTGTGTCTTACCCAGTGAAATTTATCCGCCATTTTAAGTCACATGACTGTCACATGACTTGTGTTTGACAGATAGCGGGAATAGACGCTTGGTTCTCACTGGATTTTTCGTAAAAAAGGAATAAGTTTTAAGGATTTTTTTAGGTATGTAATCAGGTCTTAACAAAAACCTTTGTTTTATGATATATGAACTTTATATAAGTTTCTTACCATGGAAAATTGGACTTTCCACATTTTGTTTACGTTTGAGTGTTTGTTTACTTTTGGAGAACGTATACCCAAAAATGGATGACGTCAGAAAGTTCACGAGGAAAAAATAAACAGGAAATAAAACAGTTGCGCGAAAACACATTCGCGTGAAAACAAATACACCGACGATAATAATTTCTGATGCTGTTATTGTAAACAGGATCTGCACAGTTCTATTTTTGCTCAGAAATGCCTTAATAAAGTAAAAAAGCAAACAGTGTAGATCATGATCAGGTGGCATAGATGTGCAGGCTGATGTAGATCTACACTGTTCACCCAGGTGTATAGACCTTTTTTGGTTTAATCGATATGTTACCAATGGAAGCTAATTTCGCACGTGTTTTTCTCTGTTCGGCAAAAACTGCATACAGAAAACAACAGTTCAGTGACAAATTTAGTAAAATAAGTAATTATGCTAATATGTTACCACCAGATAACAAAAAATGTACTTTGAGAAGCTTACTAATCTTGGTTTTTCATGAACATCACATCGATAATCCACATAATACAATAGCAAAAATCGGGCATGGGAAATAAAATCAAGCTCTATTATATTGAAAAGCAGTCACCCGATTTACCGAAATCAATCGAATTACCGAAATCGACCGAAATCGACTGGGAATTACCAAAATCAACTTTATAAATTCATTTTCCCCGTTATTAATACTTATTTTAATAATTATTGTGATTATAAAATGAATATTTATGAAAATAAAGTTTGGTATCTCTTTGCTACCCGCTTTCATATATTCGCTCGCTTGCTTTTGGAAAAAGTTTTACCAAAATTTAATAAATACAAACGTATTAAGACGTCAATGTGATCACATTTTTGATTACTGCAGAACTATCGCCACAAATCACGGCAAATCACCCGGAAATCGTCGCGCCGGAAGGACATATTCGCGGTGAATTTCCACCCGGACTGATTTATTTACGCGGTGTACAGGTGTAAAATGTAACAGACACCCGACCTGTACTGTATGTACCTGTATGCACCTGGCCATTGACACTAAACAAGTCAAGACATAATTATGGTCTAGACTATTGGAACAATAGATTTCAAGTCAATGTTTATACAGGGGGGGGGGGGTTTAATAGCTAGAGACAAAAATTTAGTGATTAAAAAAATCTGTTATAAATATGTGGCAGATACATTTGTACTTTGTCTAGATGCAAGTACATGTAAATGGTAAAAAATGTGTCAACTTACCAGTAAAATTGATATTACTCAAGTTGATAAAGGTGTTAAAACTAAGTATAATTTTAAATTTTATGATGTTATTTGATAGGTTAACTTAAAAATATCAATATGAATTTTGACTATACGTTATTTTTTATCAATTCCATGATGGTCAATTCAGTTCACCACTTGTCAGTATTTAATTTACCAGTAAATGTAAAATGCCTATATTTGCCAGTATTTTGCAATGCTTGCATAAATACCAAAATAAGAAAAAACTCTTTTTTACAACTGAAGTGTCACTTCACTCACACTTGGCATGAATTTCCTGGACTGCACCTTTTTTCAATAGTCTAGCACTATATTGTTGTATCAAGCTCTTGTCCATATTGCTTCCTGTTTGATTAATATACACATATATTGAAGTGTTTACCAGGAACTTCAACCCTTTACCCTATAATTTTAAATATGGGTTTTATCACATCTGCGACCAGTGTAGATCTAGATCTGTCAGCAAACTCAAACTGTCTGATCAGGATCAATACGTGTCCATTCTAGGTCAGAAATAACCCATTGAATCTAAAAGCGAATAGGTATTTGTCGATGGATAACAGCTATATCCCATTCAGTAAAGGGTATAGTAATGGAACAAAAAACTTAATTTGCAAACAAAACATTCCATCATCGATGTGATCAGTCATCAAACATACATTTTTGTTAAATGTCATACAAGAGAACTGTATATTATTTAAGAAAAGTTATACTGTACAGTGGTGTAAACTTTATACCATAAAACTAACAAATAAGCAAGACATTGCCCTAACAATAAATAGTATTGGTGTTTACATAACTTCCTAATAATATTAATACTTCCTTTTCAGGAATACTTGTAATATCTTGATTTTGCTGAAGGTTGAAATGAGGTTGAAAAATAAAAGACCTATATATTACAAATCATAATATAGGTCTTTGGATAAATAAAATGTCTCAATTTTTGTGTTTTTTTTTTATTTTTCAGAAAAGACTCCATAAAGAGCTGCAGCTTTTAACCAAGGAACCTCCGAAGGGTGTGAGGGTCGATCCAGAAAGTATCCACAAAAATATCACTGAGTGAGTAACTCGTAATTATCTCTTTCTTCACTCTAAAGAGTAACAACTGATATCACATTTATCACCAGTGTAGGTTCCCAAGGTTATAAAACTGAGTTTGGAAACCAGTCTCAAATCTCAAGCATCTGATTGGCTGAAATGGCAACTGGTCGACATTTCAGCCAATCAGATGCTTGAGATTTGAGACTGGTTTCCATGCTCAGTTTTATAACCTTCAACCTAGATCTATGTAGACCCAGATTAGCCAGCCGGTATGCTTAGTCTTCTCATTATATATGTCAACTGTTCCTTTTAGCTGGTTAGCCTTTTTATACCACGGATATGCCATTTATAGGACACACCTTGTTCATCGTATTATTTGATCTGTTTTATTTATTTAATTTAGAAAAAAACTTGTTGTATTTTCAGATGGATTGTAGATCTCGAAGGAGCAGAAGGCTCATTATACCATGGTGAAAAGTTTCAGCTTATGTTTAAATTTAGCCAGCGATATCCATTTGATTCACCGCAGGTATTAACATTATCTTACCATAGGGGCCCCTTGTTATTTGTGGATTACTAGATTTGCTACACATTTTACCAATATAGTGGTTGAGAAATGAAATCATCTGTTAGTGTGTTGGCAATACTTGGCCAAAGATCTCTGACCATCACTTGTTGCTGTCTGGTCAGAAATATCCTAATGAATCTTAAGCAAACAGTGTAGATCCTGACCAGAAGGCACATTTGTGCATGCTCAGTATCTACACTGTTCACCCTCTGTGTCTATACTGTACATCCATGGGAAAGATAGTGCCTCTAGCTGGGAGCGAACCCGCACCGTCACAGCGACAGAGCCTAGCCTGAAAGTCCTGCGATGCAACCAACTGAGCTAGCCAGGACAACCCCAAAAAATCTTGACTGGATAGCCCTGATATACGTAACAATCACTGTATGACAACGATAACGGGTTAATTTACTGATAACAGTACTGACTATATCCATATCCCATGGTGTAAAGGGTTAAATTCTATCTCTGTTGCAGTTTACTATTAACTGACAGAAAAAAAAGATAGTCAGTGGAATAGGACAAGGATTAAGAATTTCTAGACTGGTACAATAATCAATGTAAGCACTAAAATTTGTTACTTAACCCTTTCCTGTATAGATACAGCTTTATTGCTAGGGTGAACAGTTTAGATCCAGATCAGCCGGCACATCCGTGCCATCTGATCAGGATCTAAACTGTTCGCCTGTTGATTCATAAGGTTATTTCTGACACGGATGTGCCGGCTGATCTGCATCTCCACTGGTCGCCTATGCGTAAAAATGCCTACAGTATATATCAAGGAAAGGGTTAATAAATAATCAGTTTCTAAGCTTGTAAACATGGATCTGGAAATTCCAAATTGGAATCCAGTCTCAAAGTTACAGCTTTTGATTGTTCAGTTGACATACAGGGTGATCCATAATATCTGATACCCTTTTGAAATTTAATTGCGTTAATATCATTAAACTTAGGCATACAATTTTTACATAGTAATACTCTAGAGGCTTTAAAGTTTTGTTTGATATACAACACACCATACTTGAATAAGAAATGCTGTCAGTGTATCCTAAATAATATTATTAACATATGTTTAATGTGAAGTCAATTTTGGTGGTTATGACGTCAAGCCTTTCTTGAAATTTTAAGTGTTCGATTAGACCTATTTCCTTGGGGACATTTAAATGGCAAGGTTTACAAACCTAAACAAACATCAGTGCAAGAGCTAAAATCATCAGTTTAACAGAAAATGAGAAATATAAATTCATAGATGTGCACATCGGCCAAATTAGACCATTCCAAGAAAAGAGTTGACATAATTATCACCAAAAATTGACGTCAAATTGAACATATGTTATAAATATTATTTTGGATATACGGACTGAATTACATACAGAAGAATGCTATGCTATATATCAAACAAATCTTTGAAGCCTCTAGATTATTACTATGTGAAAATTGTATGCCTATGTTTGATGATATAAACACTTTTAAATTTCAAAAGGGTATCAGATATTATGGATCACCCTGTACATGACTCAGTTTTGACAAATCATCTGCTCAGGATTGCTTGCCTGAAGAGTGTAGACTAGTCTCAGATCTCAGCAATCTGGGCTGAAGGTTGTAAAACTGAGTTTGGAAACCAGTCTCAAATCTCAAGCATCTGATTGGCTGAAATGGCGACTGGTCGCCATTTCAGCCAATCAGATGCTTGAGATTTGAGACTGGTTTCCATGCTCAGTTTTATAACCTTGGGCACTGATTGGTTTAAAAGGAGCATACCTTCATAACTAACCAATGAATGTCAAGTTTGAAGTCGATCTCTAGACACTTACTGATCTTGTGCCCAGCCTGTTATAATATTAATCTTCAATCTATTTTCAGGTGATGTTCATTGGTAATAACATTCCACTACACCCTCATGTATATAGCAATGGTCATATATGTTTATCCATATTGACGGACGACTGGTCTCCGGCTCTATCTGTCACATCTGTTTGTTTAAGTATAGTCAGTATGTTATCCAGCTGTACAGAAAAGGTAAGCACCTTTTTTGTTACATTTTAAGAAGAACCACTTTGCATTTTCCTGTTTTAGCTAAACCCTTGTCTCCATATACATTTATATGGGTTTTATCACGAATTATCAGAAGTTTCATGAAATTAGTACAGTAATTATCATAGGTCTAGTATGTTAATTAGTAATCATCAAATAATAAGTGTGATGTTCACTGGGGTAAAGTGTGTGTTATTTCCTTTTTTCAGAAGAGACCCCCTGACAATGCAATATATGTACGCACCTGTAGTAAAAATCCGAAGAAAACTCGATGGTTTTATCATGGTAAGCATTGTTCTATGTTTTTCAAGTATGCCACATTCTGTATATAATAATCCCTTTGACAACATGGTACAAAACAGTTTTGTCACTTACAACACTGGTGATTGAAGTAACACATTAGCTCTGACTTCAATAACATAACAAGGGTTGTGTACTGTTACTTAACTAGTAAACAGTCATTAATGACCTACCTTCATTTCTACAATTAATATTATTCTTTGCTACCCTCAAAAACTCTTTTTGTATAAGTTTGATTTTATTTAACGAAACGCCTGTAATAATTGTAAAGTATGGTAAATGTTGAACCTATATTTACAACAAAGTTGAATAATGAAAACTGTGGGAATTAATTTCCAAACTATAACTTAGGCACAGCCCTGGAAAAGATATAATTGTCGATATTTTTGACAGTTTATTTGTTTCTTTATTGGAAAGAGCATACACATATCTGTTATTTTCTCATAACTAACTGGTAACTTAGCTATGCATTTTGACTTACGGTGCTATGGTAGTTTTCATTGCACTGTCATTGATAAAAAGGAAATTGTAAAAAAATCTGACAGCACAATACAGTTGGATAAAACTTTGCACAAATCAATGTTATTAATATATGTTTACTTTACATACAATAAGAAAAGTTAAAACAGTAAAGAAAAATAGTTAGACCTAAAAATTTACAAATCTATTTACAATAACACACAAAAATGTAGCAACACAAAATATCAGTTTAAATGCCTTCATGAGGAATGAGTTACTGACAACAATATCTAAGGGCCTCTTGTCTAACAGATGTATTTAATAAGGAATATTTGTTAAATGTGTTTTACCTTTCTATTTCCAGTTCGCGAAAATGAATGACAAACAATAAAAATGTTTATTTCTCTCTTCATAATTGAAAGTTCTTTTCAAGGCCCTTGGAAATTGTTGACAGTATCTTGTGACTCATGTGGGCATTTGAATTGTTGTTTAATGTTGCTTTATTTTGTGATTAATTGCAATGGTTTGTTTTAGGTGTGATGGAACTTCATTTGGCCATTTAAGAGATTTTGATATTATTCTTTTTAGTCATTTACATAGCTGTGACAAAAGGAGCAACACCTTAATATTTTTTTTTAAACTTAATAATGCACAATTACCAATGTCTTCTGCTAACCATTATGCGGTTGTTTCAGTGATTGACTTCAACTTTCGAAAGGTACCTTTCCTGTGACACGTCCCTATGATAATTGCACAGTTCTTATAAATCTGTGAAATTTTCTATTTCAGATGATGAGGTGTGACACATTCTCTGTGATTTCATTACATTGTGATCCTAGGTCAGCCATATGCAGTACACCTGTACCGACAAGTTATGTTTGTGTCCATGATTTAAGTGTGTAGTCAGTTTAAGTTGGACTTTTGCAGCAAGGATGGCCCATACTTCTTTTTACTTGTAGCAATATAGCACAGACCAACTGTTTAGCCCTTTCCTCCATAGATACACATTAATTGCAAGGGCGAACAGTTTAGATCCAGATCAGACGGCACGGATCTAAACTGTTTACTTCTTGTTTCATTAGGTTATTTCAGACCAAATGCGACCAGTGCAGATCCTGATCATAGGGCACGGATGTGCCGGCTGATCAGGATATACACTGGTCGCACATGTATAAAAATATATATTTATGAAGGAAAGGGTTAATGTTATACAGTCATGTTGGTAATCTATTTATAAACACAGTAAAATCTGTCTTTAAAGACCCCTAAGGAGAAAACCCAAAGTCATCTTTAAAGACCTTTGCTCACAGGTGAATTTGTTCTTTAATTTAGTCAGTGGGACAAATAAATGTGGTTTTCATTCACAGGTGGTGTTTGTTAACAGGTAGTCTTAAGCACAGGTTGCACTGAATATATTGTTATTAATTTATTTATATGTAATACTATGCTAGTCAGAATTGTGAATCTGCCACTGTGCATTTGTTTGTAGCCATATGTTGAGATTACATTGTTAGGAAATTCATATATTGAATTTCAAAATTATCTTTGCACTTACCCTGTTACATATCCCGGTAATCCATAAGATTTGTCTATTATGCCTTACTAGAACAGTGAACATCTGTGCCATCAGATCAGGATCTACACTTTTGGTATTTTGATTAAATATGTTATTTCTGACCTAGAAAGGAACAGTTTTGATTGTGATGAGGTTCCAAGGTTATAAAACTGAGCATGGAAACCAGTCTCAAATCTCAAGCATCTGATTGGCTGAAATGGCGACTGGTCGCCATTTCAGCCAATCAGATGCTTGAGATTTGAGACTGGTTTCCATGCTCAGCTTTATAACCTTGGACAGAGATGGCATGGAGGTGCCGGCTAAAACCCATATACACTGTATATGGAGTACAGGTTTATGTTGTGTTTTGTTTTTTATTGAAAAAAGTGGAAAACTGATATTCTTTAAATATTCAGTAGATATTTTAATTAATTCCATTGTGTCATATCATTATCATTAAACTTTATGACTTATTCTGTTTAATATTTTTCTAATTCATTTTCTCAAAGTTACTGAAATGGCAGCAGTGTAAATAAATCTGCTTAATTCACAACCTTAACCTTGCTGTTTTTATGTTGCCTGCGATATAGTGATTCAATTTCAATAGTCCATGGGGCGACAGCATTGTTGTCATCATTGTCATCGGCTTACGGTAGTCCATCAACTTTAACATGAAACTTAATGTTGATACTTTTAAAGTATTTGTCCTATTTACTTAAAACTTGGAAAATATCATCAGCATGAACAAAGCCATCCATGACAACAAGAATAATGACTCCTGTTTCATCTTTTTGTTATGTCCCTTTCAGATGCAATTTTAATATGAAACTTAATGTTGCCTATAACTTTGAAAGTATTTGTCTTTTTCTTTTTCACCTAATACCTGGAATATATCATCTGCATGAACAAAGCCATAGATGACAACAAGATTGATTACTCCTATTTCACTTGGTTTTGAGTTATGCCCCTTTCAGGTGCAACTTTAACATGAAACTTATTGCCTATAATTTTGAAAGTACTTGTCACTTTATATTTGGGATATATTATCTGCACGAACAAAGCCATAGGTGACAAGAATGATAACTCCTGTTTCACTATTTTTTTAGTAATGCTTCTTTCGAATGCAACTTTAGGCAACACATGTGTTCTGATAAACACCAAATTCTAGTTCTATATCAAATGTTGTTGTTGTTTTTAGAAAGTCTACTATTTCCAAACAATAATTGCATCTGAATTTTACTGCACTTTTTTTCTATCAAAACATTCATATGATGACCAAATTTGAATCTCATGCCAGTTATAATTGAACAACGTTGATAACCAGGTTTTCTTTGGAATTATTAGATTGGGGTATCATGCTTGGGGGGCCGGTGTCAACATTGCATTAAGTTTTTTGTTTAAGTTCACTTTTTCTTAGTAAATTAATTAACATAGAGCTTTGGAACTTTACATATTTTTTTTGTCTTACATCACAGTAGCAATTATTAAGATAAGTTTCATAACTCATGACTGAATTTTGTCATATTAATGCCGCTTTTTCACTTAAATTTAAGAAGAAAACCTGGTTTCGTCAGATAGCAATGTCTTCTGACTTTGTACAGATTTAATTTGTTATGTATTTTAGCTTGTTATTACTCAAACCCTCAACAAAACTTTCCCAAGCATGATGCTGTAGAATGAGTATCTTAATATGGTTCAGTTAACCCTTTCCTCCATATATACACATTCTTACGCATGTGCGACCAGTGTAGATCCAGATCAGCCGGCACATCCGTGCCGTCTGATCAGGATCTGCACTGGTCGCATTTTGGTCAGAAATAACCTAATGAATCTAAAAGCGAACAGTTAAGATCCTGATCAGACGGCACAGATGTGCCGGCTTATCTAGATTGAAACTGTTCGCCCATGCAAAAAAGATGTATCTATGGAGGAAAGGGTTAAATTCTTTGCTGTGTTGTGTGGTAAAATAGTACAAGTTCACTTATACACACATATGTGCCAGTGGCTGGTTTCTAATTTTGATTATACCACTGTTGTAAATTTAGATATGAATTGACCTGTTGAATCATTGTTTTGAACTGATATTTTATTGCATTCATCTGGGTATGCATAACATTTGGATTGTTTACAGAGTGTGAAGACAAAAAGTGTTCCAGGCTTACTTTAAACAATCCAAATGTTTATAATATTTGAATGAACACAATAAATTATTTAGTTCTCATATTTATATCTAAATATTCTCATTTGTTAGCAAAATATTGAGAATAATTTGTGATATGCTTTTTTGAATGCTGTTGGAACAGCCATGTTTTTAAAATAGGGATTGACAGCACACTTTGTCACAGAAGCTCAATGCAAAACATGAGTACTTTTCAACTTAACATACCAAAACATCAGCTTTTGTTAATGTCACATATTAAAACATGAGTTCTTTTGGGTGTCACATACCAATAAATGAGTACTTTTCAATTTGACTTACCAAAACATGAGTTTTTGTTAATGTAACATACCAAAACATGAGTTCTTTTGAGTGTCACATACCAAAACATGAGTTCTTTTGGGTGTCACACACCAAAACATGAGTTCTTTTGGGTGTCACACACCAAAATATGAGATCTTTTGGGTGTCACATACCAAAACATGAGTTCTTTTTGCTGTCAAATACCAAAACATGAGTTCTTTTGGGTGTCACACACCAAAACATGAGTTCTTTTGGGTGTCATACACCAAAACATGAGTTCTTTTGGGTGTCACACACCAAAACATGAGTTCTTTTGGGTGTCACATACCAAAACATGATTTCTTTTGGGTGTCACATACCAAACATGAGTTATTTTGGGAGTCACACACCAAAACATGAGTTCTTTTGGGTGTCACACACCAAAACATGAGTTCTTTTGGGTGTCACATACCAAAACATGAGTTCTTGTCAGCATCACATACCAAAACATGAGTTCTTTTCGGCATCACATAACATTACATGAATGTTTGTCATTGTCACATACCAAAACATTTTAAGCTATTCATAAGTTTGTAAGCTGCTTTTATTGTAGCCACACCAGAGCAAATTTTTTTTATCATTATGCAATGAAAACAATATGAAGAAAGACTTCCATCATAGCTAAGTGCAAGATGAGTTTAGATATTAGGTTATTAAAGTGATTTATTGCAAACTTGCATTATATATATATTAAAATAATATTGTTTTTCAATTTATAATGCTGAAAATGATATTATGATGTTGGTAGGTTGAAAGTTTTTTGATCTGGCCACTAACTACTTAGGTATGAAATTTGGAATAGTTTGGTGTCATGATTTCACTATCCCTTCATGTTTTGCATATAGATTTGATAATTGTTAAAAACCCTTTACTCCATCAATACTCTCTCTGTCAATTAAGGATCAACACTGTTTGCTTCTTGGTCAGAAATAACTCTGAAAGTGAACTGCGCAGATCCCAAGGTTATAAAACTGAAAATGGAAACCAGTCTCAATTCTCAAGCATCTGATTGGCTGAAATAGCAACTGGTCGCTATTTCAGCCAATCAGATGCTTGTGATTTGAGACTGGTTTTCAATCTCAGTTTTACAACTTTAGGGCCAGATTCCTTATCTGATGGCAACTATGTGACAGCTGGGCTGAAGGTTATAAAACTGAGAATGAAAACCAGTCTCAAATTTCAAGTATCTGATCAGGTGTGGAGGTTATAAAGCTGAGATTGGAAACTAGTCTCAAATCTCAAGCATCTGATTGGTATTCAGATGCTTGAGATTTGAGACTGGTTTCCATGCTCTGTTTTATAACCTGGGGCATTGATGCTTGAGATTTGAGACTGGTTTCCATGCTCAGTTTTATAACCTTGGGCACTGATCTTGATCCACACTGTTTGCCATTTATAAAAGCCATATCCCCTGGAATAAAGGGTTAAGTAAATGTTAGTCCAGTGTATGTTTTCTTACTGTTTTCATTAAATTCATATGAATTATATCCAGTTCTAAAAACTATTATCTATTTCCATGTTTACTAACAGTTTTAATTAAATTGATGTTAGCTGATTCCAGTTTTTCTCACAATATCATGAACTATTTTCAAGTTGTTTTCTTGCTTTTCTCACTGTTTTCATGAAATAGAAATAAGGTCATTTTATGTTCTTGGTAGGAAATATCATAACTGATTATTACACATAAAAATTTCCGTAAAACCTTGAGTCCATTTGATATGGCTTTTATCCTCTGGGTTACTGATGTAGAGCCAGATCAGCTGGACAGAAATGGGCAGAAATAACCTTAACATCAGAATCTGGGTTAACTTGGAGTTAAGAAAGCTGATTATCTTGCATACCTTATAGGTTAATGAGATTAAGTTTTAGGTTTTCATATTGTTCATTTGAAAGAAAATGACATTGTAATAAATAGGTAGAGCTTTGTCCATTTGAGTGGTCAGTTGTCAAAGTTATGCCACTTTTAATTAAAAATGTAAGAAGAAAACTTTGTTTCCGCTCATTTCAGCGTCTTCTTGTCTTTTTAACCATTTACTGTACAAATACAGGTTTTGTTGCATGATCTAGATGTGTACATGTAGATCCAGATCAGCTGTCAAATCCATGCCATCTGGTCAGGATCAACACTTACCAATTCATGGTCTTAAAAAATAACTAATAAGTAAAACAAACAGTGTAGAACCTGATCAGATGGCTTGAATGTGTAGGCTGATCTGGATCTACACTGTTTACTCACACAATAAGGGCTATGGGGTAAATAGTTAAACAGTTAATGTGGGATACACAGCAGTAATAAAGATGTTACCTTTGACATTAATGTTTGATTTGGTTTAAACTATTCTTTTTGTACCTGGTCCAGCTCAAAATCTGACGGTGAAATGTATGTGGATAATCCTACTGTATGGATAGGTAAGTCACATTCAAGCATGCTTATGAAATTATACTTTTAAGTAAACCGCTGTCAAATAATGCATGTGGTAAAGAAAAATGGAACATGTAGAAAATTGTTAAAGGTTATTGTATGTGATAAGGAAAAATGGAACATAAAAAAAACTGTTGTTAAGTAAACACAGATTTTTCTTTATACATGTAGAGTAAAATTATGCACAATTTACAATATCTGATTTATTGTTGAAATATGTTGAACTTATCATTTTAAATATCATGTTTTGTTAAGCTTTGTTAGATAAATAAATTCTACATCACCTTAACAGCTTACTCTATTTGGTTGATTGTCCCATCCTTTACTTCATAAAAATATATACAGGTTTTATCGTATGTGGGACCAGTGTAGATCCTGATCATCTAGCACATCCATACAGTTTGATCAGATTCTATTCTGTTTGCCGACAGAAACGGCTGCTTTATTTAAAATTTGTTAATACTCATTTTAAACACATATCCTATACCACGTTTAGAATACGTAATAAGTGGACGGTACTTATTATTGCTATTTGCTAACTGACCACTGGTTTGCTACTAATGAACCTGTAACGGTATTGCTGCTAGCATCAGCAGCAGTCAAACAGTGTGACCTGCCACGTTACGATTATTAAGTAGTAGCAGCAAGAACAGGTGTGGTAAGATGTCTGCTGCCCAACGACAACAGACAATTTTTTCTTACCACTTGCCAAAACCAGAGTTATTCCCCGTCAGGCTCGTTTCCTCTCTTTTCAGAACATGTGCATTCAATATTTACTCGCGCAGTCATCTGCCCAATGTGCTTCAACTGTCGCCTGAGACGTAGAACCACAACATTTTTGTTCAGCCCTTAAATACTGGTTGCAGTTAACATGTTTGATTTGACTAAGTAGAAAGGTATGTTATGGAGAATGTGACGATTTTTGTTTTCGATATCAAGTATCTAGTATAATGCTACATTTTAAGATTCACCAGGAAAAATTCCCTCATGTTCGGAGTAAGAACGTCACGCTTGCTCCAATACCACCTCGGCTTGACAGCCAGAAAAGCAGGAACCTCTAGAAGTCATAGACAGATCACTGTTCAGTTTTCAACGCGTCTACCTCATCCTTATCATGGACAGAATCTCCTGTATGCCTGGAATATCACAGGATGCGTTAAAGCGCAAAGAGTTCGTGCTTGCCTGTTAAAGGCTGACAATTCTTCTCGGATTTTTTAGCAATAACCATCAGTATTAACTGTTTTGATAGCGTTTTTAACATCACAGATCTCTAAACACCGTGCAAATTTCAAAGAGATTGGATTATTCCAAAGGCACTTTATTTAGGGAAAACTGCATAAAAAACATTTTACGCTATGTACTGTTTATAAAGAGGTGTTATCAGATATACCAGACAGACCCAACATCACCTCGACTGAACCGATGACAAGAGCGTGTCTTTATTTGCCGACGACGAGCTTTTTAATCAGTGTAATTTCTCTGAAATATTTACTCTAATGCCGACAGCTTCTTTCTTGATCAACCAAGCCGCAAAAAAAATTTCGTGCAAAATACCACCAGAAACTGATTCAACGTTTGCTCAAATGACTGCAAGCGGCGTTAGAAAATTTAACAGGTTTAACTGATAAAGCAAAATTTTAAAAATCTTAAACAACACTTACGAAACCTGCAGCTGCTGGTAAATGATGGACCACAATGAGAACTCGGAAACTGAATTGGGCGAGCATTAACGCGTTCTCTTTTAACGCCTCAATAAACATTTCATCGCCTACCCCCATGTTGCACGTTTTGGAATTAAGCGCCATTCTGTGCCTCGTAGACAGAATGATCACAATCTAAAACACATCGCATTGTATAAATGATTCATAAGTAAGAGAAGAAAGCCCAAGTAAAAAACAAATGTAAGCCACTGAATCTGATTGGATTTTCCACGGACATAAAATAGGCTAGTAAAATCAACTTTTGTCAATAAAAATGGCGGTGCTTCCTGGACTCGGAACTCCGGAAGCAGTGGAGCGTCTGCAGCTGGATAAGGGTTTTAAGTGACTTTACGACATGTAACACATCTTCTAAGTACCAATCTGACACATTGCCGTAATGAAGGAATCCACATGTCTGTCCTGTATGGGGGTTTTCATTTGCATTTGTTCCGGATTAAACAGACAAAGAAGGAATTAAAAGCTTACGAGAGATGATCGAAATCTTGTGGTTGTTCTTGTCGGACCAGCACCACGAATCACACCGTCTTTGTTGACTCTTCAACAGGAATCTCATAAATAAAACTTTAAAATTGATGTTGCCATTCACAGAATGTGCTACAGTGCAGGATTGTGGTAAGTTATTACAGTATGAATGTTGTTCTAAAGAGTATTGTATTTTTGTTATTTTATTCTGGGTCTCATCTGGAACTGTAAGTGTTATGTAGTTTGAAGAGGAACCGTATTTTTATGGTTCTGCAGAGGATACGTAACTGTTATATAGTTCTGAAGAGAAACCGCATTAATTGTTATATAGTTCTGAAAAGGAACTGTAATACTTGTTATATAGTTCTGAATAGGAACCATAAGTTGTAATATATACTTTTGGAAAAAAAGTGTTGTCCGGTACGGGTTTTTTTTATAATATCTTTGTAACCGCGTAAACACCAACAATGCCAATTTCAACACATTACTACCGGCATAAATTTAGTATCGATAGAAATATGACATTTATATGCATTCAATGAAAAAAGAATTTTGGAATTCAAGCCATTACTGCTAGAAGAGTAATGTGTTGATACTCGGCATTCAAAAAGTTTCAATTTTCCTTCCGGACAAGATTTTTGTCCATTAGCATAGTTCTAAAGAGGAACCGTAATTGTTCTATAGTTCTGAATCGGTACCGTAATTGTTATGCAGTTCTAAAGGAAGATCTGTTATTGTTGTGTAGTTATAAAGAGGAAGTGTAATTGTTATATAGTTCTGAATTGGTACCGTAATTCTGTTCTCGTAGTTCTGAAGTTGAATTGTAATTATTGTAATATAGTTTGGAACAGGTACCGTAATTGTAATGTTGTTCTAGAGAGAAACTGTAATTATTTTGTGGTTCGGAGGAAGAACGGTATTTGTTATGGTCATTCAGTATTTTGATATTCCACGACTAAGAATTTATTATCCAAAGCGTGTTGAATATATTGACAAATTATTAAATGAACAAAATATAACCTCGACAAGATGAATGTAAACAATATTTTAATTCATTGCATACCATCACATATGCAACAATTTTGATTCAAATAAAAAACTCTATATTACATAATTGGCTAAAAATGTAACAAATAACGTGATTCATTTTTTCTAATCAACATGTGAATACAAACAATAGAGTAACAATTGTAATAAAAGAATGGGACTAGAATGCACTTTATCGGTACAACATTCCTAGGGTAAGGGTTAGTTGCCTGGATATAGCATATCATTCATTTACAAAAATATATTTTGGGGTTGTTCTGCCTAGATGACATAAGATTCAAATTCATTATGTAAAACTTTATCTACCAGTAATGGTAGGACAATGCAATGGTCTTATTATTTTTTTAGCTAAATATTTACCGAAGTAGATACATTAAAGACTATTTTCTGAATAAATAATAGTAAAACTGTTCACTCACAACAAATTACAGTGTAAAACTGTTCACTCGCAGCAAATTACAGGCTTCACGATAATTAAACTAAAACTGGAGACTAGTCTCAAACCTCAAGCATTTGATTGGCAGAAATGGAGACAAATTTTCATTTCAGCCAATCAGATCCTTGATATTGTGACTAATCTACAGTTTAGTCCCAGGTCTTTTGTCAAAGCTAATGACAATATGTTCCCTTAATGCTGTCTTACTAATCAAATAAACGTGTTTCATTTTCCGCTAGAAATTTCCTAGATTTGTTATTTCTAGTTGCATTGCTGACATTTTCCACTTTGAGAATGACAACAAAGTGTAGTGACAAGCTTTAAAATTAAGATATCCAAAAAATGACACGCATTCATACGTTTTTTTTTTCAAAAATACATTCTATCTGAAAGAGTAAAAAATCCAAAACATGATGTAAAGACTAATCTCAAGTACACTACTTTTCTTTAGTAAAAAAACATTACCATGCAACATTATCCACCTTGCATTGTAGTGCGCGAGAGCCAGTTTTTACGATAACAATGTGTTTAAATTGCTAAAATTTTCTAGATCTGTACGGAATATTTTTGTTTTCTTTAACATATTTCCGAAATAGAGGAGGACGTTTTCTGTATATCTCCAAATCAAAAACTTGAATATTGACACATCATCTTTTTAAATTCGTGCTTACGATTAGATGTTCGTTCGCAGTTGCTTAAAACAGAACATTAGAATTCATATTTGTACAAATAGTCTCTCTCACTACCAATTTTGATAAATAAAAATAAGTTAAGTAGAAAATTAATATCACATTCAAACGCGCAAAGATCCGTAAGTGTTTTTAATCTCATTCAAATAAATTCGCATGTTCACCGTTTTTCTAAGAAACGGGAATTTGACCGAACCGCTTAAAAATTTACATTTCAAAGCATCCACTAGCGAAGAAATGAGAAAAAATTTAAGACCAATTAAAAAGAGTGTTACAAAAGCTAAGCTAGTTACACTGAAACCCCTTTAAACCGGACGTCGTCGGGACCGAACAAAATTTCCGGTTTAAAGGGGTTTCCGGACTAAAGGGGTTTTGACAACTGGAAAAGATTCCAACCTTTTTTCCAAACGTGTAAATTTAGTTCTATATTTTGTACAGAACTGCATTGATCAATAGTAATTAATAATAACTCTCTACGTCTTTTAGTCAACAAAAGTTAAATGCATTATTACATTACAAGAAAATGATCAGCACACTTTCTCCCTTAGATATTTCAAAATTAAAAATAAAAACAAACCAATTCATATGTTATTTTTACACAACTGATGTATATAAATTGAATGTTGAAGGAGAACCTCTTGAAACAAATACACTAGCAAAATGCAAAATGTCACAGGTGTCATAATTTAAACAAAAAGCTGGGTTCCGGTTTAAAGGGGTTTCAGTGTATGGAAATTTACTTATTTTTAGCAACTAATAATCATTCCAGTTGTTGCAAGCCTCATGCTGATTGGTCGATTTCATAGGTCGAGGTTGCGTAGTTCAACGTAACAATTAATATTTCTTTAAAACTGTTATTGACTGATAAAACTCTAGCAATACTATTTAAAAAGTGCATAACAAAATTGCAATGACTGAACATTTGCATTCTAATGCTTGACTTAAAAAAATATGTTCAACAAATTTGCAAAAATCTATTTGAGTGTGACCTTAATAGTAACAATGTATAACAAAATTTAAATCTTGAAGCTGTTTGTTTTCGTTTCTTTCATTGCAAAACTAAAGTAACATAATTATGTAATTTACCATTCCACATTAATAACAATAAACTATGGATAACAATTATAAAGCACTTTTTATATAACAAACTTGTAACCTAATAGAAAATACCTTGCCATAATTGACTGTTGACCTCTCAAAAGGGCACCAATCATCAAAACAAACCAGTTTAGCGACATTTTTCAAGTACTATTATAAGAACCTTCAAATACTGGACATGTTTACTGTAACCAAAGAAGAGCAAATGATGAGAGATACAAAATATAAAGGTATTCAAAACAACATTGACCGAGAAATTTCAAAGAGCCAGAACTATGAAACAGACCATATGTTTGTTTTTTAAATGGATAGGAAATAAAATCAGCTATGTCACTAATCTAATACGCCGATAACGCGTCTCCTAGGAAACGAGGGGGAAATCAATACCCTCTGTGCAACAAAGCTGTTTTGCGACACAGTTCTTTCAAAGTGTAAAAAAATCTTGTATTGACAAAAACTCCCTCGTAAAATTCAAATAATATTTGCTCTAATATCACGCTTATACGTGATCATTATCGAACAAATAAAATTCAAGGAAAACATATTTCTAATTATAGGTAAATAGTATAGATGACGTTGGTGCAAAAGTGAAAAAGGTATATGTTCAGTGCAAGATATATAGTTTATCATAAATGGCTAAATGTACTTTTTGACGTAAATACGAGAAACTATGAATATACATGCATACTAAAAATAGATAACTGCACCTTGTGTCGATAAAAAAATGAGAAGAGATAATAACCTTAAACATTATTTTGCATCTAAATAACCCAAAGAAACAACACATTTGATGTTCATCTAAAGGCAATTTACTTTGTCACACAATACAATGATGTAAAATGAGCAAAATCACTAGCCCTTTTTTAAAGTGAATAACTACATAGTTAAGTGATGTTTGAAAAAGTGCTGATATTTACAGTGTACTCTATACATTTTTCACTTGTATTTCGTTTCTGAAAATACACCTTTTACAGAAATTATTTCATGATCATATATGGATGTTAAAGTGGTGCTATCAAAAATTGTTCTAAAAAGTAGCTAGGTCATGAAAATTATTTTAACAGTTACATGTTTGTTACCGTTCTATAATATAAGTATCATTCACGTATGTTGGGTAAAGATCGCGTGATCCAGCCCGAGTGAAAAATGCACAAGGGCGGTAACGAGGCTCTGCCGAGTTACCGCCTAAGTGCATATTTCACGAGGGCTGGATCACGCGATCTTAACCCAACGTAAGTGAATGATACTTTTTCTTGTATACCGTATTTATTTTGCACATTTTGGGGTATTTTCCTGTACATTTTTCTTCGCACTACTTTTTTTATAGTAGCGGAGTGTTACAAAAGCTAGTTACATTCCATCGTTCATTCATAAATGCGTAAGACGTCGTGACGTCATATAAGGCGCATGACTCATTCTACATGGGGGTGTAGAATCAAAATTTCCTACACGGGTGAAAACACCGGATGATCTCATCTGGTATGCAAGAAAAGGGGTATCTGAAATGTTTCTGTCGAAGATTATGAATCATGTATAGAATTTAGAAGTATAGAATTTATAGGACACGAAACCCATTTATTAAATGTACAGATAACCCCAGAGTCATACATATACGGCGGCAGCGCCTATCCAACTATGCAAGAGACAGACACAGTACATACTGTGAAAACTATTTTCAAAAATACATTTATGACACACTTCTAAACAATCTGATAGCATCACCTTAAAAGCGTCTGTTTTATTCACACAAATATAGCAGTAAACAGTTCTGTTGCCACCAAACCATATGGTGTTGATATTTTGATAGGTTGTAGTATCTAAGAAAGTCAGCACATAATCTATTTATTGCTAAAACACATTTAAAAATGCGTTTGATAACAAGATTTTTAGTAAAAGTAATAGCATTACATGTACCTTAAAGGTGCCTGGTCACTTATCAAGACGAAAATATTAAGTATTTTCAAATATCATACATTTATAATTTAAACTGTAGAAGACATGCCAATAAAATAAATGTGGTGTAGTGATCTTACACAGTCAACATATTTAAAGCCGAAATGGTTAAAGCGTTACTAACGCACTAAATTTCGCTCACAACAGGTCTTAAAATTTATCAAAACTTGTGATTAGTCCAAAGTTTCGGAAAAAAACCTCGCTCGTGTTCAGTCTTTACTCAGCATAGGCAATACCATAAGCAATACACAGCAGTACTGTAATACTTACCACGTCTTAGAAATTGTATTCCACCCTGAACTGTGAACAGGCAGCTTTAAATGTTTAGTCCATAATTAATAATTAAACAAAATGCATTTAATGACAGTACACTGTGGAATTTTAAATGGGAGTTAGGGCATACTATTTATTAAATAATACATTCTGTATATATATAATTATTCTGTCAAAACAGTAGGCTTTTAAAGGAGAACATTGAGCAGAAAACCGTTTATCAAGAAATAAAATACGCTGGTATATAAATAAATGTTCAAAATCTTAAAATTGAAAAAAAAAACAAAACAATTGTTTGATTTAAATGTATCATTAAAATAAGTGAAAATACAGTTTTGTTAAAAATGGCATACAATTATTGATTTAAGCAAATGCCGTCGAAGAAGATTAAGTAAACAAACGATCTACTAATATTCACCAACGAATAAAAATTGGCTTATCTTTTGTAAAGCACAAGATATATTGTCTACTCCATATAAAGAGCTAACTAATTTGTTTATACCACTGGAAAAAGGGGATATCACTCTTGAAAATAACATCTGAAATTTGTCTGGAGAGTTCTTAAGCCCAAAGGACAATCGCTTGAAAATGAAAGAACCATGATGCCATGAAAACACATGAAATAAATAAAAATAATTAATATTGGTATCTTACAGTTTTGGACAGCTAAGAAGCATATGCCTCTAATAAATGCCCACCTTTAATACATGCATCGCCAACGTATAACACCCGGATATTTATTAGAAAAAATACGGTAGATAACGCGCTTTAAAACTATATAACATTTATGCCGTCAAAAGTTTCATCATTTTCTCACGTCACTGAAGACCTTATTTAGACTTTTGCCAATATATTCTTACTCAACACCAATGCTTTTGTGTGAAAATTGTAATTCATAAAACTTTAGGATAGCTATAACGAGAAATTTATATCGCAAATAATATTAAAACGCCGTCAATTGCACCGTTGTACAACAACATTATCGAACCTGTAACTTTCTGTTGGAACTGCGAACTAAGTCCTCTTTGCAAGTTAAACTAAACCGCTGTTCTATTTTATACACATAAATTAGCTTTATTTTATACTTGTTGACATATATTCGTAGCACGAACTGTTACTCATATTCGCGGTATCTGTACTTATAGATTTATCTAGAATATCGTAGGCGTTCTATTGTACTTTTGACGATCTTTTGAGATGAATGAAACACACGGTGTAGCGGCGGAGGGTGTATAAATTTAAAGTGTTTCGTTGTGTAATTCGCTACAACTTCTTCATTTGACCTGCAGATGACAACCATTTATTCATAATTGACCAATCTTTCCTTCTTTCACGTTGCATGGGAAGTTTAAAACCTTTTCATATAACATGCTTTAGTTTATTTCGGCGGTTAAAGTAACGGATATATCAAAGCGATGATTAAGGGTTCACCGTGGAAATTGTGACATTTTAATGGAGTGAATACTTTAACGCTTGTTCCTTTCTATAATCGTTTTGATTTCAAATATATTGGCCTGTCACCTACCATTAAACCATTAACATTATCTACAGAATGAACCCGCTTTTCTCTGAATCGGAACCAGGTAAATAACAATTGTACATAGATATTGCGTGTTTTGCATAAATATATGCCCATGCTCATTTGTTTCTATACCGGTAAAATGTGACATGAAGTACCACTCAAAGGCTGTTTTTTTTTTCTTTTGAATGATCTGAGCAATACCTGATTAGATAATAATTAAGTAGAATTCATTAATAATTTGCATTTTAGCATTCTTATTACTAGTATATACTGCGCAAAAAGATATCATAAATATTAATTGAAATGGAAAAGGAAAATAGCAATTTGAAATAGCTGTCGTCACTTAAGCTTGGAACCATGCAAAGGCAGTTGAGTGACAAACACCCCGCAGTGGCTGTGTCCCCATGCAGTTACACATACACTCCCACCACAACGACAACCTCCTGACAGATTACCAATTATAAAAGATTCTGAGTGAGAAGTTTTGCCAACGTTTATAGTAGTGTCATTTGAAAGTCTTTTTCTTTCAATAAAATACAAGTATTTACATTGTACGTTTTAGATTAGGTTAAATGAGGTTATATGATGATGTAGTGGCATTGATCTGTAGAACGTAATACCAAAGGGAGGTCACCGCGTTTGAATTTGATCGAATAATTGTCATAATAAAATGATCATGCTGAACTATAGAGATATTTTGCGTTCAGTATTATTTTCTTCAGTCGTCCGTCTAAGAGAATCTTCAGATAGGTTTCTACTGGCAGTAAATCGAATGTGATCTGCAAATAATCAAAGAAATATACGAGTAAGATGTATAATTTAAACGTGTATTCCGATCTAAAACGCCAAACCGTACGAAAACATTAATAAATCAGAAAACATCTAAAACGACTTATAATTAAAAAAATGAGTTTGTAGAATAGGTTAAAAGCCGCCGTAAACAACAAATATCAAAGTGGCATTGCAGGTTAGATTTGATTATATGCGCAGTAATGGAATAGGGTAATAATGACCACGCCGCCAAGCCCGGATTGAACATAAATTTCGTGCTTAAATGATAACACCACTGATTGAATGTACATGGCCACATTTTACGTCCGCCACACGGTACATAATGCTATAATGAAAATTAAATAGATAAATACGGAATTTTAGAAATTACTGAACACGATAAATACTAAAATATAAACATATTTAGGGTTGCAGTATTTTAACCACACGTGGGCTGATTTAACAAATACATGTAAATGTCATTGAAGGAGTAACGTTTTTTAAAAGCTCCCCATGCCAAAGTGGCCAATACAGCCCTATGATTTCTCCCAGCAAAATAACATTAAATATAACTAGATTCAATATTTGTCATGGACAATTTAAAATATGACGAAGTCTACCAATATAAATCAACAACCTTATATGTTGCTAGGCTGTTATCCGCTTGCTCCTGGCGAAGGAATTGTGGGTGGTGCATCACAGGAAGGGGTTCTTTGCATCCGCTGCATAATCTGGTCTAACGGTATTATTCTTGAATTCGACCTATTTCCATAATCCTCAACGCAGTCAAAATTAGAGTCAAAATTATTCTCACTACTGGAACATATAGTGAGAGGCTTGTGGTTGCCATTTTCAGGTGACATAGAAAACGACGAACAAATGTGGAAGCCATTGTTAGGTTCTTGTTCTTCTGAAGGTGTATTGTCATGAGAAGTAGTGGGAAAATAGTTTTCATCATTTTCAAGATTGTCAGAAGGACTTGTGTCAGTTTGCCAGGTTATTATTCCATGAATGTCAGCATTTTGCCAAATGTTAGGTTTACCTGTGTTAAATGCACTGAGTGCAACACTATCACTGAACAGAATGTCATCTTCAGACTTGTCAAAGGTATTCATGGGACTATCGTCAGTGTAAGATTCCGAAGATGTTTGTTTCTTTGGCGATGTCTGTTGAGCTATTTGTATTTTGTGCATATTGTTTTCTAGATTACCCGTTTTATCTCCTTTATCAAATGAATTGTTATTCTTGATTGCTGTAGGGGACATAGCGGGAGTTGGGTCAGCAGTGGTATTAAAATTGTCATTCAAACTATTCAAACCCGTTTTATCACTACTTAAACCGGTTTGTACAGAGTCATAGCTATTGTCGAACGATTTGGATACAGGTCCGCCTTTATCGGCACCATAGAAAACGTTGCGTCTATTGGACGCCAACAAGTTTTCCGATTCATCTTTATGTTGTTGGTCTCTTTTAAGAATGGACTTTCGTTTCGGCGGGGGACAATCCGCTAGAGAAGGCGTTGAACGTCTAGTGGGGCTATTATGTACAGAGTCATCTAGAACGTGGTGTCCCGTGTAGAATAATCCTGTGAAAAAATATGTAAATACAGATGAATTAGTATATTTATAAAAGTTGAAACCTGTAATATATATGGGGCGCGTCACAATAAGCAATGTCGTCTGTGCATCTTTATAAGTCTAGTACGGTTGACCGAGCACTCTACGGATTGAGCTAGCCAGAACAACCCCTTCTTTTAAAAAAATGTTTCCGTCTGATGGACGTAGAATTAACTTTAACAGGAAATCCTATTCAGAAATAAGTATTTCACGTGTGTGAGTTTAGCTTTTAATTGAAAATTTAAGTTTTATTTTTGGCCTTGTTTTCGGTTTGAGTATTTAATGAGGGAAGTTACTCTGTTTAAAGACAGACGTTGACAAAAGCAATTCTACACATCTAACGTCATCACAACAAGAAAGGACACATATTAAAACTCATCAATTAATTACAAGGTTCCTGTCGAAAAGAATGACATACTATCAACTGCATGTATATTGTATGGATTACAAGAAATTCCTCAATGATACGATCGCTGTTCGTTTGTATAGGCAAGCAAAAGACGATCATGATAAGTTTAAACATAGTGCCAAATTTCAGCGTCTTTGCCGCAAAAGAAATAACACAACGGACAATGAATAAATATATAGAAAAAAACAGTCATGGTTGTTAAATCCAAAAGTTAACACATGTTGTATTGATTACAATAAATTAAATCAACAAAGTAAATCAGTAAGTTGTCGAAACGGCATGTTTCTTTTGATTATTATTTTTTATTAACCAGTTCAAAATGTTTATACCACTTGCAGCTGACGCCGAAACTTTGCAATGATTTGAAATCTTCTGTGCCCCAGGTTACAAAACTGAGCATGGAAACCAGTCTCAAATCTCAAGCATCTGATTGGCTGAAATGGCGACCTTTCGCCATTTCAGCCAATCAGATGCTTGTAATTTGAGACTGGTATCCAGTCTTTGTATTATAACCTTCAGCCCTGTTAACATAAAACTAACAGTATCCAGGAGGTAAGTCGCTGGTGTGACCACATTGAGCGCTACACATAAAGCCGGGGATACGCTACACAGCTGCCAGTTTCAATATCCTTTTGAATTCTAGACTAAAACTCAACCCTTATATTCTCTTTAATATTTTAGTATAATCTTTTCAAATATTTTGCGAAGAAAACTTTACAACTCATTTGGATGCCCGACCAATTTCAATATTGACAGAACATAAAGTAATCGTTTCATAATTAAAAAGGCAAACCAAGGATTTGAAACCAGTGTTATTTGTTGTTTTTATCAAGGTCACATTTAAAGCAAAGAATTTCAAGCAAACAATAAGCAACTGGGTGGTTTACACGTTTTAACTTAAAGGACATTAATTGACTTCCCCTGGCTTGCTTAAATCAGGTTCTATCGTTCTTGATGAAGAAAACTGGTTTGTATTTATACAGTTTGTTCAAAGCTAACCCATATTTATCTTTTTTAAATTCCTGTAAAGCATTACATGTTTTTATTTTATATTTTGCAGCAATAAAATTGGTATTTTACTGTTTTGAAACTGAGAAATACCATTTATATTAACTACTTTTAAAAAAACTTATTTCACCCCTTTCATCTTTTTTTCAAATAAGTTTGTGAAGAAAACATAAATTATAAAGGAAATGTGTTTGTTTCAGTGAAATATCGATTTTATTTAATAAGAGAGCATCAGAAATTGATTTTTTTCAAGAGTGGCATATATTTATTTGTTTCAGTGACCAATCAGATTCCAGTGTTTACTCATGAAACAAAATCTATATTTCACTGGAAGAAACAAATATCCTTTATGTATATGGCTTAAGTTTGAGACATATAATACCGATTTTAGCAAGCAGGGATAGACACAAGGTCACACCAATCACTTAACAACCTGAGATGTCCTTGAACGATACAAAAATGACCAGATCTCTCAATTCAGCAAAAACTTTTCATCTGTAAAAAGACAAGACATGAAGAGATGGAAAATGACAACATCGTGATTGATTTATTATGAGAAAACATAAGATTTTAAAGCAAACATAATAAGAAAATGCAGTTAATCAACAACAGCAATATGACTGGAGCTAACCGAATAGCGAAGATGTACATGTTCCAATAGAGAGTGGCATACACCCTATGGCCAATGGTAAAATACTACTCTATTTGAACCATGTGTGACATGTTACCTTTGACAATCTCACAGCTGAGCCCTACAATTTATAATATGTTCTGACGGCCTATGATTTTCACAATTCCGTATGCATCAAATGCATCAAATGCAAGAAACATAAAACAAGATGCAGAAAAAAAACAACAAAAGCAAACGCCGATCAAATGTTTGTGTTAAGATAAATCGTTCATTCCAAATTTATAAAGGCGATGCGTTAATATTTCTGTAAAACTTTTCCAAGACAAGTGCATAAGCAAAACAGTGTATGAATATTTTTGTTTGAAGCAAAATTTAGAAAAAAGTTACAAAAAGAATCTTGTTCTTGAAAATGATACCTTGAAAATGATACCTCATTCGCAACCTATCAAATATTTGCATGTGGACGTTCTATCTAGGTTATGCAAGTTCGATCCACATTGAATCTTAAACATATTAGGAGGATATTTCATCTTTATACAGAAATAGAAAGTTACCACCTTTACAGTAAGATATACACAAACAACTGGCAGAAGTTACTTCCCATTAAAGTTATTTATACTAATCAAATCGCTGTGTGGAGGCTTTGGTTATATATTGTTGGAAAATTTGAAATTATTCGGTATGACAGAGGTCCCGTAAAAAACTTGCAATTTCGGAAAATGTACAATCTTATGCTACATCTGCTGCCAAAAGTTTTAAATGTGAATATTTGATAGAAACAGTGAAATCAACCTGAAAACTGCATTGAGGTAAATGGGAACACAGTTGTTTAAAGCTGTCTTTAGAAAGAAATTGAAAGTTTTCGACGATTTCTTGCCCTATGTTCCTCTCTACAGTTTGGATGTGAGGGTAGGCTGTGGCTATTCCTGATATGCATATTTTACTTTTTGTAAGAAAGATTCTACTGATTAATTGGCCAAATTTGAAACAGCAAATAATAGCCGATGAATTATTTCCAAAGCTAAAGCGGAAATAGGATTCAAGGTTTCCAAATTACAAATGTAAATGTTAATTCATATGAAACCATTCAATTTTTTCAACCAGTTTAATCTGGTAATAATTACAAAAGTGGCAACTTTCTTTAAACGGCGAGTGTAAATCAAGGTTCCAACTAACAAACAATAGATGGTTCCCCATATATCGTTGATATTATTACCAAAAGAACAAGTTTATTATACTCAGACGTATATTAGTCAGTAAATCAAACTTACTATTGATTAATACTAGGGGAAAACAGCATGGTTACATAACCCTTGAAATGAACTTATGTTTTAATGTTTTAGAATGTTTACTAATCGCCAAAAGGTTAATATTAAATACGAGGAATTATATAATGATCATAATACAAAATAATTTTGTCAACCAGGTTAAGATGGTAGTAATTACATTACTCCAGTAACTTCCTATAAACGGCGAGTAAATATTAAGGTCTTATCTATACAAAACAATTGTAAACATGCTGTTTTGTTGTATGTAAGGAAAGAAGTTAGTAGATTCCTACCTGACTTGGGGTTAACAATGAGGTGATAGTTAGCTAGTTTGCGGCCTGTAGAGGGACTTCCATGCAGTTTACTGGCGAGCGATACCGCCTTCTGAAATTTCAATTTGGGTTTTGGAATTGCTTGCATATCACGTATATTGTCCGTAGAGGAAAACGTCCTCTCCATAACCTCTCCGAAATGGAGGTGGCGTTCATGAGAGTTTTCTGATCGCTGTCTTTTCAGAGAACCACCTCGTTCACCCGTGTACCCTTTGAGTCGGAAAGTGTGTACGTTACCTTCATTTTGGTAACGTTTATCGTCCTGTAACGGAGGTTGAGAATTAAACCGTTGCCATTTTGCAGTCTTAACGGGATCCACATTGTGGACAACACATCCAGAAAATCCTTCTTGAGAATCACAAGCAATTGCATTATCTCCTTTTTTAGGAAAAATATTAGGGTTATGCTCAAAATTAAAATCACGACTGGAAGCACTTTTTGAATTTGCACAATTAAGATTATTAGATGGTAAACTGGTAAAACTATGAGATTCGCTTAAGGGGTTAATATAAATATTATTTTTCAACGGTGTATCCAAATGAGAATTGTGAAAGTGACGTCCCTTTACACCTGGGCTGTTAGGAAGATGAGTCATGCATGAAGTGTATGTGTCACTACTGCTTGCCGTGCTATATTGTCGTGCAAGTGTCTTCAATTCAATACATGGCTTGTCCATTACACCAAACTCCACTGCTCGTGTAGCGATCTGGCCCTGTGATTATACATATATCAAACGTGCTAATTGTTTATATATAATACATGCGTAGTGCATTGTTTATGATTACTTCATATATGAGTGTCATACTTCGTGTTATTCAAATGCACTAATGTTCTAACGAAACCTGGACTAAACTGAAAATTGTCTATGTGTATTTTATCCCTTGGTTTGCACAAATTACATAGATGAGCAAGCAGTCATAACGCCCCCTCTTCATTTTCCTGGAATTGAAAAACGGGAATTGATGTTACTAGGAAATCAAAGGGAAAAACTCCCCCGATCGGGAAACGGTAAGGTTTTAGTGAAATTTAGAAAATTATTTTTTTAAAGTTGAATGTGCTACCAGGAATAGACACATTCAGAAAATACAGCCTCCCAAGATTGAAACTAAAATGTTTAAAAGTGAGAGAATTTAGATAGTATTTACCAATGACAAATTATGAGAAGCCATGTCATCAAGCTGAACGTTTCCTGTAAACATTTTCCCGTTTTCCGTTCGGGTACTTAAAATGTATATTTAAGGAGTTTTAGGTCATTAATTATTAGTAAGCGAGAATTTTAACTAGAAAAAAAAAACAACAAAACTTTGAAGGACGTCAAACACGACAGATCATGCAAGTATAGTTATAGTTTAAAAATAAATATTTTCAGAGTGTGAAAGTATGTCCTCCTAGACCATATTTTAAAACTTGTTTACCAGTGATCGTCAATCATCAGTGCGGGATCAATGAGAAATGGCAATTTGTTCCGAGAAGTGAGTTAACTATGGGCGAGACCATACTTGATTAAATTGGCAACTAATCAGGGACGAATCAATTACTTAACTTGGGATCATTCTAAAATCTAAAACTGCTGAAAGTTGGATATTGATCTCAATATTCAAACCGACTAATTACCATTCATGAAACAGGTCTAAAATTATTACAGACTCGTTTTGATTCAGCCTGCTCATGAACGGTAATGAAAATGCGCAGAACCGCTCAGGCCCTCTAGACCCAAGTTGAAAACAACCACAAAGAAAACCTATAAAATACCATAAAATGCTCATGGTGTTTTCCTTTAAATTAATACCATTCTACGATTAGCGTCGAATTGTCTTTAATATTATAATTTGGATTGAGGATCTTAGAAAACAATCTTGCTGATAACTGCAGAAAACGCAGGTAAACAGATAAAAGGCGGAATGGCTATGATCTAAACTCTACTCTAAAACATAATGGCTGGGATACTGAAACCATCCATATAAAACGAGTCGAGATATTGAAACATTTAAATAATAGGTTTAATATGAGTATTATAAACAAAGACTTATATCGTGTTTAACGACCTTCAAAAATTTTTATCGATGCAGTACTGATTATGTTTGCGAAGAGAAGTTTTACAGCCAACAAACCACCACAAACGAAGCAACAGTGATATTTAAATAGATGAAAAGGTTACGCTAGAAACCAACAAAAAAGACAAGAAAAAGATTGTGTATTCTCCGACTGGTTCTGAAGTATGGGTCGTGAACAATAAAAGATAAATAAGAATAGAGGCCTTGTATTAGTAATACAACATTAACCAAAGGCAATGATACTTTCGATGTTAAAAATAGCACAAAGAGAATCTATAAACAGTAAACTTTCCAAAAAACACCACTAATCATAAGTAACGACCCTCAGTTAGTCCAGAAATCTGCCTTTGTTAAGGGTAATACATCTGATGTTATTTATATATCTTCTTCTTGGAGAATATTGCGATAGAGATAGAACAAAAACTGTACGCGTTACTATCTAATGAGGACATCGTGAGCAAATATTACATTACTTTTCAAATCAACATCATATGTTTAAGTGAGATATTCTGAAACCTTTAATATGTTTTAAACAGCTAGATATTGATTTAAAAAAAAGTTCTTATATATAATGGTGGTGTTATGATACTGCTTATTCCCTGTCACATTCAATGCGCATGCACAACTTTTAAAAAGTAATTAGAAAAATCAAACCATAGACAAATTTCATACCATATCATGCTTGTGAACCTCTAGAATTGTAGTGTTATAAACAAAACTAGTAAAACATGCTGTTAAAATAAAAATGAACAACCCTTTTTACAGTACCTGCATATTATCGTTTAACTGCGGCTGTGATGACGTCATTCGGCGTAGAGACTCTTCGTCAGCGTCCATCAGGTTTGTTGCACTAGGATTGAAACCAGGAAGGCTCTGCGATTCGCTGCTCTCGTTGCCAGAGACGCTTTTCGTCCCATCATTATTGAGTTTGACAACGCACATCGGTGGGCTTGCATGCTTGCTGTCTACGCTGCTATCCTCGTTGAGATTCCGATGGCTGCCCACGCTGACTTCCATCAGATCCACGCTTCGGGCGAATGCGTCTCTCAAGTTAATAGAGTGAAACGAGACTATACTTCCCGTACGTTTTGCACGTTCAAGTGCGTCTCGTCTCTTGAGAGCCTTTTCCCGACGCATTTGGTCTTTGTAGAATTCGGCAAAATTATTGACAATAATTGGAATAGGTAACGCAATAACTAATACTCCGCATATACAACACACACTACCGACAACCTTGCCGAGGACAGTGGTCGGGTAAATATCACCATACCCGACAGTGGTCATTGTGATAGCAGCCCACCAAAAGGTTTCTGGAATACTGGTAAATTTTGTGTCAAGTTCATCCTTTTCAGCAAAATAGGCAAGACTTGAAAATAATAATATTGTGATTGCAAGAAACATTAAAAGAAGACCTAGTTCTTTATAACTTCGCTTTAAAGTATAACCTAACGATTGGAGACCAGTTGAATGTCTTGCTAACTTGAGAATTCTCAGAATTCGCATTATCCTAAATATCTGAACCACTCTTCGCACATTTTGAAATTGCGCTGTTGTATTTTCATTCGTCTCTGTTAAACCAAGCGAAATGAAATATGGTAAAATTGCTAACAAGTCTATAATGTTTAACGGAGCCTTAAAAAATTTCCATTTACTCGGCGATGCCCAAAACCTTGCTAAATATTCTAATGTAAACCAGCCGATACATACGGCCTCAACTATTGCCAATTTAGGGTTGTCATTAGATGTGTCTCTTTTGGTTGCGACCGTGTCTGTGTCAGTTTGAGGATGAACTGTTTCAACTTGGAAGGCTGGCATAGTGTTTAAAGTCAATGCGATTGTCGACAAGACGATGAAAAGTATTGAAACTATGGCCACAACCTGTAAATGAATCATACGGTCAGTGAGTTAAGATTTTGTATGTATACTTTTCAATATGGTTTTATTTTTCATGCTTGTTATCTTGTTTGAATATTTTGAAGTGTAGAGAAACTTGTATTTATTCAATTTAGCCACTATTCAATAGAACTGGAATGACAATATGTGAATAGAATTAAACAGAGAGACCGCAATGCAAATGGAATTTACTTTCAACGATACAACTGCTGATATACAGACGTAAAACTGTCGGGAAAGTTGAGGATATACAGGGATGTTAAAGGATGAACAGACATACAACTGCAGGTATGTTTGAAGGATATACATATAAAACAAGACAAGGCAGGAGACATACACAAACCTAATCGTGGATGGGAGATAAACTACATTTAAAAGTTAAATATTGGATAGAGAAAAACGATGGAAATAAGCGAGTTTCGTGTGATTTGGTTCAGGGTAAGGAATGGAAGTGGGTTTAGAAGGTATTGCCGCGAAGTTAATAAGACGTTGATTTGTATATTTAACGTATTTATTTAGGAAAACACCGTATTTGACAAATGAAATGGATCAACTAATTTCATGCTGGACTAACCGTTGAACGTGTGTTAAATTAAAACTTCCAACAATTAAGCAAAGGTTGGAAACATGTACCAATGATCTTTTTAAGTATAAAAAATTGCATGTCTCTCGGCTGTGTGGTGAGGCTGAGTCTTCTGGATGTGGTCATTCTTGAAAAGCATATTTTAGTTTTTTCTACACTAACCCGAGAAAAGCAATTATCCATACACAGAAGTGTAATATTTTATGGACAAACTGTAAAGGTCATTCAACATTTTGTTAGGTAATACAAATATCAACAAATATTAACAGAAAAAGTAGTTGATAAATCTAGTCCTACCTAATAAGAATGACCTGTCAAGCTTAATGTTCAGGCAATTGTTTAGTATTCTGCATTTGTAACAAATAATCAAAGCGTGTAAACCCTTCCAAGGCTGTTGGTTTATCTTACACATGAATTACACCATATTGAAAGAGTTAAGGCTTCTATTATTTTTTTTGTCCAAAAGATACAAATAATCTAGTGCTCCTGCAAGATTTGGACATAGACCAGATATACAGTGCAATTTTATATATCTTTCAGATCAATTATTTGCTACATGTTTTCTCCCAAAGCCATTGCGGAGGTTTATATTTGCCCGAATAGCATCGGACAAAGGGGGTTAGTAAATGTGTGTTGTACGATGCATAAGTTAAGTTAGAGCGCATATACTCCTCCCATTGGTTTAATCAGATTTAAGACTGTTAATTCTACGTCCTTTACCTGCATTGCAATCGCTGTAAAGAACTCAAAATAGCTTGAAAAAGTGCAAATATCTAAACTACAAATTGCATCGATAAAACAACAGGAGACAATATTGTCAATATTGATTTGGTATCAGAAATACAAAAGGATCAAACGAAACTTTGACATTGACCGGACAAGACAAATTCGAAAACATTGCAGGCTTGTTTTTATTCAGTGCATTATCTACACATTTAATTTTAATGAAGACTGCTCCATTGTTTCTGTCGGATGCATAATAGAAGAATAACTTGTTTTCGTGAAACTTCCATTGCCTTAAAGCCAACGAGACATAAGCAAAAGTATAGGCTTTACATTTAAAATAATTGCTAGAATACAATAACTTATATAATACATATCCAAAACTTTCTCTATTTTTTTAAGAAGTCACCTGAATATTTGTGCACCTAATCATTACCATGAATTTGGATTTATTGAGCCAGATACCAAAGAAACCCAAAGAAAATATTTCACAAAGGATACTAAAATGTTAGAACGCGTACTTAAACGTCGTTTAATAATATGCATTTTACGTAATTATATATGGTTTGTTTGTATACAAATAAAGAACAGATCAGAACGAAAGTCAAAGATTATAATTAGTATATTTAAAAAATGCGTTTCTTTCCATCTAAAACCAATGACCAATTTTGTCATGAAACATGCAAGTTCATTGTCTATGTTTAAACAATTATAGAGATTAAGATAATGAGACTCAGTGTATACGTTAGTAATGCAATCGTCTAGACCAAAGCTGTAAAAGCATTAGCTGCCCCAGGTGAAATACTTTGCGTCTTACATGTAGTACCCTGTAATATCATAGTCGTGATTTGTCTTCCATAACATTGAAGAACAATTATTTTTTGACCAAGAGAATATCTGCAAACCTAATTACTTTTTCAGTTGTTTTGGGAGTACCAAATCAACAACATGAAAATATGAAATCTTACCTTTGAAATTCCGTCTTGCGGAGCAATACCGTTGAATTATTTGAAGTAGATAAGATATTTGATAGTTCCTGGCGGTATACACTTTGACCGTTTGACGCAAAATGGATACAGAGCTGCATCTTCTTTTGAACAGCCTTGTGATGATGTCGTATGGTCGCGGATGAAGTGCTGCACGCTATTGCGTATGAGTGCACGCTAAATGTGTAAGGACCTGGTGACCATAACATACGACCTAGTAACCATAAAGGAGACGGAACGGTTGCTCTGATGGTCGCGGGTGAAGTAATGCACGCTTTAGAATTATGACCTATTGACAATTACCTACGACCTAGTGAACAGAACGGTGAAGGAAACTTACCAACGACCTATTGACCAAGAGGTGGAAGGGAACAGATGAACTGGTGGTCGTATTTGAAGCGTTTTCAGCTATAGGGTTAAGATCGGTGACCATTATTTACGGCCTAGTGACCAAAATGCGAATGGGACTGTTGCTTTAGTGGTTGTGTTTAAAGTTATTGGGATAAAACCTGGGGGCCATTACCTACGACATAGTAACCGAAAATGCGGAGGGAACTGTTGACTTTGTGGTCATGCAGATGTGTTGCAAGCTATTGTTTAGGACACAGCGTCCGTTTCATACCATCTTAAAACTGTTTACATTACGGTATCTTTCGCGAGCAATAATCATCTATATTTTATGAATATATTTGACCTTTTGTCATAAACTATGTATTAGAAAAGGCCGACTTACTTTAAACTTGCTTCAACTTCTTGTCAATGGTTTCCAATAACGATGCCTGATATAAACATATATATCAATCTTTGAAATACTGACTTATCTTAAAGATGACATTTGAAAAAAAGAACTTGAATCGTCAAAAAGCACGCAGAATTTTTACATTGATTTAAACATGGTCATTGAACTTTGCATGTGACAAGATTTTTTCATCATTTTATGAACCTTTCGCTGAGATAATCCAAATACTAAAGACAGCTCAATTTCAAATTTCTGTTTGATCTTTAATATGTTCACAACATTATTGAAGTAATGTTCATTTAACTGAAAACAAAAATAAAAAAGACGAAACCGATAAAATTATTTCATTTAAATTCCGTCTCGTAGCGAGTAGAACGTAGCATATTGCATTAAAGTTTAAATGTGGTAGGTTGCTAGGTCTTAAAACATGTATTTGCGTGTTATTTTTGTAAAATAAATGAAAGAGGTTCTGAAGTCAGGAAACCTTGCATAAATATTTACATTATTTTGCACATTAATTGTCTTATGTTTAACGGAAATCATGTTTAAACGCATCTTAAGGTATGGTGCTACAAAAATTGACCTGAACAAAAGGCATTATTCGTTAGCACTTCCAATATTATAAGAAGTTCAACAAGAATATCTGGGAGATTGGGGCGAAAAGAACAAGCAAGAACAAAGAATGTTGATTCCCCAAGTATGCTTTCAACAATATATTACTACAACAAGTGCTAGTATATTTATAATGGAGGACAGGGCATTACCAAGGAACTTTTTGTTGTAAGTAATATTTTTCACGACATTCCTGAGTCGAGTAAGTAAAGTAATTAAGTGTGTTGTATAGTACAAAGGAGAAAAGTTACAGCGTAAGTATTCCTTTGTGTGGGTTTAATTCAAAAGAAAATAAACAATATGAAACACAATTCCGTCTGCGTGTGTCTAAGCTCAAGTTTAATTTTGGTATCACTACATATTGTAAAAAGGTGTCCTTTATTGTAAAGCAGAGGCAGTAACATGTAATCTTAAATAAAAGCTTCGGGGCTAAAATTATAATTGTAATGTGTAACAGTTGATGCCAATGACCGTTCCTCTGCGTTCTATTATTGTGGACCAACGTTCCCTTTATAAAAATTCCCTTGGCGCCTATATTTAAAATTAATCGTATAAAAATTAATTAGTCGTAAGAATTAAATGTGTCGCTTGATAAACCACGCCCCCAGATGAAAGATCAAGGTCACCCTATGCTCTTTAATTGTTGTCCAATTTCTTATAGAGATGCAACCAAATAAACTTCATGCTTTTAGATTTAATTTTAGATTTAATACAGTTGACTACTTGATCATAAGACGGTATGTGTATGTCCCCCGCCATTTTTAAAGTGTAAGGCGGCGATGGGGAGAGGATTGTCTTATGTAAACATTTCTACTTTGTTTATATTTTAAAGTAAAATCTTTTAAATGATGATATATGTTTACAGAAACTTGTAGTATATGTCAGAAAAATTTATAGCTGGCAGACATTAACTGTTCCAGAAAATACAGGTTATTATATAACCTTAAGAAATTAATCATGTGCTAATAAATTTAATACAAAAAAACAAATGCCACTTCAGTACTTAGTAGAACACACGAATCATACATATTGTAAATATTACATCCTAATTCTATGTAATGCAAAACTCTCCATGCAATAAGTATACAATTTTAATCCAGGCACAAAGTGTATTTATATAAAATATCAAAATCTCCAAAAATGTCAAACTACTTTCAGCAAACACCGAACAGAAGACAAAAGGTACACATATTTGTGCGTGTGTGCTATGGGTTCTGTAGTATTTTCCAAAATCTGAAACCATAATACTTAACAATCGCTGTGGTACGAGAAAGTAATAAGAAAGTATCAGAAGTATTATAAAATGTGTTCAGTATTTATTTAAATAAGTATGTCAGATTTCCTTTCTACTGCGCAACTAAATCATATTACTGTTTTAGAGGACATAACTGATGTTCAATTGAATGTTTTAACGGTATTGAATTTGATACATGTAGAACAATTCCTATTTTTAAACTAAATGTACGTGAAATGTAGATATCACACAAAATGAAAGTTTAAGATAATATATTATAGTATTTCAAGTATTTAAATCCAAACCACTGAAACAACTGTCAGAATAACATTTGATGTTCGGAGACATTTTATAACAATCTACATTATATAGCTGACACATGCGGAAAGAACGGACGTTTCTGCAGTATTCCTTTGAATAAACCCACAATGCGCAAAGTATATTTGTGTATTTCTACGTTGCCGACTATGAAGAAGAGACTGCTGAAAGTTTTAGAACTAAGTGAGGACAAGTGAATCAAGATGTGGAAGAAATCGAGGAGTGAAACAACAGAACAGAAAAAGGACAAATTTAATACAAAGAAGAAACCATGCCGGAGCAGAACCACCATGTACATGCTAGGGGAAAGGATTGTGTCCTACCAATATCCTAGCAGATCTACTAAATTAAACGTTTTCTAAAGGATGAGTATGAACCTGACCATGAAATGTGTATCTCCGGAATTAATCAATCAACATACTAATCGTACTAATACTAAATTTGCACAGAGGATCACTTATTTGCAAAATGTTTTGGAATGCTTGCAGTGAATTATCGTTTAGATGACCAAATTTTGCAGGTATTTTTAAACAAAATATTACGAATCTAATTGGTCCGAGAAAATACATACCATATCTTTTAAAATTCATCTCTTTCTATAAAACGTTGGTTAATATAGGTTAAAAGCATCGGGGCACAGAAAGAGAATTGTTTTTAAATTTAAAGAAGAAATTGCAAAGAGGGAAAACTAATATGCATATAAAAACGAAAACATAGTGGCTAAATTGAATGTTATACATAAAATATGCGTGCACAAAACTGTTACTATTTCAAAATGAAAATATTATTTAGTATTAAATTATAATGAAAAATGTGCAAGCTAAATATATAAGAAAAATCTAATTGTGAGTTTTGTTAAACTATATTATAAATCTCGAATCAGAACATACCTGAAAAAGAAATAATTGTATTAGTCATTAACAAACAGACCGCACAATCAGACACATGCCATCAGTTATGAGCACTGACTCCTTTGAGTTTTTCCTTTTACTCCATGGCTCCGTGATTTGCCTTTTACCGCATGAGCAACCGGTTAGATTCGGATCAGACGGCACCGATGTGCCTGTTAATCTGGATCTACCCTATTCGCCCTTGCGATAGAAGTCTCTATGGGGTAGGAAGTGGAGACTCTATGGGGTAGGAAGTGGAGACTCTATGGGATAGGAAGTGGAGACTCTGTTCTTTGGATATTACACATTTAATAGCGTTATCGACTGAAACGCAAACACTGTTGATCAGGGCTGAAGGTTATAAAACTGAGCTTGGAAACCAGACTCAAATCTCAAGCATCTGATTGGCTGAAATGGCGACTGGTCGCCATTTCAGCCAATCAGATGCTTGAGATTTGAGACTGGTTTCCATGCTCAGCTTTATAACCTTGGGCACTGGATTAGATGGCAGTGTTGTGCTGTCTGATCTGGATCAACAATATCTTTAAAATACAAGTAACTCAGTAGGATTTGGCAGATACATGACAAATCAATTTGTACTGAATTCATTGTACAATTCATTAGCTAACAGCAACATGCTTGTCATGAGATATTGAACGATTCGTCATGTACCGGTAATCTTTAAATTTGCATCATATGTTGGAACACCATTCATAAATTACGTATTTAAGGTCTTCGTGCATTTTTATAAAACGTTTTATAAACCATTATATTCAATGGAATTTGCAAGAACATGATTAATATAAAACATATACTATTTGAAAAATATGTTATAATAAAACAATAGCGCTATACTTGTTCAAAACCATTTTAATATACCATTAAATCATATTCCCAACACAGTTCTTCTAGCCCGTTGAAGTGATTTGTGATCTACAGCCAAATTAATGTAGTTTTTCTTAACCTTAAACGCAAACCAATTCATATATGTTCAAATATAATGCACTTATCATATATTTCTTCAACTATAAGCCAGACATATAATCAGTAGACTTTGCTTTATTCCATTTATTTCTGACAAATTTTCTTTGGATGTAGTGCTTGATTTTGATATTTGGCTCCGTGACAACATCCAAGGGACTACATATCCTCCCAACCAGCGCCATCATTATGTCAGAGAATTAATCAAAGCAAAGATATTGTCAATATTTTGCAATATTTTGGCATAGAAAGCAGACATCGAATTGCTCATGCCGTAATGCTAATAAAGAAAAGAACTGTAATTTTAAGGCAATTTATGACCAAATTATTAAACAAAAGAGGTTTATTTTCCCCTAGGTCTCATTGAACAAGACGGGAAGGTGTAATGAGAGTCTAAAATAAGTGTAAAGGTTGTCAAAATTTCAGGAGGAAAATGCAAATTAGACATCCCAAAAAACTATTGGCATTTGACTGACAATACAAATATAAATGCTACAATAACTAGGTTTTATGAGCCGCATACTGGCTGCAGGATATAATTACGATATATTTTAAGGACTTGTCATGCTGTTTGTTTGGTCTCTTGTAAGTATCAGTGCTTTTATCAGTTAAACCCTTTAAAGTCCGTTGAGCACGATACTTGTATTTGTGAGTTGGGCTCAACCCGGGGCTAAGCGGCGTGAACAGTAATATATATTGCCATTACTGCCCATCAACTGGCTCAATCAATCCGAGCCTGCAATATTGTGATATTTTTAGCTTTCCAATTTCTTTTTAATCTATTTTACTTAATGAATAGTGAAATGAACTTGAAACTTGGTTCTGTAGACTAAAATCGGAAAAATAATTTCCAAATTGCGCATTAATAAATTTCTATGGCGGCAGGTTATGTATTTTAGATGGGAGATTTCTAGAAAGTAAGACTTATTATAATTGAGTACAGTGTATGAATCTTAAATAAGTGTCCTTTAACTGGGGGTGGGGGAGTTATTGTTGGTTTTAAGTTCGTTGTTTTTGTACTTATATTTAGCAAACAATTTCGCGATTTTCAGTCAGACACCATTTGCATGGTTCTTAATTTCGTGGAACTCGATTTTCTAATCTAAGTTTATGTTTAATTCTTTTTATTTTCGTTGTAGTTTTCCATTCACCCACAAAATTCACTAAATATTGTACCACATGAATGTTAATGATTTTACAGTATCAATTTTCGAGAACGAGGATAATCCTTGAATGTCAGTTGTGCTATTTGCAAGAGATAAGTTGTTTGGCAGATTGCGGATGGCATTTCAATTTTGTTTATCATCATTTGTGAAAGCATCCGTAACATCATGCCCTCTAGAGCCCTGACTATGGTGCTTTATTCTGATTTCCCTTGGCAATGCATGGTTAAGATGAACGAACTATTTCTTCGTTAATTGTTCTTTGTTAGTGTCTAATTGCCGTTGTTTGACACAAACAATGATGGTGGCGTTTCTTATATGTTTGTAGTCTTATGGTAATATATGCAAATGTGCATGAAAAGAGTGCCTTTAAACTATACACTGTCTGTCTGTCTGTCTGTCTGTGCTTCCGTCCGTCCGTCTGTCCGTCCGTTCGTCTGTCACTCCGTACGTCTTTCTATTGAGAAGTAACGTTCAGTCGATTGTGGAAGAAATATTCCTATTGCACCGATGTGATCCTATCCCACACTCTCGTGGCATGAATAAATTATGACGATTTTAAAACTTCCTATCTTATCTTGTATTAAAATTGTTATAAAATCAGTTATATTTTCGACGAATAAAGGCTTAATCATAATATGCCTGTTTCATTGTGTTCCTATTCCTTATCATCAATAATGAATATTGTTAACGTAATTCTATTATCTAACAAACAATACAAGGATTCTAAATCTGCTTTCAGAGAGTTCATTTTAACAGAACAATGTATTGTTACATTATTTATTATTATCTTTTAATTGTTACACATCGACAGGACTGTAGCCATGGGAAATCATTTTAGCTGTTTGCATTCAGTTTATTGTGGTCGCATTTTTGTAAAAATGGATATTTTTGCGGGGTTTAAGGACCAACATATAAATAACTCTTTGACGAAATGTTTGGAGTTGATAAACTTATAATATGTACTTGGGTAGATGTGCGTTCTAAATAGGGTCAAACAGCTTGAACCGAATTTCCTTTTCATTCCTTTTCTTGTAAGCCTATGAACAGGCTAATCAAACCAAACTCGTATTAATTGAATACGTTTTATGTTCGGTGACTTTCAAAGTCCCCTCTTCACCTTTTATCGTTATAACATAATCATTCAAATAACTTCCAAAAGGAAATAAATCATCTTTATGATTAAAAGATGATAGTCTACGGGATTTATTTTCTAATTAATACTTTTTCTTAAGAACATCTTAAGTAATTAACACAATGTGGTGTATATTTCACGAGTTTGTTGTCGAAATTACCATTTATGACAGTTACTGGCTTTTGATTTGATGAAATAAACAGCAATATTTCCTAGTACGAAGAATTGGTTTACCGAGATGACACTGTGTAAATCTACCGAAATCAGTAGTAAAGAGAGGCAAAAGGGGATGTATTAAAAGCGGAAGTCGGAACCTAGAGAAACTAACCGATTGTTTTGCCAAAGTCGTAATCCAGTTTATGTAAGCAGTGATGTAAAGGCATGCTTTTAGTAAAACGGGATTTCATCTAATGAAGTGTAGTTGAGTACGATATCTATGTGTGTTAATACTGTAATACTTAAATACAACATACGATAACACGTGTGTACATTAAGTACCCCATATGGATGCCTATAATTTGATTGTAAACAAATGTTCAAATCTTACACGGATATTGTGAAGAAAGAATAAACGCGATTCGATTAAGTCCTTTTAAAGTTAATAAAGGATAACTACCAACAAATCCATTAATTAAAATTAACAAATTCAGTGCAAACTATTAAATTTATATTTCCAAATCAATTGTCCTTCTTTCCAATGAGACTGGTAAGCTTGTCTATAATTAAATGACGTAAGAGTGACGTATAAAGTTGCCAGTGAGACACTGTGTAATGGAATTTGTCACCGACAACAAAGACATATGATGCTTTAAACAAAAAAGGTGAATTATCCATATAAGGAGGTATGAGTGCCAGACTAGAAGCATTCCTTCTTCGAAATTTCGTATATTTGATAGACAATAGGATACTAGGCCATTCAGACAGGTACATAACAACCAGACAATGGTAATAATAATTGAATAAACTGCCAGACTATCGGATACTAACACCGCCACTAATACCCAAGGAAAACAACTTATTCTTGTACTTTAAAGAAATTCGTGCGAATTGCTTCGTTAAGAATCAAGAATACTGTCTCAGCACGAAAAAAACAACATATAACTGTTTTTGTAAGGTTCTTACATATTTTCTTGCATTTACATGTCAAAACCTTAACGAAAATTGTTGACTAATTAATAACGTGTGTTGTACAAAGTCTTGTCACAAAAATGATTACATTTGCATAGAGATAAATTTGTTGCGCTAACCTGACGTGTTTTTTTTTTCAAAATAAATGATTTGTCATAAAAAGAAGTTGATCTGGACCCGATTTCAAAATAAATTTCAAGTTCCTTATATTAGCGAGCAAAAACTTCTGTTAAAAATCATGCACAAGTAGTTGATGAAACAATAACTGCTGCAGCAAAATTTAAAGTCTATATTGCAAACTTCAAAATTTGTCTTCATTAGTGTAGCCCTGAAATAAAAAAAACGTTTGAGTGTGGACTACAAATGTAGTTCATTATATTTTTAACAAGCGATCGGGATCGTTGTTCGGAGAATTCGGAGCTTAAAACAATTACGGTCGACCGAGAATTATATAACAGCCGAAATCATTATTTACTAACTACGGGAGATAACTTTCACGACAGTGTTCCCACAGTCGGAGAAAACTATTCCAGATACAAAATCGAAGTGCACTTTGAATAATATCTTTGAAAGTACAGTAGCAGTTAACAATTAGAATAAGATATGTAGTAATGATAAGTAGTAAATTTTACATTGTCTTTGACATATATGAATATAATTATCTAAGTCTTACGGATTTGCCATGTACTGATATATTTAATTTGTATTATAAGGACATGTTCAGAAGTAATGTATAAAAAATATAATACGTTAACTCAATCACACATGTCCACTCTTAAATAATATTACCATACATGTACACGTGTACTACCTTAAGGCAGCATCGCCACGATCGCTCAGACTTAAGTTACACGATTAAAAAATGTAATTCATTGTGCAAGTTTTTTTTACATAAATGTCCTTCTGCAAAGACATTAATCTAACGTACCAAAAACAACGTTACTTATTGGATTATTAACATATTTTTACATACAAAATAGTTTTAAGAAATTAGTCGAACACTTATTATTTGTGCTTATCTAAACTAATCGAACCCTTTACTCCATATATATGCCTATATGGCATGGGATAACAGTGTAGATCCAGATCAGCCGGTACATTCCGTGCCTCGTGATCAGGATTTATACTGTTCTCGTTTTGATTTTTGAAATTTCTGACTAAAGAGTGAACAATGCAGATCCAGATCAAACAGCACGGTCAAGTCAAGTCAAGTCATGTAAATTTTATTTATATAGTCGGGTTTCATAACAAACAACACAAGCTCTATTGAGCTTTTAAAGCCGGATGTGTCGTCTGATCTGGATCTTCACTGTTTTCACGTGCGCTAAATCCCGTATACAATATTATGTTTATGGAGTAATGGGTAAATCTAACCTGCCAAAAATACGTTAAAATCGTGCAAGAACAAAAACATTTTATGCGATCTTCAGGTAGTTGCCTCGTCTGTCATTGCATGAAATGAATTTTTTTTGCTCTCTACTGATGACTGTGCAGTTACCAATTATTGTAAGCTTTTAGAAGACGAGCGAAATATCAACACAGGCTGTCTTCTGAAACAAATCAAGATCAGACAGTAAATATTCCGCCGCGATATTCCTCCAGAATTTAACGAGAAAAAGACGTTAGCACAAACTCACGAAAGACGAATTTTCACTAATATCTAGCTGCATTCTGGAATTCTCTCAAACAAAATCCCGTGAGATTACGTTTCTGTGAATCTCGAATCTATAATTAGATGAAAATTTGCGCTAATTATATGGTGAAAATGACAACGGCGTAGAATTACATGCAAATTGTTCACTTTGAAGCGAGTATAATTACATGGTATGAATTATTAATATTATGGGAAATGAAGTCTGGTTTTTACACCAGAATAATATTAAATCTGAATATAAGCGGAGCGGAGCTTACAAAACGACTGCTTCAAACAAAACGAAATTCTTTTCCGTATTTACTGTGAAATTCTTATCCGTTATTTTCTTTGAAACTCTTTTCTGTTATTTTCTTTGAAACTCTTTTCCGTTATTTATTTTGAAATTATTTTCCGTTATTGAATTTGAAATTCTTTTTTGTTATTTACTTTGATTTTTTTTCGTCATTTACTTTGAAAAGTATTTTCCTTTATTGACTTTGAAATTCTTTTCCTTTATTTATTCGAAATTCTTTCCGTTAAATTATTTACTTTGTGTACCTTGCATTCAACAATCATGATGGCAATAAATCGCATTGATTTCTTCATCTGCCAGTGTAATCTTCAATCTACCTGGATACTGACATATAACAGATGGCTAGGTATAGGAAAAGCATAAATCCTGCTATTAAAAGAACAAATATAGATACACATCTAAATTACCAGGGTATGCATGCATTGCTTTCATCGGATATTTGTTACGTATACTTGCTTACTTATCGTCTTTCTTATTTCTAACTGCGTCGCATTTATAGACGTATATTACTGGTATGCAATTTTGTCTAAATTCGTCTGTTCTAAGGTTTTACAAAAGTCAGTCACTTAGTTTGGTAACATAAGAAACATCTATTCTTGCATAGCAGATCTTGATTTCCAAAAACAAAATCAATATGGCACAAATTTTGTCAAGACAAAAAGTAAATTAAGTTTTGAACTCTTGAAAGTCTTGTTTTGGAGAATACGATATTAACCAGACTTGTAAATTGTGTCACTTTAACCACAAACACATGACTGGTCCCGTTCACTTTAAAGTTTAATCACATATACATGTCTGGTTCCGTTTTTTTTAATTTCCTGACAGTGATTCTCGCCAGGCCGGGTTTTAGTTACATTACAGTAACATTACATCTTGATATTCATGTACACAAAATCACTATCAGATGCGAGCTTACGACATAAATAAATGTCAGATAATTTTGTGAGCACGAGGACATCTTCTCCTGGAGGACTGCTCAAGAAATTTCTTATGAAAAATCGATTCCACATGTGGCGAATACACCATTCTGTAATGTGTTCGTAATTTCTCCCGAACACCACCCCCGCTGGAAAACATCTTGTTCTATGCAGATTCCAGGTAATTGTTTTAAGCAACTGTCAGATTAAATGAAGAACAGAGAAACGAATATAATTTATTTAATTACTTTATTTTCGTCGCTAGGAGATCCAATTTAGTTATTTCAAAGAAATAACAACAATGGATACGGGTTTCTTTTTATAGTTACAAGGTCCCTTTGAAGTTTAAATTAAATAATAGTTACTACATTTAACTATATAACAGAATCATTCGGTGACTGGGTATTGCATATTATTTTTCTGAAATGCTTAAAGAGCATGGAAATGCGAAAATGCAAAAGAATGATTTCTTAAAACCTTACCCAAAAAGCGCTAATGACTATTGCTTAAACAGTGTCGATGCATATCTACTTAGTACTAAAACACTGGAATCGTTTGTGCTTAGTTTTGAAACAACTTGATCGTTTATACTTACTTAGTTAGATACAATTGAATCTCTTAAACTAAGTATAGAAACAATGGAATCGTTTATATTTTATATGGAACAATGGAATTGTTTATACTTAAAATGGTTATTTTTTTTATTTTGCCACTGCGATTGTTAAACTCATACTCTTGTCAACCTATTGTTTATTTCAACTTTGTCACTTTGCAAGTTTTAAACATGACACATCATTTATTATAACATTACTCGCAAGTAAGTTGATTAAGTCTTCAGTTTTACCACCCCTGTGTTGGTCATACTAAGAACACAGGTCATTAATAAAAAAATCCCGTGAAACTGACAAAGAGACCCGACGCTATTGCGACTACTAAATTTGGCTAGCAAACATCGACCTTTCAGTGAAAGGCGGGCATAAATAAATATTTTATTGATGTATTATTCATCAGCAAGTTATGTTTGATCCTACAGAGGGCATATAGATCAAGGAAATTCTTCTGACGTACAAAGGATATAAATCAAAGGTTCACTTTGACCTGATTACTTCAGCGGAAACCAAATTACTAGCATTCGGCAGAGTTATGGGAAAGCGGTAACATTATTTGATATTCCATTTATGTAGGATGCAAGGCTATGTAAATATCACTCTTTAAGCGGGTTTATAGTGTTGTGGCCTTTTGTGGGAACGCTTAACAAACATAAACATGTACCAGATGACGCAAACGATTACTAAATGACGTCATCATGACTTTAATAGTTTGTGAGTTTTAGTTTTGTCAAGGGTAAATAATTTTAGTAGCTAGCTCTACGTAAGCGTGTGTTGTTACTATAAAAAATTGCCAACAGCTGTTGGAAATAATGCATAAATGAGCGTATCAATTTTAAAATTCTGTAAAGCCAAAACTTTCATAACCACTATTTTAATTCGAAAGTGAGTCCTGGATCTTCGTTTAGCATTTGCTGATTGTATTATCTTTGCTAGCACTAAATTCACATAAGCTTCGTGTGGGCGAAAATATTGAACTATTATTGTACATTCTTACGTCACGAGAATGCTCTTTTCATTGGTACTTAGGGTTTAAATTCAAGTGTATGTTACTGTTTTTATTAATAAGCATTTACAAAATTTAATTGGTCAAGCGCGGGGCAGCGAATCGATTTAATTTGAAAATGCTAATTTAATAAACACTAACCAACTTGTGTTAGTAAATCAATTCACAGACCATTTAATGATGAGTAAGTGCTGTATAATATTAATAGAAAATAATTTCCTCAAATATTTGCGAAAATACAGCGATTCTATTAAACAAAATACTTTGGAACCACTAATGATTTTAGAGTGAACTATAATATGACACAAGTTATAAAACGATATAATAGATTTTAGAGTGTAATAATATAAGATAAAATAAATACATGTTAGAGTGAAATAATATAAGATAACATAGATTTTTGAGATAAAATAATTACTTGCGAAATACGTAACAATACGTAATCTGTTATAGGCAATACTTGATTGTTCGTGATAGGATAATCTAGTGTTGACTCCAATAAGATACTGATATTGTTAGCAACAATATCATTTGCCATAACAATTAAGCTAATGTTACAAATTGAATGAACAGATGTCCGCAATACAGACACTAGATCTAGATAAGCGTACACTATTACTCTTGGTAACATGTGGAGAGTAGGCATACATATGTTTACACCTTCTGCACGTAGATAGATTATTATATGAAAATAGCATATGTGGTATTTACGGTTGTTGTTATAAATCAAGACGCTTGTTTAATACGGCTTTCAACAACTCCGGCAATTGTTTAGATTTGGCTGCAGCTTTAGGTACATATTGATTTGTTGTGTGCATCGGTACGCATATTTATATTAAGTGTTTTGGCTGCATCGCTGAAAAACGGGAGGGATTATTTCTCTCAGTATAATATCGAAGAGATTGAACCAAAACATCCTGATATTTATCATGAACGTACAGGCATTTATCATTGAAAATTCGAGTGTTTATATAGGATTACCATGGCAACATGGTATTGTAATTCGCATCGAGATCTTCGGAATTACAACGAACACCTTGTTATTTACTGAAGCTTAAGGTTCCGGTTATAACCACATTTTGTGAGAAGGTTAACAATAGGGTGAATGTACTTTGATATATTTGGTTCCTCCTAAGAAAAAAACAACAGATATGTATATCTAAGAAAATGTTGAATTGGTTGTATAGCGCTATTGTTTTATCATATTTTAGAATTAGTAGCAGATGGTAGCGGTAAACTGTAAGCATAGCATTTCATGAAAAGTTTATAGTGACACTTAGTATTGGATTTATTTTTAAGGAAAACGTTAGCTTTAGTAATGAAAAGAACTCTTACTCTGGCAGCCATTGATGTTGTTGGTTTTTCTAACAGGTTCCACACTTTTTCCCGCCATTTTGCACAAGCACCGTTCCCAAAATCCTCCGCATCTCGTTGTCGTAAACTTTCCGCCTCTTTACGTATTTCCTCGAATACGTTTTCCTTTTTCTGGTGGTATTTGTGTTGACAACACGATTCTAAATATAGTTCATCAATTCCCCAATAATCCAAATCTTCACTGAATGACAACACACACATTTCTTCCACTATGTGTAATTTGCCCGTTCGATAAAAATTTAAAATTGAAGCAAATGAGCGCGGATGTCGATCAAAAAAATACTCCTGTTCTGATAAACTGTAATCATCACATAATTCCATTAAACTATCATGAGTATTACAAAATCTTAACTTTCCGAGTCTCGTATGCGGCATTCTGTCAAGCGTCCGCCACATCACCTCGTGTTTTGTACCCCCTACATTTAAAATCACTCTTTTCGATAACTCCCTTGATTTAATTATAGCTGTCGAATCTGGAATGTAGTTTTCCGACGACGGATAGAATCGATCCGGCGTCGATCCAATGTCTGCCGCCGTCATTGTAGTAACTGCGGAAATATGCTGAACATTTTCAGGTATGGCAACTGGCGCTGCAGAAGTTAATAACGGCGTGAGCGTTATCTTACCGCTCTCGCATTTACTATCCTTATGTTTCCGCGCGCCTGCACTGTCACCTGGTATTCCGGAAATTGATTCGCGATGTCTGGTTCCCCGCTCCCGCTCCACAGAGTAGCGTCCGGTTCGAGTAACAGACGATAGATTTCCACCAAGTTCGCCGTCTCGTCCTTGACCAGAACTTGAGCTTTGAATAAAAATAAAGATTTAACGATAAATAATAAATTCACAAAATATTCTATATAGCCAATACGAAACTCAAATGAGTTTTGGGGTTATACAATTAACGCAACAAACAACACACATGAAGTTACACAAATACTGAGATCTCACACAAAAAGATATCATGCGTTTCCACAAAAAATGAGTTACAGATTGGAAATGGAAGAGACAAAGTAAATGATTTGTAATTTAAATGGTAATAAAAGTTTTTGAAGGTCCATACGAGTAGTTTAAGGACACCAATGTATAAAAATGCATGATGCGATTGCAGGATACTTGCAGAATATCTAGACTTTAAATTGCTAAATAACTAAATATTCGACTCCGACTTTTCACCAAGTTTATTTCCAAGAACTCCGAAAATATTCTCAGAATCGGGATTGTCTGCTTAGCAGACGTAGATCAAGTGTGAAATAAACTGGAATTACATTGATGGAATATTTACGTCATGTCTGTACAAAGGCTTGAAAAAACAACCACAACAAAATACGGTGTACCGCGACTGCATGCACAAAGTTTAAATACCGGGCAATTAACTTATTACACTGTATCATATTGCTAGAGAATAAATAATTCAAGCTTTAAATAATAATAAAATATTGTTTCAAGTATTTAACTTTTTTTACCTGAAACAAAGTAGTTGTATAAGTAAATAATTTGATAACATAGACGGTGATAACAATTTTATCATTACCCGTCTACGCGCAAGGTTGCTAAGCTGTAAATAAAATGAGTGCCCTTTGCTTGCTCGAGGCAAATGTTGCCTACGGAAAACAGTCTCCGTCCCACAAAAGTTGCCCGAAGGCCGGATGTTCTCAACCTAACCGAGCATACGTCTGATAGTTTCTGCAAACCATAATTAAATATTTTTATCCGTTTAAGCATATTAAAATTTTTTATTTAACTTTTGAACTCATTTTATTGTATCGGAGTAATATACAATGAATTTATATATCATTTCTTACTGTTCATATACGTCGCAGCGCATGACTTAACCAAGACAAGCAAAAACACGGGTGTTCAAAAAGTGGATACTTTGTTTTGCATCACTTAATATTTATTTTATCTTCAATACTGAACCCCAGAAACTGATTATTTCATGAGCGGTGTATTACGAAAACAAAGATTTTCTTTTCATCTTATGTTCACTTTTAAATAGAAAAGGATGTAATCGGTGTAAAAATTACATTGAATGTAGTTCGGACAAAACAGATATAAAAAAAATGGTATTCCATAGTTTCAAAAGAGTAAAAAATTGTTAGATTACTGAGAACTATAATTTACTGGAAAATATGAAATAAAATGTATATTGTTGTCGGGACTTAGTGTGCTTTGTAAATTCCACGATCTTCTTTAGGAAACGAAATTATCATCATTTACTCTTAAGTTTGGAACATTGATTTAGTGTCTACTTTATTAGGGTGATTTTGTACTACATTCAGCCTTAAGCATTTATAAACCTTTAAATGAATTTATCTGGGACTTCCAAGTTAAGCGTTCTGTATTCTTAAACGGCAATCTAAGTGAATTATGCGAGCGTGTGTAGGCTTGAAATGATAGGCTTACGGCGGGAAAATATCGATCATTATTTGTTACGAACATAATCAGGTAATTCATTAATTCATTGTATTCCATAAATAGTTTAGTCTGTCTCAGTTACATGTAAGTATTTTTATTTAATTTATTTTTAATCAAATTATGTGATTTTTTCTTCCTGATAGAAATATTCATGCCTGAATAAAAACTTGCACTTATTATTGTAATGGCTTGTACACTTAAAAACTTTGCTAAGTATACACCTTCGTACTGGTGCATTACTGGCTTGATTTTTGAGCTATTGCCCTAAAAAATTTAATTAACCATGCACTGAATACTAACTATATTATTAGTAATACTTCATTCAAAATGACAGACAACTGACTGCTCAAAATCATTTAGAATACTGACACCCACAGAATACAAATTCACAAAATCAGTTAATATAGCATATGTTCAACTTAATAAACGAATTACGCGTACATATAAATGAACTTTAGGAACCTAGAAATATGCTATTCTTCTATTTCTGTTAAATTAAAATCATTTAATTCTAATCTTAATGTTTTATAACTGTTTATAGTCCAACCCACTTTTTGAGCAAATCAGTTTGAATGCATTAATGTAGTCTCCTATCTTTTAGTTTTTAAAAATGCCTGTTAAATTGAAAATTTTTTCTAATAAATCAGTCATTATTTATTGCATTTTTATTGAAAGTTTTAGAGCAATAGCTCAATTATCAAGCCGGTAATGCCCCAGTACGAAGGGGTATACTTAGAAAAGTTGTTAAGTGTATATGTTATCACATTATAATGACTTATGCAGAGCTCCAGATACTCCAGATACAGATAAGAATAGTAATCGCTGAAATATCCATTTTTCATTTTTGGCCAGTACCCTTTGTACCCTTTGTATTTGGATACTGTGACCCTAAAATTCTTATAAAGGTGGAAAAGTTCTCATTTACTTTCTCTGCGTTTTTAGAAAAAAAGTAAGGCCTAATGAAACAACCGAGCTTTGGACTTAATAGTACTCGTTTTAAAATCGTGTTCTGAATATTTATTATAAAGGAACATCTTTTAGCTAACCTAGAAATATTTCACTACATCCAAATATAAGGGGGGTTATACCTAGCCTGGCACCAGCTAGATGGTGGATAAAAGCACTGAAATACTTAATATCTCTCTTTTTTAATTTGATTTCGTGTTCTTTTTTGATATGCTGAACCACCTATGTTCTGGGAGATAAGGGAAGTAAAGTGCTTATCAATAAGGTATCTGCAGGAGTTGCTTTTCTTGGAGGTATAAATTATTATTGTATAAGTGACATGAGAATATATAACAGAACATAGGCACGGTTGCCTGACTAATAAATACCCTTTGCATCAAACTTTATCTGAAGCTCTGCTTATGAAAGTTCATACGTCATTGAACACTTGCAAAACGCACCTCTATGCTTTCTCAGGCATAAAAACTCTCGTTGGCAATGGTTCTTTCTGTCATAAAATCAAAGTTCTATGCGCATTCAATAACATTTTTTTATTATTTATCTTTGCCTTCTTGCCAAGAATTGCTAGACATTCGAATACATGTTCCCTTTTCCAAGTTAAATCTACGAGTATGTGCAGTGCACATTTTACACTTACTTGTAATCTAATCTCAAAATCTATAACTATTACAGGTTTAGCAGTCAGACCTTCCATTGCAATGCTTCAGAGAATACAGTAACAGACCGTCAACGAAAATAACTATATCGTTGTGTTTTAATACTAATGGCCCTTAACCTCAAATACATTCTTTAAATATATATTAAAGGCATTGGATTCGTATAAAAACAACAACGATGTTCTTCTACATAAACTAGTTTATGATAATATAACTTGTTTATACAGATGTTAGCAGCTAATTAATTACTCAAACCTTTTCTCTCAAAATATTACCTTGTATATGCAGCTCATAAACATGTATTAAGCATCATATAAAAGACTTTGAAACTTCATATCTTATATTTAAAACTGGCGAAGAGGCTGATGTTATCAAAAGATAGTACACACATATCCAAGTTGTTTATTTTTATAATTATAATTCAAAGCCTTTAATATATATAGTAATTATATTATATTATTTTATTGTTATAAGAAGGTAAATTAGATTAAAGTATGTTAGGAGTAAAATTAGGTAATGAAGATGATGTAAAGATGAAACAACTATGACCTACCATTTTATGAATAAGTTTCCTTTCCTAGTGTTACATGTATCATAAGCTTCTACACGTTTCGCACTTTTATTTATGAAAATACGAATTTATTGCACTTAACATATTTTAAAATGTATTTGAGGTCAATGTACACTAGCAGAAAAATACCAAAGCGAAATATGCATATCAGGATTGCTACATTCAGACGACACAGCCTCTCTTCACAGCCAAGAAGAAGAGAAAGAGAGAGCATGGTTAATAGAATGATCAATAGTAAATATCAAGCTACAATGTCCTACAATCGTATTATTAAGTACCCTTTCATACTGTGATTCTTAGCACACACCATACATATTAATTGTAAACAAAAAGATGTGACCATCCATTAAAAAGTACATATTCTTTGTGACCAACACTGTGTAAATATCTTTCAGTTGTTGTGAATTTCCAGTCCTTCTAAGCGAGAACATTGTGGCGTAAGTCTGCGGCCAACAAATCAAGAGTGCAAAATATAATACTTTTTAATTAACATTTATTTTGATTAAAAACAACATTACTTGGTGTCATGTGACTCATAAGCTTGATGATTCTTATTTTAGAAACACTGTAATCCATTTCGAAACGTGTTAGAGTTTTATTTAACAATTTAAAAGCTGGATGACGTGAACAGGAATAAAGCGGGGAAAAATTGCTTATCCTTTTTAAAGTATAGAACATAGGGGTTGCAATAGCTTTTGGAAACCAGGTGTCATCTGATCCATGCTGAGAATTTTCAAGGGGTCAAAATGAGATTCTTGCGAGTAATGTCTTCAATTTAGTGAACTTTACCACTTAAAAAATTGCTTTTAACTTTATTTTCATTTATTATATGGGCCAAATATATAATAATTTCATATTTAAAATAATATTGAAAGAATATTTAATTTTATTCATGTTAAATTTGACCAATTTTTCCTTAATTCTCCTGCATTAAAATGACCCCAGGTTCAGAATAAAGTGGGTCTAATGTGGAAAAAGTCACAACTACCTGCAACAAAATGCAAGAATCTGCTTCCAAAGAATTCTCTTTAACATAAAGTATATATACTACAAGTTGATGCTGTGACTTATTGTATTCTAATCATTAATGAATACATCTAATGGTACTAAGAAAAAGCTAAGAACAAAGAAACCTTGGTGGTCAGATGACTTAATTGTTCTATGGTCAGATTTGTGTAAAGCTGAAAAAACAATGGCTTCTGAACTGGGATAATATAAGTGTAGAATTAGAAGATATTACTTCAGATGATTCTATTTTTCTCAAATGATACACATTCATGAAGTCATTAAATGTACATGTATTTTTTCATGAAAATCACCGGCATTGATGAAATCCCTAATGATGAAATCAACACATGTGTATCTCAAGGACACAAACAAACATGAAATATGTATCTTCATATATAAACATGAAGTTAAAATATGCTTTACCATGACCCGTATTATTGAACTAAGTCCAGGTTTTTGCGATCCAACATGATATTGACGGTCTTGAATTTCTAAAGGTTTCTATTAAATTCACCGAGTTTCTCGAAATAGAAAGATAAAAACACATCACAAATATGATATATAGAAACCAACAATATTATATTTTCTAAGTTTTGTAACCACATGCGCGTAACTGTTCCAGTATGGAAAATCAATATATTATACTGTAGGTGTTCTAGACTGGAAATTCGCCGTCAGATGTTAAATATAAATAATAAATACGATTCTTAGACTGCTTTTCAAACAAATGAGTGTGCTTTTTGTACACTGCTTTTATATATAGTAGATGTAGGCACATAGCACCATTATGTGAAAGCAAAAAATTAATGGACCTAACGACATGTGCATTGTAACCGTTTTCAATTATATCGCAATTATATAACAGGGTGGCTAAACTACATCACTTTTAGAATGTCGGGCACACACAAACCCACTCGCTTCAGGTAGATTTTTTGCTTACTATTAGTTATTTTTGAGCCGATTTTGATCAGATGAAGAGCAAGATACTCCTTTTAAAATATCTAATATCAATGGTCTGTCGTTTTCTTTTTCAAAATATAAAGACACATTTTGTTTGAAATGTTAATTAATTAATCATAAATTAGCAAAAAAAAAACGTACATAAAGCGAATGATTTTATGTGTGCACGACATTCTAAAAGTCAAGTGGTATAGCCATCCTGTATAACATGTGTTACTAATTGCTGCGAATTCAAAAATAGTATGACATAACTGCTACAAGTCCACAAAAAGAGAGACAACCATTGAGATGTAGAGGCAAGGTGTGTTAAGTGCATGTGTACATTTGGATGTATTTCTTGTAAATGAAGGCAAAGTTAAAGGTATTGAACATATACACCCGAATTTCGCATTTACCCCCTGGGCTGAAGGTTATAAAGCTGAGATTGGAAACCAGTCTCAAATATCAAGCATCTGATTGGCTGAAATGGCGACTGGTCGCCATTTCAGCCAATCAGATGCTTGAGATTTGAGACTGGTTTCCATGCTCAGTTTTATAACCATGGGCACTGGTCATGGGATAGAAGTCTAACGTTAACAGCGTTTCTTTGCCTATAAGGTTCAGTGGTTATTAATCTTTTTCAAATTTCTCTTAATTACTTTCAAATATAATTGTTTCAAAATATTAGAAAGAGTTAACTATAAAAGGAAAAAAACATAAAGTAAAATGTGAAATAAGATAAACTAAGATAATTTTTGCAAACTCAAAACATTTCAAAAATAGATAATTACGTAATTGGTCTATTTGTTATAGTCCTCGACCCACACTGTCTGACCTTCTGAGGACAAACTTTCAGGAATTGAGGATTCTAGCCAGCATGGTACAAGTTATGTTATTCCTGGATTAAGCGTCATAAAAACATAAGTATTTTTTTATCAATCTATGAAATATAAAACTAAAATAGTAGTGACTACAATCGTGAATTCTTTTGGGTTGTTTGTTCATTACATAATCAGGGCTGAAGGTTATAAAGCTGAGATTGGAAACCAGTCTCAAATCTCAAGCATCTGATTGGCTGAAATGGCGACCAGTCGCCATTTCAGCCAATCAGATGCTTAAGATTTGAGACTGGTTTCCATGCTCAGTTTTATAACCTTCAACCCAGTTTCTTAAGTGTCACTTACAATCTAAATTAAACTTAATATTTGACAATCAGATTAGGAACTCCTATCACAGCAGATGATTCTTTTACAAACAACATGTAATACTAGAACATTATTATCAAGAGTAAATGTACCAATCTATAATACTGTTTTCTTCTCAAAGATCAACGGTTTTGCGGCAATAAATGTAAAAGTCATTATTTATTACACAATATGCACAAACCATATGACAATAAAAGATAAAATGTTGCACATTTCTACAAATAATTGAACATTTCACTCATTTAACAGAATATTGATTTTCATGGGACATCGTTATCCTGCTTCTGGCGATAGCCTTTTTTGTTAGAATAATCCGAATTCTAATCCAGAAGTTACTAGATCGCTTCCCAAAAGGGACGAGAATATTCTGCGATTGTCTGCAAGCGTGTTGGCTTGTCTCACAGAAATAAATGGATATTGATGCTGTTGTTTTTTTTTATATACTTTTATCGCACTTCACTCGTACTAGATTCATAGTTTGGGACATTCGGTAGACACTCCTACATGTAGAATTACGCTGATTATGAACACTGAAAACAGTTACTGTAGATAGGGTGTGATATTATACTTGCACCTTTCAATTTTCTTCCAATCAATAAAAAACACTATCAAACACAATCAAGCAGCGATTCGCACTCAAAATCTTTCGACCTTGGTGTTCTTATTTTACCTGAAAATTCCCCTACGACCGGATACTGATTCAATACAAATCAATAATTTTCCAAGCAATGCTCTGATCGAATAGACTTTCTGATGATTAAACCAATTGACGTTCATCGATGCATTACCATATTAAAAGACATTTATAAAGCTCGTTCTCTAATGGTGATTGAATTGAGGTCATATCGTGACAAATGGAAGTATTTTACACAATACGTATTCACTTAATTGCTCTTTGTTTTTAAATTAACATTTTATTTTTCTCTTCATCTTAACACTCCATATGGTATTTAATGTTTAAAATATTTTACTATACACTCAATGAGGTAGCATTATTTTAAATAATCGCTCATTCATTTCTGTATAATCTGTATAAACAAAACGCACCAAGCACTTATATAATAAGTGTTTGAGTTGATACATTGTATGACAGTCGTCATCGATATAAATATCATTATCTCCCTAACTTCCGTAAAAAAGCCCAAATAAATGTTATTTATGTATTTTTATTTAAACATTTTCAGAGAATGCAATGACGAATGGTGCAAAACCTTTCCAAGTACTGGATATTCACGAGGTCGCGACCTCTGATAGTTTTTAAAGGCATTCAGTTATTAACTGTTTTATAAATTATGAACTGTCGGTCACTAAGTATTTCCTTCGTTTAATAAAAACTATCTATAACACCATAAGATCCATCATTTCATTTTCTTGTTCAAAACTCTTTTCTTTTGAACATTAATTAATTTCTTTTAAAAAGAAAGATATTGCATACCGCATATGCCAGATCGAAAACAATTAGTACGCTTGTTTAGACACATTGATCTGATGAATGCAGTGCCCAAGGTTATAAAGCTGAGCATGGAAACCAGTCTCAAATCTCAAGCATCTGATTGGCTGAAATGGCGACTGGTCGCCATTTCAGCCAATCAGATGCTTGAGATTTGAGACTGGTTTCCAAGCTCAGTTTTATAACCTTCAGCACTGGAGAGTTTCGCTTATCATTCATTTCCAGTTAAGCGTTAGTATCAAACAACTTCCGGTATTTATAAACCTCAGTTATCGGTCAATTTGGGAAAATAGCAAAGTCACTACTGAAGCAAAGCTGTCCAAGTTCGGATGCAAGATTTCCAGAAAAGGGGTTTGTTTTTAGCAGACATAGGGTAATTACATGATAATTTCTAATTTTGTTAAAATACCAAATGGAAATAAAATATTGCTGCCCAAATACGGAGTTCGAGCAACCCAAAAGAACACCTCACTGGATCCGCCCCTGATCATTGTTGCTAAGATCCAGTGGTGAAGCACAAATTGCCATAAAGTTAAAAAAAACTTAACAGTGCAAGCATATCAATTACATATTAGCTAAACTGCTATCCGCACTTAATACATGTATCTACTAACTACAAATTTCATTAAATGAACCAATCTTTATTATTTCAACAAGTAATAATAATGAACAAATAATGCAGGAGTAACATGATCTAACTATTTAATATCGCCGCAGATATAAATAAAATATCTTTTATTGAAATAGATTTTCTTAAGTACTTAATGTATCGTTGCCCTTTAACGCTCAACAAAAACCCATTATAGAAGAAATTAATTATGAATGAACGGTTTTCAAATACAGAAACATCAAGTAAAGTTCAGACATGTAGAATCTTAAGACAATTTCCAAACTGAATATTACACCAAAACGATACATTTATCACAATCATGTAAAAAAATTTAAACTTTTACACTCGAGAACTTTCATAAAACCCCAAGTGCCACAAACCGCATAACCTCGCATGTTTTCATTTTGCTTATTTTCTTTAGATGTAAAATTTTATTGTAATTTGTCATAATCATATAGAAATATGTACCCTGTTCTTGTTTCTCTTGCGGCGCGATGCACTGTGGTCTTAAAGCGGCATGACTTCAATTTAACCCGCTCTTGTATGAAATATTACATGTGTTTGGAACTATAGGCACAAATTTGCAGGATTAGTTCGGGCTAATAAAATTTTAATTTGGTCCGCGCGACTAAAAGCGAAAGTAGTATTTCCGAAACGTCACAAAAATCGAGATCGCGCATGAAGTGGTCTCTTCTTCGGTGCAAACTATACACCATTATATATAGCTTCTCAAAAGTTCGTTAACTATAATTTAAAAATATCATTGAAAATCCCGTCTATAAGAAAGAATTCGATCGGACCTTTTGTGTTCTGTTAGAGAGTTTATATATTGGAGTCTATATGGACAAATATGATTTTTCAATAGTATATTCTTACTTAAGTTTAGGGCTGGGGCTTTAACGTGTTGTTCCACCTATGAGTATTTCATTTGCCTTTTGTTTTCAAAATTGATTTGCAAACATAAGAAACAGCCCTGAATTTGTTTTATGGTTTGTCTTTAAATGATCAAATGTGTGTTACAATATTCATATCACTCCATCAGCTGCAAATTACCCTCTATTTTTCTCTAGATTGTATGTTACTGTATTATCAGGAAATTTGAGGCATTTAAAATAAAACTTGCTGCAAGCAATAGAATATTAATTAATGTGTCATGCAAAACAACCTCTATAATAACTATAAGCTTAAGATCCATTTGTGTTGTACTGCTTACATTATTTCTTCTAAAGCTCATACTTTATCATTTTTTACATTTAAAAGTGTACAAACTTGTTTTACCTGGTCGTAATTTTCTTAAAACTGACCCTGACAAACGAGAACCGCACCATTTTGTTTTTGCTCAAAGTAAATACCTGCTCTGTATTTCACTAGTTAACAAGCACGAGCAAACTGAATGTCATGTCTATATAATTATATGTAAAGTAATGCAAGGTACCTGGAAATAAATTACACTTTTGGTAAATTTTTATGATCAATCAATAGGACTTTCAAGTGTAGCATAAACATCTATGAATATAATATTTGGTTCCAAATATTCCTACAATAAATTCATAAATGTATTAGGTAGCACTCTTTGTTGTCACGCTTTTTATATCTGATGGTATCTTCTATTTCTTTTATAAAACATATGTATGCTTATACTATTTAAGATGTAATCACAATAGATGACGTAAAATATTTCCGTTTATTGTTTGCCGCTGATACTGTAAAATGTTTGCATACAAAACGAATGATATTTAAATACAACTGAAGAAAATTCAAAAATAACTACAACTACAAATTAAATAATCGAGATTTTCTGTAAATACTAAGAAAATGGAAGTTATGTATTTTTTATATAAACTTAAGGCAGTAGACAGAAAAATTTCGAATATTTTTATGATTATGTAAAGCTTAAAGTTGTATGTAAAATATTTTACTTACCTTTGTGGCAGTTGATCTTCTAATGGATTATTGTTTAAAGCCAGAAGAGATTAGCAGATTAAGGACTCAAAGTTTTTTTCATTAAATTCACGTGTAGGTACAGTTAAACTTGAAACCTCTAATAGGATAGAATTATTTATTCTGAAACATGGAATTTTCACGATATCAAACGAGGTACATACAGCATTTCTAAATTAAGCTGTATCCGTCATTCATCAGTAAAGTTCAAATGCTAGGGGTTAAATACTCGAAATAAGGCGCTTTGACATATCCATTATCAAGTTTTGTATATATATATAAATCAACTGGTTAAGAGTATTGGACAATGAATTTTCATATATTGAAAGAAAATATTGTTTTCATTTTTTATTGATATAACTTATAATTATGAGGTTTTCAGATATTTTAGGTAGATAAATGCTTTTAATGCGCAACGTATTCAGTCAGACAGAAAATGTGTATCACATGGCGACAAAGGAGTTTGTATAACGTAACCTCATGATCTTGACCCCATTTTCTGAAAAATTTCCCATTCGGAATGGTACCAACGAAAACAAACTATAAATTTACAGTTTACAAACAGTTGTTTATAACTTTTATTTCACATCTATAGAAAAGTCTAAAATGCACTGAAAAGTATACATTAGGTACTTTTTCATTAAATGTCGTTTAACCCGCACTTTGTATAAGAAATTAACCAAAGCAAAAACCATTGCCCAAGATCATAAAACTAAATCTGGAGATCAGTCTCAAATCTCAAGCATCTGATTGGCTGAAATGGCGACCAGTCTCCATTTCAGCCAATCAGATCCTTGAGATTTGAGACTGATCTCAAAACTTAGTTTTATGATCTTGGGCCCATGATTCCGCAGAAGTCAATATGCAGTAGAAGCAAGGCTTTGAAAATTCTTGCTATAGCTCATTCATTATGCCCACGCAAATTCAATGACACCTGTTTCATATCAAATTATTGTACGGTAATATGTGACAGGGAACAGATTGCAGTGAAACATTATCTATTTCACCAACAAGAACAATTTATAGATAGATATATAACAAATCTGTAGAAAACCGATACCCAGATATAAGTTGTATATGCCATATATGCCATTATGTTTAAACGATAATGTATGACTGATTATGTAAGACAAAATATATTGGAGATTGTGAAAGAGCAACAAAACCCGTATGGTTAACCAAGGAACCAATGCAAGTAACCGACAGATTGGAAATAAAAATGATTTTGTCATCCAATCTGATATAAAAGAAATGTATAAATGGGTTACATCTCAACAATAGAGGTAATGTTGTTGTTGCGTATGTTAAGTAATTTTGACTTTTCTACAGTTCACTGAAGAAATATTAAAACACGTGCTTGAACGAAAAGTAGGCCAATAAATTAAAAGCGAGCGTGTGCATAATTATGTAGGAACAATAAAGGTTGTCTACAGTGTGAGACAATTTGGTGTTTGCATGCAAGTCTGTCATTTATTTTTGTATTTACGTATGCCCTAAAAGCGTTAACAAAAGCTCAGTTGTAAACATGCATATGTAATCATAATAATTTAAATCTTCAAAAATTCTAACACGTAGAATATCATTTAGATTCTATAACCTTTCTTTTACTTTCAAAATCGATTGCAAACCATAAAAAGCAATTAGTTGCTTAACTATAGTTGACATTGTGGAGAAAAAAAATTACAAAGTTCGCAGAGAATATCTCATAAAAAAGCGTGTTTCTAACAGTCCGTTAAGAGCGCGAAATTTCCAGTTATCTCCCTTTGTAGATAGGACTGTCGCATTATTACTTAAACAATTATCTAACAAGATAAAACATCACAATTATATTTTTTCTAAAATTCGAAAGCATCTCCCAGCAAAGTCATAGTTTTAAGGGTCAAGGTCACTGAATACAATAGCATACAAAGCTTCTTCAGATGTGTTCGTGTAAACTTGTGTTTTTGTTCATAAGCGATATACTTAAACATACTGGAGTGTGCAAGCAGTGAGAACGTATAAAAAAGCATAGTAATGCAAGCACAGGGAGAATAACATATTACAATGCTGCAAGCAATAGATTTTATATTAATGTGTCATGCAAAACAACCTCTAAAATAACTATAAGCTTACGATCCATTTGTGTTGTACTGCTTACAATATTTCTTCTTAAGTTCATAATATCTCTTATTTACATTTAAAGGTTTACATACTTGTTTAACCTGGTCGTTATTTTCTCAAAACTAACCCTGACAAACGAGAACCGTACCATTTTGTCTTTACTCAAAGTAAATACCTGCTCTGCATTACACTACATAACAAGCACGAGAAAACTGAATGTCATGTCTATAAAATTATATGTAATGTAATGCAAGATACATGAAAATAAATGACATAATTGGTCAATTTTTAATGACCAATCAAAGGAACTTTCAAGTGTTGCATAAACATCTATGAATATAATAGAATATAAAAGAAATACGAGGTAATTAGTGCGTTTTAGGATGCTTGTTTAACCCTTTCCTCCATAGATACACCTTTATTGCATGGGCGGACATTTTAGATCCATATCAGCCGGAACATCTGTGACGTCTGATCAGGATCTAAACCGGTCGCTTTTTGATTCGTTAGGTTATTTCTGACCAAAATGCGACCAGTGCAGATCCTGATCAGACGGCACGGATGTACCGCCTTATCTGGATATACACTGGTCGCACATGTGTAGAAATGCGTAAGAAAAGGGCTAAAAATAAAAAGAAAAAAGTTCGGGTGGATGTAGTAATCATGACACCTACCCTTCCTGGGCACTCGTGAACGAGCTCACGTGCAACATTGACCAATATCACCGACGTGACGTCAGCACGTTTGATTGGTTAAATGTATATCCACGTGCAAAACATAAACACTCCATTTCACAACAAAGCTTTCACATATAGCTCTTTTCTGGTTATCACGGCCACTGAGATTTAAAGTAACACATAAATGGATTACAGCTTGCGACGAAATCGATTCCTCAATATTTTCCGTTTGCAAATGAGAACAAAAAGATTTCTTAAAATTTCGCAGATAAGCAACAGAAGCTTGGGAACGACATGATTAGATACTTAAAGCTGCAGGATAAGCGCCATTAGCCCTACACAGCAAACGTTTACGTTGCAGAGATTAGGGGGAAGACGCACAGTGTTGACAAGAGAGGGGGACACCGTTACATGGGAGGTACAACGGGTTCACGGCTTGCCTGTCGTCGGTATCGGAGTCATATGACGACCCCCAGCGCCATCTTCTTGGAGCAGATCTTAATCTCGCCTCTAACACCATAATTCCATTATTTTAATATATATTAATATTGGCTAATGCCTTTTCTGTCATTGTTAGTAGTCTGTTCCTCATTAATTCCAATATTTAAACTATGCCTGACAGCCATGTCGTTTATACGCAAAACACAGATTCAGACGTTTGGATTACATGTCAAATATTCGTAGTAAATATGGTGCATTTTAAATAAACATTTGGTGGAGTTTATCCATTACACGATATTGTAAATCAACTGAAGCTGTTTGCGAACCTGTTAACAATCAGATAGCTGCATTGCTAACTACGGCAAATATCCCCATCAATTATTAACAACAATAGGCTATGTTATTGCAAATCGGTGACACAAGAAAACGAATGTTCTGATATCGACTAAACTTTCCTCTCCGCCGAGGCACAGAAGTTCCGAATTTCCAATCTATCTAAGTAGCGAAACGAACACAAACAAAGAACTCGCTTATCATCAATCATACACAGTGCAGTTTTTCCAATCTAATCCGAATATAGAAAAAGCCATAAATATATAGATGAATAAAAAGTATAAAAAAGTCCGATATCACTAGTGTTTCACTTTATTCGTACGTTCTAACACATCGATAGATTTTCCCGAAGCTTAATCTCAGCGACCGGGCTATAGTGGTATCGATTTTCAGTAATCAGTCCTCAACGTCACTAGTTTCTTGTACAAAGCCATTTTAAGGATACAATTTCTACAGTCAGCAATTTACTGAGAAGCAAATCAATAGAGAAAAAGAAATGAAAAATGTGCCGGCGCTTCGAAAAAAAAGCTGCTCGTTGTATTCGTAAAGGTTCATTAAATGTTACGATCATAGTTGTTGGTGTGATAGTGTTTCTATTGTACAGAAAAACGAATTGACTACATTGACACTTGTTTACGTAGCAAAATAAGCTTAATAGCAAATCTAACTAAATAAAAAAGCAGAGGAAAAACTGTTTGATACGCCGGCGCTTTTTTATATAAAATTCCAGAAATTATTGTAGTTTCAGTCATTTCAGTTCAGATAAAAATCTTACAGCGAAATTATGTAATTGAAAAACATAACGTGTACATCTATGAAAGTGATTGTTTTTAATTACAAACAAAAAACGAGTGATAAAGGTTCTAACTTTAGTGACTGTCAAGCATTAAGGGAAACTAAGGGTCAGCCATTCATCAAGCAGTGAGTTTTCATTTACCTAGCACACAAAGGAAATAAATTTTTATATTGGTTTAAACAATATTTTTTTAATTAGATGCACATTTAATGATAATATACAATCAGAAAATGTCATGCTATAGATTTACGAACAAGCAACCGCTTATATAAACTATTCTTTATATTTTAATATTCAAAGCTATGTCATTGTTTTTGTTATTAAAGGTTGTTCCTCCTATCTACCATTTCAGGTTAGATTTAAATTTTTTAAGTGCAAAGTAAAAATCATTCAGCAGAATTTTGGAGGAATTTAAAAACATCTAGATTTAACCTGAGTATCATGTTTGACAAAGTAAGTGTATGCTAATTTCGAATTTCTACTTTTTCATAAGTTTTCACATGCATTATTTAATTGAAATACTGAAGAAAAAGGGTAAAAATGTGTTCTTTAATCGACATTTTGAAAGCATTCTACAAAATATTGCGGGTTTATTTTGGCATTAACTTTTTCTTACGGATAATTTTGACAGAAAGTTTTTCAATGTGTTAATTATTCTCCTTTTTTGTTTAATATATTTAAACGATTTAGAAGTTAATTTATTTGCTAATTTGGGGCGTGTCAATGACGTCATTCTTTGAAAATTTACACATTGCTTGTAATCAATATTAGTTAAAAATCCCTAGTTTTAGTTAAGAGAAAACAATATAACATTGTGAGCACTTTAAAACTAAAATGTCAAAGAGAAAATAATAGAAAATTGTGAGCTCTTTCAAACTAAAATGTCAAGACAGTATCACCTAAGACATTTTTTCCATACCGTGCCCAATTTAATATAGTTATAATTGGTATAGATCTGATAATTATGCGCTATTCACGTCATATTATTAATTACTATTATTGCTATAGTTCTGTAAATTATGTTTAATCTGTTTTTGAATAATATTGTACTGTTATCAAAAGGCAACTGAAAATTTTTATTAAAAATAAAAGTTATCGTTTCCAATCCCAGACGCGTACGTCAGTTTTATTCAATCTATTATTATTTTGTCAAAATAGCAACGTATCACAGGCTTACGTGAACTCATGATTATTATCATGGTCGCATGTAATAATATACTTATCAAAAATCACAATTTCTCTTCACCAAAGGCCAATCACGTGATTATCAATAAAATGATTGCAAAATAATAGCAAAAATATAACATATAAAATATATACATGTATTATACTAGGTCGATATACTCAGATTTACCATTTTCCAGATTCTTGACACATGAAAAAATATCTAAAAATAGAGTCTTTCCAAATCGAAAAGCTCCCGCTAAAGCAGATATGGATTGGCTGAAAATAAAGTGTTTTTTTTTTTCAATCTATTTTGATTTTTTTTTGCCAAACTAAAGTAAAGTTTTCGTGATAACTTTTCTCAAAACGCGTCTTTTTCATGTAAATCCAGTAATTTTGAAAGATCAATGGATGGATGACTGGCCGCTGTCGGCGAAAAGTAGGGTCGTAAATATACCACGAAAAGTACCGTAAAATTTAAACTTCGCGAAAATACACGGAAATATACCGCTTTGGTGAAATAACAAGTCCTTAATGACGTGTCGACGTTTCGAGAAGACAAGGACACGTTTACCACAAATCTGGAGTGGCATAACATAGAAGTTTGTCAATAACTTTAAGTCGAGAACTCGCAATGTCTTCCGTCATCGCTAATGAGTTTTCGATTTACATGTTAATGATTATTCTTATGGGTATAAAGTGTTCTGAAGCTAATGGTCAGTATCGGTAGAATTAATCACCACAGAGCAGATAAGGATATCATGGAACCATAATTAACGGATCATAATCATTATGTAAGGATCTGAAAAACTACCAGCCGTTCATGAGTTCAGATTGACAACATTTTCTGATGTTCAGATCTAATATATATCGTGAACATCAGCACATGGCGAAATCAAACTGTAAAACTTTTTGCTGATAAAATATATTTAATTTAAATTGCAGTTACAATATATATGATAAATACTTGATATCACATATGATATTACAAAGCATATATATCAAAGCACATACGACAAGCACTATATAATATGCTGCAATGTATTTGATTTTTTTCCCTTTTATATTTAGCTTTTGCATAAAGTTTATTTTACATTTCAGTTTGCAAAATTAATTTTCTTTTAAAAGTTATGGAATAAGTGAGAGCTTAGGTTAGTGACTTATGACATTAACCACTGTTTTTATTGAGATTTAATTTATAAACTTTAGAAAATAAAAGGCAATATTAATTTCCCCCGGTTAAAACCATCTGTAAATTCAAAACGAAAGGTTACCAACATGATATTCTACAGCGCTCTGCAGGCTCGGTGATTAACCCATCTACAGCAGATCACTATGCCTTCCTCTTTGGTTGTACGACGGTGGGAGGGGTTTGAGAGTTTATGAAGGCTTACGAGGAAATATTTTCTTTAAAGAACCTAGAAGCTCGATTTGTTTCTCTTTTCCCTGTCATCGTGTTCTTGCTTATTTGATTTGTCAGGGCTCTTGTCTCGGTAAGATCATCGAGTACTCGCCCATTTGGCTTTGCAATGCTATTAGCTTCTTATGTTTTATATGTTTACAGTGCTTTTGCATGCAACATTGTTAAGCTGATGGGTGAGTTGGAGTTCACCAAGACAACTTGTACTTGTTTGTTGATATGAGAACCTGTTTGGGCAAGTGTGAGGTTGGTGCACCCTAGAACCTGGTTAAAACCCCCAGTGACAATTTGTTTTGCCACTGACCGTTCCAAGGCGGTAACCCCAAGGGTTCTCTTTCTCGTTAATTGTTTTTGGCGTCTTATTTGAATAAACATACTTATAACAACATGCTCTCTTGTCCTTTTTTTCTCTTTCGCTGCGTTGGGAGGCTGTGTTTTGTGAGTGTGGCGATTCCTGATATGCATATTTCGCTTTTTTATTGAATTGTTGATCGTTAATATCGTTATGTTTTGACAAGCTATTGAATGAAGCAAATATGGCAAGTTTTACAGATTGTGGATAAGTACACATTCACGGATACTCTCAGTTTATTACCAAGATGATCTCATCTCAAATATGTGCGAATTTAATAGACTACTTGTTATCAATAAATGTCAAGTAAACATGTTGACATCAAATTAATTTTCATGCAGATAAACCATATTTAAGTTAACCTGTCTCTCACGTGACTGCCAAGTTATCGGTAACGTGCAGTACATTAGACTTAATCTCCCTTCCCGCATTAACGCCAGCCTTTTGCTGTACGTTTGACACTTTTTGATCAACCTTTTTGGGGTGTCCCGGTTAGCTTACAGTACTGTGAACGTTAAAGGTTACAAACGAAACACACGATACACGATATACGAACGCACGATAAACGATAGACGTACGCACGATGCGCGATAGACGGACGCACTATACACGGTATACGCACGATACGCGATACTGCCGATTCATATAATTTGTGTACGAGATATCTAAAAATTTGAAAATGCTATGAAATTATAAGATGAATGGTTGAAATTAAATGATATAATTTTGAATATACAAGTAACTTATTTACGTTGCACGATAAAATTAAAAGACGCATGATGCACGATACACGATATATGGACGCATGATGCACGTTTGACGGACGCACGATACACGTTAGACGAACGCACGATACACGATAGACGGACGCACGATACACGCACATTTTGTAACATTAAACGTTCACAGTACTGTAATAGGTAGTGTATTCGGACAGTATGTTTTCCGTTTGTTTGTTTTTAATCTAGTTGTTCGCCTTAATTTTCAAGTTGTTAACCAATTTTCAATGAGTTTACAAGCGCATAGCAAAATAGGGTAATTAACTTATATAATTTTCGGCAAAAAAAAAGAGAAATGGTTCGTTTCCTAACGATAAGATGATGTCTGCGATTTCCATTCTATTGATGAGTTTTCGATTAAAGTGTCTGTGCTACGAAATAAACGATGAATTAAACACCTCCCAGTCTGTATCGCTGAACAATATACCAGACTTGCAGCAAAAGTCCCCAAAATGCTCTATTTGTAATCACGAAATAGAGATGTGATACACAAGTTCTGGAATAATGCCAAAGTAACCAAGGCCAATACAGACATCAGATAAGATTTATTACAAGTGACAGAAAAATTATTAAGGTAACAAATCATTGATGTCCAATTTAATTTACAAATAAGGTTTGTTATTTCATTATGAGCGACTTAGTTATCTGATGAAGCCAGTAGTCTGGAGTGTGTTGGAATGTGTGCGTGCGCGCGTGTGTTCATGTATGCGTGCGCGCGTGCTTTCGGGCGTGTGTGTGTGTGTTTATCAAGCATGATTGATATTTCTCTTGATGTTTTTGTGATCTGTTTTCTCAACAAAAAGGCAACACATTTGCTTTAATGTGAATGTCATAAAAATTATACCTAACTTCGATTCAGTCTTGGTATTTCTTATCATTGGTAAACTTTTGATGAAACACTCATTGCAGCTGAAAGCAGAGTACCGCTGAAACCAGTTGCATTGAACCCTCATGTAGAGACACACAAACCGGCTTAGATCTTCTATTCAGAATGTGTTTTCATCATTTAAGAGATCGTTTTTATATTTAATATGGTAGATAGCTCATAAGCAACCAATACAGATTCGGATCTGATTTGGATCTACAATAGTCAATTCTGAATCATTATGTTATTGCTGACCGCAAAGCGAACACGGAAGATCCAAATCAGATGGCGCGGATGAATCGGCTGATCTTGGGCTACGCTTCCACACATGTGATAACAAGGATATTTACAGAGAAAAGGACTCGAATAGTATCTTCAAACCAACGTTAAAGATACCAAGACGGTGCACAACAAGTGGCTTTCTGCATGAAGATTCCAATGAAAATATCTATTTCTCATACAACAGACTTGATCCTCATCAGAACTTTAAATTTTTATATTGGTAAACGTTGAGTTTGAAACATTTCATTCAAATACCTTTGAGAATTTGATATGATAGGTTAAAATCAATCCGTACTTCATCATGAGTATAGACAAAAATGCCACAAGTAATCGAATTTTCTTTTTATGCAGTTATAAAGAATGTAGAGTAAATGATGTTTATTATTATTAATTAATCAGCTAAAATCCGAAATTTACTTACCGCCGAAACTTAAAAAAACAACCAAGTTTGCTAAAAGTGTATTTAATCTCGGATATAAGCTTATGCAGTAACTAACACAAGACAGGTTATGAGTATCCAACATTCAACTTCATTCCCGTCCAAAATGCTGTCTAACAATATAAATAATCTCGGAAATATTATCATTGCATCAGCAATAACAAAATGTGGTAGGTAATGAGCTTCCACTATTCAACTTTTTTACCGTTCTATAAGAGAATCATGCTGTATGATAACAGTTTACATGTGTTAATTTTACGCTGGAATTTGTTCGCTTTTTAAACACAATGATCAATGCACAAATACACACAAAACCGAAATATATTTATTGTTACATATACAATGTAGAAATAGTTATATTCACACGAATTTACAAAATTTCTACAAGCACGACCTGTGGCTATATTCATTAAAGTATATACTATGTTTTTGAATTAAAACATACAAAAAATACGATTCTTCTGGAAGAGGTACTTTACCAATTCTCTGTCCAAGGTTATAAAACTGAGCATGGAAACCAGTCTCAAATCCCAAGCATTTAATTGCTTGTGTCAGTCGTCAGTCTGATTTACTTAGAGGTGAGCACCAATCAGATGCTCGAGATTTCAGACTGGTTTTAGTCTCAGTTTTATAACATTCAGCCCTTGTGTATAAATTGCTGTTTTTGTTGAACATTTGCCAAACTCATGTTATTATACACGGCTTTCAAAACTTCAATATTGAAGACACGGAGCAAAACAAGAACCCATTTACTTTTCTAGAAGCAAAACGATTTATTGAAACAGTTCAAGACGTAAGAAATAATGAACAGTATCGTATTTTCTTCTATCTAAATAGCGGTTTGGAGAGAAACATTTCCAAAGAGACTTTGCTGAAGTGCAATAATATCTCAAATCAGGGCTTCATAGAATCACGATCGATTTTGCGTTGGTCTCTTTACGCCGTAAGTAGCGTAATACTGTTTCTTCTTTAAATGAATTTTCGAGGTTTCTCTCCCGGAGACAAATCTGTTTACGTCCTAGAGTGCCAATTCGCAGACGAGTAAATAAAATGTGTTTATTTTCAAATGAGACGTTATGCGTTTTTCAAACTTGATATTTGCTATCCTTTAAGGAACAAATTATATTTGCTGAGTGACGCAAGCACGAAGCAAAGATGGTTTAAATTCTTGGGAACTAAATAATTTTCGTACGGAAAGGTGAAATCTCTCTTTTCAGACCACCTCTTAGAACGAGGAAAAGTGGCAAAATAATAGAAATGTCTTTAATTAAGATATAATAGTGTCAAACAATTCACAGAGACATTGAAATAGTGATCTTATTATTGGGGTGATCTAAATTTCGAGTTCGTCTTTATATTATGATTTACTGTATGTTGGGGTGATCTGAATTTCGGGTTGGTCTTTATAATGTTGTTTATTGTATGTTGGGGTGATCTGAATTTCGGGGTGGTCATTATCATGTTGTTTACTGTATGTTATATTTTGTTAAAAATCGGTTTCATTTCATGTCCTTAAAAGTAAATCAGACTCAAAGTTAGTGAAAGAAAAAGCGGCACCAGTACCATTGAAAAAAGGAGTTATCACTTTTTTGCACTAAGGTAACGATACACACCTCGATTTCTTCAGACCGGATAAATTTAAGGCACTTTTTTACAGTTTATAATCCAATGGAAAGTATTTTAAATTATTTTCCGTTGTAAAACTTGTTAAACTAATTAGCTGAGTAATATGCTGTAAAGAACATTATTCGGAGTTTAAGCACGCCATAGCTGAATCGTAAACCATGTTAACCTTTAGAGGCCGTATATCTGTTGATGAGATAAAATTGTACCATTCTTTGACATTTTATAAAAGAGTATTTGAATTTTACGTCTGGTCATGATGGTCATCTCTCCTGTCTGTGTGTAAAAAAACTCTATTCCAGACGATAAATGTGCTTACGTCAGTGTTCCAATGTCTGTCTAGCATTAAAGGAACTATTTGTTGAAGCTCTATAGCCAAATTAATTCAGGAAGTATCTTGCAAAGAGCTTAACTATAATATTTGATTTGTGTAATACAAGAGCTTTGCGAAAATTGGTCTAAATAATATTGTAAATATATCTGTGAAGTCTGGGTAATGAATCACAGTCTTTTAAGAAGGGGGGGGGGGGGAACTCAACTGAAACAACAAAGTATACTTCAGACACGTCAGATTGTTGCTACTTCCTGAATTAGTTTTGCTTTCCCAATTAAACTAACAATTCTTTTGCAAATACCCTAAGCATTACGAACACACGTGTTTTTAAATTTTAATTTTCTTAAATTACAATCATTTGTACATTCTGTGTAGAAATTTCATTTAGCTTACACAGGATAATTTTGGTTTAAACATTATGTAACTCAACCCCTCATTCAATTTTCATAAAACCATGACAATAAAGCGAACGGTGTAAGTCATAAGCATTCAATATTGTTTGTGAGCGCTGTAAACCCATTTATCAAGATAATTGTTCTAACTAATTATTTTTATATTTCAATTATATGTTTACCTATTACACCCGTGTAGCATACTGTGGTATTTGCATAAGTATTACTATGAGTCTATTTGGAAAAGTCGCCAAGTATATCACAATAATTCCTATTTAGCTGAAAGTTGGTCAACTGTTTAAACTCATTTACTATACCCTTTTTAAAACGAATGAAGGAAACATGTTTACATGTATTTCATAAATCTCCTAGCAAAGTAATGTAATCCGGAAAGTACCTAAAAGACGCTAGACTTTAAATGAGGTAATTTGGCTGCAATATCGTAAAATAACACACAAAGAGAATCAATGTGAAGAACTCGGGACAGCTCCAATAATTACGAAGTAGACACATAACCTAACCGAGAATTATTCCCCGAAGATAGCATAAAATCAGACACAATCATGTATGTGGCGTCGTAAAGCGTGATTTTTCCACCAACAAAATTGAATGTAGTCAAGAATAATGGCGAAATGATAATAAACGTGTGTCTACGTGCGCTAATCTTTATTTTTATGCCAGATTTTGCTATCACGAGGAAGCTGTATTGACGCTATTTTTGGTGAACACAGAAGGTCTTCACCGTGGGCGTGAGAACTGTTACAGCAGAGTGAAGAATAGTATCACATTTCAAATTCATTCTTAAATTTGATTTTGGTAGACATTTATTGTTTGCTGTTGTAAAACAACAATCATTATTTTGAGTTTAGCTTTGTGTTTCATAACAAATATCTCAACAATTTTAGCACGTTTTTGTTGTAATATCTTTAAAAACGGATAATATGTTTGACAAATGAAACCAAAAGTGTCGCAGAAATGGTATGGTGGTACATGTATTACAACGCACGCAGCAAAATAGACTAGTTACAGTAGTTTTGCAAATGATTTATTTATGTGTTAAGCTTATTTCTATTAATGCAATCTAAAATTGAAGGACTTTTACAAAATAACTCCTCAGTCCTGATAATGTCTCTGCACTGTAACAAGATCAAGATCACGTGACAATCAGCTCATAGCCATTACCAGGTTTGTCGGCAAACACAATCGTTATAAATCAAAGTAAAAAGAAAACAATTATCTGCTCACTTTTCGGGTCGATGGATGAAATTTTCTACAATTGAATCAATTACGGCAATTAAGCGGTATCAAAACAAAATTGATCAGCAGACGTTCACTGAACTTCAGGTCCCAAGGTTATAAAACTGAGCATGGACTCCAGTCTCAAATCTCAAGAATCAACTTGGCTGAAATGGCGACCGGTCAATAAGGTGCTTGAAGTTTGAGACTGGTTTCCAATCTCAAACTTCAAAACCTTTAACCCAGGCATTTTTTGCATGCAATCCTAGAATAATTATTTAACGAAACTATTTTCCTGAAGGCCAAGACAATTATTTAAATAAAAGTGATTAGTGCGGGTTATTAATGAACATCGGTGATATGGCGCACTACTGGTCTAACTTATATATTTTACAAATTCAAATAATACCAACAATCAATTGTCCTGAAAGTCAGAAAAATGATATTTACTTTGTATTTTGGTTTAAATTATGTCGTTTAATTAATAAATATACCTAATATAAACATGATTTTTAAATCGGTTTTCTCTTGCACAAATGATAGTGAAGCATGCTCGGCAACGAGTGGCACATATTAAGAAAAAAACTTACAAAATCAAATGCAACTGAATTTCAAAATTATTGTCACTTACAAAGCCATACATAAAACATAGAAACAAATATTTATTTTATTTGTTATCTTGTCCAAAATTTCGTTATCCATAACTTCCTTCTTCTTTTGCATTTGTAACTGTTGATAACGCTTAAAACCATGTTGCAACATTTAAACGACTTTTTAGTATACTAACGATTATTTTAGGTGATACAAATGATTTTACGCTGATATCTTTTGAGAAAGATATGCTTATTTCACAACCTCAAAACCCAAAAAGAAACAATTACAAAAGGTGATTTATACATATTAGGATCAAAAGCCACAATAAGAAAACACATTCTATTCACACAGCCAAAAAGCAGAAGGGAAATAAGTTTATAATATGAGTTTACTTAATAATATGATCAACTTAAAAAATTAGTTGACGAACACGTTACCCTTATGGTTGTAATCTTGGAACGGTTAATGAAAAATCAGTTTGCAACTGTGGGGTTTAAAACAGCTTCTAGGCTGCACAATCCTCACATTTACCCCAGCAGCTACTATGAACAAACAAGTACAGGGGCCGTCATGGTGAACGAACTCCAACCCACCCATCAACTTGACAATGTTTCAGGCAAAAGCATACAGAGAAGCTAATGACATTGTCAAGCGACAAAGGTAAGGTGTTCGATGACCTTACTGGGACCAGAGCACTTAGGATATTTGTTTCATTTAGGGTGTTCTTAGGACTAAGTCAGAAAAAAATTATAAACGTTAGCTGATCTACTAGTATATATATAGAAGGTAAATTTGAACTGAATAATTATGTTTATGACAAACGACGTCCATTTGCGGATTCAAGCATTAAGTGTTTACTATATTTTATGTATTAACATTTAAAATTAATATCATTTTCTATTTGACCATAATACTAAATCATCGTTGTTTGCGTTTTAGAACCAAAAATAGTTGCAATTGTTAGTTCAAAAAGGCGAATCATATCAACATCGGTATGGGAAAATAAAAAAATTAATAAGCACCGTCGTAAACAAGCTATTTATATCATCGCTTGCATAAAGAATTAATTTCCGTACTGAATTTACCTTAGATATATTCATCTGTGAAGCGTCTATTATAAAACATTCATGGCAATCTTGCAATTAGCAAAGTGACAGTTCAATAACCCTAACATTTCCGAACAGACAAGTCGTTTAATGTTTTATCGAACTCTCGTTTGTTATCGTATTCTAAAATGCACGGAAATAGAAAAAACAACAACATTATTTTATAAATAATAAGAGATTCTCTCACGTAAAACAAATAAAATATAAACTGTACGGAAAACAGATTGAAGTTTTTACCACTTACCCATATATTATGGATTCCGTTGAAGAAATATTTTCCGCGGGAACTGAAGGAACAGTCACTCTAGTATCCAAGAGCTCTACCTCGGATGTAGAGTTAGGTACCTTCCTATATATTGCAACTCTCAATAGTTTATCCATAATTGCATTGGTATGTTTTATCGATACAGAGAACTGTTTACTATCTTTATTTGTTAGTAACTATTTCACGGTTTATTTCTATTCCTTCTATTCGAAATGACATGCTGTTGAGTTCACTTGTTCTTATTATCGATACAGAGGCTGCATATAAATTGTTGCAACTTTTTAACATCCTTATTTGTTCGTAACTATTTCACTGTTTATGTCTATCTCTTCTATTTGAAATGGCATGCTGCTGAGTTCACTTTACCAGCTGTTCAGTAATTAGTTCGATTATAAAATATTTAATGTCTTCCATCAGTTCATTTTCATAACCTTGAAATAGTTTTTCTGTTTCGCTTTGAAGTTTTCCTTTCTTATTCATGTCCTGGAACCATTTCAAAGTTCTAATATTATTCACAGCCTCTTTCGTTTGATGGGTCTTTTAAGAGTTAAAAGGATATTGCATATTTTACTGGAAACTGAGAGTATCTTTCACGATGCTTCTTATGGTGAGTTTATTGTTTCTTCATCTTATATAACGTTCATATATTCTGCCGAATAAAAGTTAACACTATAGGAATATTATAACGAGGTATATTGTTCTAAGTTACGTTTACTTATAATTTCCAAAAATACAATTTAACAACAATGACGTTTGAAACTATTATAGAATACAATTTGTGACCAGTGACGACAACAAAAAATGTGTATATTCCTGTAGCGTACAACCCTAAAATAGTAAACCAATTAATATTCGCGCTTATATATATTCACGTTTTTACAAGGTCAAACAAGGTCGCGAATAGTTATTCCTAATTTCGGAAAAATAATTTAAAAACCCCGCCGACTTATTCAATTAATTTTCGGTTTTACAATAATATGTGAAACTCACGCTACTCTCTTTTTATCATAAAAAGATAGAGTTGTACTTTTGAACAATATAAGCAAACATTATGATTGCATGGGCAAGATTGAAGTTTATAAACCCTTGAGAAATTACGTTAATGTTTGGTATGTCGTGGCCTTATTTCCCCTGTGTTTAAATCCTTTTGTTTACTAAACCATTACTTGAACGTTATTCTTAAACGTTGTAACGTTAATATCATAAAGTGTTCTTCTGTGCTGTGTATACTGAAACAGTATTATCTCAGTTGCAGCTGTGTAACTTTTAAATAACTCTTTATAATTATGGCAATAACCCATAAAGTGGATTTTAAATCCTTTATAATGTTATTATTTCGATTAAACGAACTATTACTTTGATAAAACGAAACATTATTTTGTTTTAACGAACAACTATTTATTTTTAACAAAATACTATTTTGTTTAAACATAATACCAAAAAAGTTAAGGACAATGTCACTTTAGTGGTTCCTTATAATTAGAATATTTTGCAACATTATACACATGAACAGCACGTCACTGTTACCTTACTATATTTTACTTCGAAAAAACATAGATGAGCACAAATGCAATACTTTCATACTTTATACAGCTTTCCTTGTCTTACTGTTTTTAACTGTTTCCGCAGTTTCCTAATTAACTATACTAAACTAAACTGATTTATAGCTAGTAGGCAAAGATAGACAGTTACTTGGTGGAATGTTCAACGTTTAAGAAGATATGGATGAATTTGATGTTTTCTCCAAAATTCGATTCTCATAACGGCTACACAACAATTATACATTTTCTTCGTTGGCTATATTAAAATTCACTTTTCTGACATGTGACTGTTTTGGTCTCGATAGCATAGTTTACAAACTGGTGTCAACGGTTTGAAAATATATCCCTATATGTATCTTTATTTTATAAATTGATAGGGTTTGTTAGTTTATAGTTTAGCATGCGAATTATATCAAATACCAACAAATCAAGCGATAGAACAAAGCTAATTCGTAGAGAAAATCTATAAGTTATACTTTATATCGCATCATTTACTTACAGCAGGACAATGCAGGTCACGTTTACATGTTATATACAATGCAAGTAATATCCAAATCATTTCACACACAGTGATGCAATTCATAAAGATTGATAGCGAATGACTGTTATTTTCATTCTCTAAACAATAATATATGTATCATTTTCGTAACCAACTTTGTTTCGTTTCGGTACAATACATTCGACGTTTCTAAACCGCATTAACGTAGTTTACGAGTGTTCATATGCATTGACTGGCTTGACTTATTAAAGTTATTGCATTACTCATATAATTGTACATAGCTATTAATGGTGCTGATTTTATTGACGTTAAATAGCATGCTCCTTCATGTTCAATGGCAAACATTTATCCGGTCCTGTACACTTCTTTCCGTTACATCACTGTACACAAAACAACTAATAAATCTTAAAAGCACCGGAAATCTCTTCAGGCATGTATTTTCCGAATGAAAGGTATTGCATATCGTGCACATTCTAATGATGGTTTTCGATCGTCAGCCGCCAACTTTCACTTAATAATACATTTAATTAACGTTTTTGCTCACCATTGGCTTCCACAGGCTCCAATAAATATTTGAATAGCTTCATCAGATTATAGACTTAGTTCTTTCTACATTTTTCGCACTAAATGAATAAAGGACAGTGGCAATATTTTGTTTTGCGATTAAAACACTTAACCTTCCCTTCACATTGGTATGTTATCATTGCCAAACAAAGGAACCCTTATAACAATTTATGTAAACAGTAAATAATATTGTTTATCGGTTAAATGATATGAACATGCTCTAAAATGTTTTCATGACATGCAGTTAGAAAACATTAACTGAAGTTGATATCGTGTAGCAGAATGGGATGATCGACTAACATATGGGGCGCGTCACGGGAAAAGATACCTTCGGACAGTTGACGTCAATCCTTGAAATGACGTCATAAAGTTGAACGGACGACATTAATTATTATGCATTTCGCGGTAAAAATAACATTTCATCGTCAAAAGATGTAACAAAATCACCTTTTAGTCATGGGAAAATAATAAATAATGGTAAGTTCTTTCTAAATATAGTAACAACTAAAATGTCACAAAATATGACCGAAGGTACCTTTTTCGTGGCGCGCCCCATATATACTCAACAAAATATGTTTTGCAACTTTTGCATTTTTTAACAGTTAAAAAGTTAACAAGTGATACAAAACCACCCTAATATGAAAGAACTGTTGTCCCAGCATAATATCCTTTATGCAAATTGAAGCTTTTATCAATAACGAATGAAAAAGAATGACGAAAATGATTGGATATAGGCTGTAATTTTTTCACAAATCAGCATAGGCATATCAATGGGGTGACACTTCTCACACATTTGGGAAAAAATCTGCTGATTTGTGAAAAAATTACAGCCTATATCCAATCATTTTCGTCATTCTTTTCAATCATTATTGATAAAAATTCAATTTGCATAAAGGATATTATGCTAGGACAATAGTTCGTTTTTTTAACTGTTAAAAAATGCAAAAGTTGCAGAACATTTTTTGTTGAGTATATTTCTTAATGGTGTTTAGGATTATCAAAATATTAAGATTAATCTTGAAAATTGTAAAAATTGTAGTCCATTTCGGTCAATCTTTATTCATTTTTCAGGGGATTTCTGAAAATCGTTACATTTCTGAAACATTGTGTTTTTATAACTGAATACTTAAACGCCCGGAAAACAAAACATTTCTTGTTACTTTAAGCTGACATCTGTTTTGTCCGAATATTGTCTGCTCAACCTAATGTAATTTACCGGCCGTTCTCTCATTATCAACCTCTTCCTTGTAAATATTTTATTCAATTACCGATTTTTGAGTACCTTGCCTCCAGAAGTGTTCCGCCGTTATACGTTATATATGAAGCTAAATTTAGTCTTCTCACTGCTTAAATCATCATTTTCCAGAAATTTAAGATTCAAAATAGTAATTGTCACAAATCTTCTCGTACATTAGTTCTCATTTCATTTTCAAAGAATTGCTAACTATGTCCATTTCTTTGTCACTTTATTTTCATGCAATATATCAGAAAGTTTGTACATTATATAAGACATTCAGCAAAAACATTATAATTAACATTTTCTTTGATAAACACAATTAAAATTAAAAATTCGATTTTCGTAAAAGGACTAAGCTACTAATTATAGCAAAATGAATCGGACATGGTAGCAAAATGACTATTAACGTTATTTTTAATTAAAAAGACGAATCCATCGAACTATTTATTTTAAATTGAAACTATATGAAAAAATGAGAAGTTTAAAACTATTTAAAAATTTCGCAATATTTTACTTAATTAAACGCGACCTGTGGTGCTGATGCAGTTCCAGTATCTTATCCATTATTCATATTTTGTTCAGCATTTTTATCAAATCCCTCACTTTACTATATTCATTTTAAGAAGCGGTCATTTTTTTAACTTCATCACTCGTCCTCAGCTGTAAGCACAACAGAATGTTAACAGAATATTTTAAACAGAGTTATATAAGATTTTTGTTCACACATTTTATCGCCAGCATTTGGAAACAATCCATTTTCGTTGCAATCACATGCCCAGTTTCAATCAAAATAATTGCATTATAGTCCCATATTGATTCCGACTAAGTTCTACTCTCACTCAAACGTCTGTTACCCTTCTATTTTATCCCGAAATGCTGAACAATCTATATATAAAGTTCATCCGTGTCCAGAACCGATCAACCAGAATTCAATTACTTTCAATTACATTGCTTCTACGATGTAATTTTTCATTAACACCTTCTTTTAAGGCAGAACTATATTGCTTACGTTAGTTATGCCTTCAGGTTGTCCTTTGTTTTATAGCAATATCTCATGAAATAAACACTTTTGGCCATAAAACTAGATTGAATCAAACATATCCTTGTTCACAAAGTCTTTCAATGAGGTAGAATCGATTGATTAAGCTACAAGTTAATTACAACTAGCACTTTTTTCCTCCGTGAATCGATGATTTTAATAAGATAAACACCCTTTAACAAGTTGTCTCTAGAAACCATGCAGATGACCACACACGTTTTGTTGCATATGCTTGAATGACTATTCTTATTAAAGCTGCGCATTCACCTTTCCTTAAGGAATAATTCGATGTCTAAGATGTGGTTAATATGAATTATACTGCTATATTGTAGGTAATGCCTATAAATGACGGAACAGGGACAAATTTGCTCGAAACTTCGGACTACTCAGTACATTTAAAAGACCTGTTGTAATTAAAAAAAAACATCATGTTTACTTTTTAACTGGTCTTCTACTGTTAAATTTTTTTTGACATTTGGAAACATGTAATATTTTCGTTCTGATATGTGACCTGGGTTGAAGGTTATTAAACTGAGCATGGAAACCAGTCTCAAATCTCAAGGATCTGATTGGCTGAAATGGCGACCGGTCGCCATTTCAGCCAATCAGATCATTGAGATTTGAGACTGGTTTCCATGCTCAGTTTTATAACCTTGGGAACAGGTCCTTTTAATCACTTCTTAATATACAATCATGTTTTGCAAATAATCGTTCTCTACACAGGGGATTAATAAAAGCAGGTTGACATTATTTGCAATATCTTCACTTATTCTTTCATATATTATACTTATACCTTCAATATATTATACTTATACCTTCAATATATTATACTTATATATAGAGGATACAACATGAGTGATAATTTTATACTGAAATTATTAAACGAGTCATCTAAATCGATATAAAACGAGGCTTTTGCCGAGTTTTATATCGATTTAGATGACGAGTTTAATAATTTCAGTATAAAATGAACACGAATGATGTATTCTATTTATCACATACCCTGAAAAAACAAGCAAAATCCATGAATCGACCCTTTCTATCGCCTAGTAGAGCGAAATTTAAACGTGTGTAATTCGGTCGTATCGGGTGATACATAAGCTAGTCCCCAAAGAATTTATCCTACCGTTTACCCATTTGCCAAAATAAGTAAATATAAAAAAAAAAATAAAATTAACTGCGCTAGAGTATAGATATTAAAAGAATCTACTATAGGCTTCTGAAGTTGTGTTTTATTACATAAATCGATCTACTGTATGACGTCATTTGTGTAAACTTTCAAAGCGGCATATGACAACATTGAAATTTGCTGGATATTAACTCATAATTTGGATTGAAAGTGTGGTTCTGGTGTTTTTATTTTGTTTCAGGGATGTTGTAAGATCACACCGACGATGTTCTGAAAACGATGTCAGCGTCTGGGTCATTTTGTTTTCGATTTAAACGAAATGAAAATGGCTTTGTTGCTGTTGTTGAATTTCATCATGGACTTTCCTGTTGCTATCTTACGGAGTAAACAAGTGTCAGAAAGTTATATTTTCCGTGGATATTATCAATATAAAGGATGCTTAAGTTCCTTATAGCAGTTGATTGCTTGCATGAAGTGGTCAGATTTCAAAAGTAAGTCATTTTCATAAATTTGTTTTGATCGCTGATAACGCGGATGAATAGTGATTCGGCTGCGATATATAACTAGTTATATATCGAAAATATATAACGGGTGTTATAACACTCCCACACCGGAAGGTATGTAATAAATTCAATATATTACACTTATATCTTCAATATATTATACTTACATCTTCAATATATTATCACTTCTTATACAATCATGTATTGCAAATAATCGTTCTTTACCCAAGGGATAAAAAGCAGGTTGACATTATTTGCAATATTTTGCTAACGCGTTGATTTAAAAGGAACTTTCTAGGTTACAGTGCACAGAATATATGGGTGATCACGTTCTGCATTGTTCGTCCATGGAATAAAAATCACATATCACGATGTGAAGAGGATCAGTTTAGAATAAAATAATGCACTTTCTGGAAGGAAGCTTTAGAGACTGCGTCATCTGAATGTGGCAATTTCCGGTATGCATATTACACTTTTTAAACGGATTGTTAATTTTAATATTACGCTCTGCCTAAGTGGTGGTAATAATTATAGAAATCTATTAGCGGAGTATGTTTGTGTGGCTACAAAGAATTAAATTCGAATAATTGTATACAATTGAATGACTTCTTGAAATCAGATGACTTGCAACTCTTGCAAACTCCATTTATGCTTATATCGATATATTGATCCCATCCGTTAAAAACCTTTTCTGAAATCAATAATATATTAGTTTTTGAATCACTTCTTATTAAACATGATTAATTTATTAGATTGCTATTCAGTGGAATAGTTGACCCAAATTTAATAAATATGTTTTGGAATTTCTTTTTGCAATTTGGTGCAAATCTATAGTAAGAAAAAACCTTCAAAATTAACTTGAGTTCATTTTCGATTGACTTGTCATTATAGTTTAATAGTCTTCTTAATTAAACTTTTACATTTTCATTTTGTAATTGTACTACTTTCAACAGTTGAGTTTTCGCAAACTAAGGTACCTGCACAATCAAATGCCCATGATACAGCAATCATGATACAGCAATCAACTGATCTGCTCTAGCTTTCATTGTTCGATCAAAAATGTAACAGAGCGTGCACTGGGTTGCATGTTGTTCTTTGCACTGGAGACTTCGATTAATTTACTACAAGACCAATGCTCCCTGTGAGTAACTGTAATTGCTTTGTCTGCATACAATAATTATGCTGAGTTGGCAGATGTTTCCCTGTTTACTGATGCAAATATTGAGTTGCGCTCAACCCGGGGCTCTTGCCTCGTGAGCAGTAATATTCCTTTTTATTAACGCCCATCAACAGGCTCAATCAAACCGAACCTGCAATGGTGTAATATTTGTCGTGTTCGGTGGCATTCAAAGTACTCTTTTCATCTTTTTAATAAAAAACCAGAAACGCATATTTCCACTTATTTTTTTAAATAAATTTATGGATTTGCCAGCTCTCGCGTGCACGTCCAATCTGCATGAACCGCACCAAAATAAGAATCATTTCTTAATTATTTTTTAAAAATGAAATTGTGTTCGCAAATGTTACATTGTTTACAAACGTTTGGTTTACTAATAATTTCGTATCTGAAATCTGCTTTATCATTTCTATTTGCTGTTATTGGTTAATTTATTAATTAGTTGTTTCCTTATAATTTAAAATTGTATTACTCTTAGTATAGGGCCAACTGTCCAATTTATTTACGCATAAAACATTTCTCAACCTGCTAACATATCATTTTTCATTGGATGCTTAGTACAGCCAAAGTTTAATCCATATGATACATTACCGATTGATCTGATGGCAGCATCATCTGTTCAACAACAATACTTTTGTACATTCTTTCTAATATAATACAGTTCATCTTGAGTTTCAGTCTGTTACTAGTATTACCTACCATTATCCTAATTCCACGTCGATTTTTGTATTGTACAGAAAACAGATGTTGTGATTTGCGACTGATTGCACTTTATGCTTTATCAGTTTATATTTCAATATATATGTTCATGTATTTCCGGATGCTTATTCAGCTAGTTTATTACTTATTGTGGATAAGTAATAAGTCACGTTCTTATAACTGTTTAATATATAAATAATTATGACCTTACTGCATATATGGACGAGTTGTATATTTGTTCCAGCCTGAAATTTTCTTAAAAGGATCATGCCGATATAAATTTTGTAAAAATGTTCGCTAATGAATAAGTATATAATTTTTTTATATTACTCAAGGCCTTGCTCGTTCAATTTCCTAGTCGCGAAAATGAATGATTGGAAAATGAAAATGTTGATTTCTCTCTTCATAATTGAACGTTCTTTTCAAGGACCTTAGATATTGTTGTCAGTATCATTTCACTCATGTTGGCATTTGAATTGTTCTTTTGTGTTGCTTCGGTTTTGTGATAAATTGAAAATACAATTTTACAGATTTTTAGGTCTAACTATTTTTCTTTACTGTTCTAACTTTTCTTAATTATTGTAAAATAATCACCACACACTTATAGCATTAGTTTGTAAAAGTTGGAGGCAACTTCATTGACGCAGACAAATTTAATTTACACATTTGTAACAGTCTAGTATTTTACATCATTTGAAAAATTGGTAACATCGCTTTGGTTTCCACTTTGGCCACACGTTTGATGCCTTGAGGTTTCAATTAAACACATATAAAATTAATTTTCACTCCTGAAGAAATAATAGCACGAATATTTTCTGCTTTATTAGTAACCATTGTTTACGAAACTTGCACACTATTTCAGAGGATTTAGCAAACAGCCGAAGATTCTGATTTTCCAAGTTGTCATAATTTTTTGAAAACCAAATAAGTTAAGAATTTCCAAGACTAACACACAATTAATTTTTTATAAAAATATCTAATCCTTTCGAATAATAAGGATCACATTGCATTGTGTAAATATTCCTACTCAAAACCAGAAGCAACTGCTTGAGTTGCAGGTTTTCTGTATCCTGCGTTTAGGATCTCCATTGACGTAAGCACAGATGCGTTCACAATCGCAACAAGCACTGATCGTAATCACTAATTTATCAGAAAGCCACCAGAACCACCACAATTGATTAAATGCAGCTTAATTATAACTCGTGACTTGTAGCAGAATTCGTTGATTTTAATAAGACAACAAATACTGTTCTAACGACCTTACAATACATTTTAGATTTAGTTTGCCAATTAGCGCTGCGTATATCGGCATGTTTTTTCCAGCTCGGAAGTAGATCAATAGTTTCTGAGATGGTTATTTTGAATGTTTCTTGATTCGTCTTCATTAAATCGTGCTGTTTTTGTACCATGTTGACCTTTACGGCTTTCTTCTAAATTCTGTCAATCTAGCTTGAGTCTAAATGCTCTTTTAACAAGTAATGTGACATATTAAAGATACTCATGAATGAAAAAATGGTATTGAAGTGTTTACATCGTTCTTTTCATTAATATGTTTTTGTGAACGACGGTCACTAACCTGAAGGTGGTGTTTTACCGGAACACATCAAACCCACCATACTCTCGGTACCATGACAAAGCACAATTTTTTTTCGAATAATTATAACATGGAACATCTGTTTTAACATTGTGTTGTACGATCTCAGAATAATACAATGCTTAATTTTGAGTCGAAGAACACAAGTAATGATAGAGTGAACATAAGATAAACAAGACATGTAAATAAAATAAATAATATATAAAATATACTCGGCAAAATAAGTTCTGCACACTTGGACATTTTATAAAACATCTTTTTGATTTCGCCAAACGCAACAGAATGATGCATATCAGATAAAACAGCAATTCAAACTTCACAATGTAAGAAAGTCAGAAATAAAATCCGATCACTACTTTATAAGCAATCCATTGTTAAAGTCACCGTGGGTTACTACACAAAAGTTGCAAAAATCACTAAACTAATAGTGAGTAAATCCAACACGGTGAATCCGACATTCTTCCAAGCGCCGTCTAATGGAGTTCTTAAGTTGATGCATTTTCAATTTTGAATTAAGTTTCCATTCGTGAACAAGAATACATGGTAGATCAACTAGTTGACAAACTGCGCGTGCTCTGTCTTTTTTTAGAAATACGCATAGGTGGCCGGTGTGGTCCGACATGAGCCATGACGGTCAAATTAACAATGAAAATCTTCCTTGGTGACAGAACGAAATAAATTAATTAGAATTCTAAAAATGCAGTTGTGTTTTGCTCAAATAAGATTGGGTGTTGACTGTTTTTATTGGTTGTTTTTATACACTTAATTAATAGGATGCTAAGAATCAATAATCCAGAATGGAAACTGTTCGAATCATCGCTAAACTGTTTTGACATATCTTTACCTTTTAGGTCAATGAGTTCTGTAAGGCAATATGATAATTTAATTAATTAAAAACCCAAGTTTGAGTGTTATTCAAGAAATGGTTTGATATCAACTTTTGATAACTTCCTGTTGCCATCATCACAGTGCATGCTTACTATTGCTATAATTGTTAAAACAGATGATTGCATAGATTTCACACCACTACCTTGATACAGTAAATTCTGCAACTTTTGACTGTTGACCCCTATCATACTCATACTGATATTTCTAGGTTATTTACCAACCAATTTTTATTCCGTTTTCCTCTTTAACTCTGCAAACAATTATTCTTGAGACAAATGTAAGTACTGATACCAGTTATTTGCTACATTATAAAATTTTTGCAAAAGAACACTTGTGTGCAGAACTTTTTTCGTTGGGTATATAAGGATGTCAATACAATACAGCCCTCTTGTCAATAGGGAAGGGGGGCATAAATATGATCACTTGTATTGCAGTAGTTTTTACATTAACTACAGAAAACTATCGACCGTTACATGTGAGGCCCAGACAAATACAAATGAAAATTCATTTATTTGAAAGCCTACATGAATTCTTATCGAATTACAACCTTTAAACAGATTTAAAGTGTTTAACGTATATAAGGGCCTCAAAATCTTCTCTGACAATTGCATGAATTAAGCTTATTTGGTTCGCGCCAATCATGGATAAAAAACAACGATTGGGCGATTTGCTTCTTGTAATATAATCTTTAATTATATAATTGTTTAATAAAATCGGAGCCACTGTGACGCCCCGAAGTCTAGAGTAAAGTATCTCTTGTGTTATGGGGATTCATAAATCTCTACGACATAGCTTTGTTTTAATACACAAGTTCTTTACAGGAACCTTGCTGTAAATGATATGTTTGCATAGTAAGTAAGTTGAACGACAATTATGTCGTTATTATGTCGTTATATTTAATTTAGAAAAAATAGAAGTGTGACGAATTCATGCTTTGTGCGTGTATATATACTCGCACGGTACGGGTTTCCATAATATTTTTAAGCGCGAGAATATTTTATCGCAGTCAGAAGTTTGGTATCGATGTAAAAAAGGACATTTATATGCATTCAACGAAAAACGAATTTTGGCATTTGACCAAGTACTGCAGGTAGAGTATTACTAATGTGTTGCAAATTGTAGACCGGACAAGACTTTTGTCCATTAGCACATATTGAATATTACTTTATAAATTTTTATGATATCAAATATTTAGTGTTTTGGGTCTATACAAATCGTACTTTAACGACAGAACTGTTAAGTCGGCTGACAACATCAAATGAGTCGCACATTTAAATAATTCATTTTGGTTAGGGCATAAATTAAGCCTGATAGGTTATATATAGGGCCCTATTTTATTGCGGAATTTTCTTTGATAGCGAAGTGTGGTTTTGCATACATTGACCAAATGAACTACAATGGAGTTCATGTATGCTTTTTGCTCGCGCACACAAGTGAAGTATTCGTGATAACCTTTAAAAAAGTAGGCTGATTATCAAACCGCAAAATGATGTAAACTTGCTGGTTAGACAAACGCAGATAAAACTGACTGTCATCAAGACAAGACTGACATCATTTCAGAGATCAAAGCGAACTCAAAGACTGCTCAGAAGAAGATTAATTAATTCCCGATTCTTGATTTGTAATCTGATATACTTGATTGGAAAGGCAAAGCCATGGATATATTTCATTAAGTTTCTTTATTTAGCTACCAAATCCTTAATAGAAATAAATATTAACCTATGAAATACTACGCATGGCACTTGCAAGCTTTAATTGAAAATAACAGTATAAATAAAGTATGGCAAACTTATCCCTGTTAACTACCTTTTTTCTGCACAGATCTGTCTTCTGCCTTCATGTGCGTACTGAATATTGTTCAATCACCCCAAGGATATACTTCCTGCTTTAAAAAATTAAATTTTGCCTTTGGCGTTGTTTGTGATATGCAGGATTTATATTCTCAAATCCCCTGTCAAAATTCTATTCTGTTATGTTCCGCAAATTGTTTTCTTGTTTAGGGAAAACCCTTTCTTTTATCTGGGGACCATACACCCCTGAACATGGAATGGTATTAATCTGAAAATATCGTATTGAAGATTTCATGTTCACCGCCATATGCATCCCATCGTTTGAGATGGAACAAAATTGTACTGTTCATTGGTGTAAATATTGAGTTGCGCTCAACCCGGGGCTAGGCGGCGTGGGCAGTAATATGCATTTCCATTACTGCCCATGAACAGGCCTGCAATATTTTCATAGTTGTCGTGTTCGGTGGCTTTCAAAGTTCCCTTTTCATCTATTATTCTTTTTTAATCGTTTATCTTGATGATTAACTAACCGTATGAATCTGCATGCAGTAATCTGAGTACAAGAAGGAAATGGCTGTATGTTGATTGAATACGAACTTTGGAATCACTATCGGTTACAGCGGAAGATTTTGATTTGACCTACTTCAAAGTGAATGTTGTATTATCCAACAAATGAGTTCCTTCTATCTTAAATGGTAAAATAGTAAAAGAATTGATTATTTTAAGTCGTTTAAAATGTTAAGTGTGAAAATTTGCAACAGTGTTTATGTCTGAAATACAAAGTGGATTATTCGGTTCTCGCATTTGAAAGAATTCAGAAATCGATGTTGAATGCAGTTGTCAATCAGATGCGATATGTCTAAGCAAACAAAAGAAGATAAATATGGATAATATAGAAGAGCATAGAAACTGCCGGGCTTTAAATGTCATACTTGAGGCTTTTGGGACGTGTGGAGATATATCCCATGTATCGCAATTCCTTTGTTAGTGGATTTGTAAATTATTCTTCATGGTTCCTAAATGAGCTGAGAGTCTTAAAGCTTATACAAAGTGTTCGTGTAAATTCTGAAGAATATCTTAATATTGAACATTATGAGCTTAAGGTTTCAGATATAAATATTTAAGACTGTTATAATTTTGTCTCTTTAGTCAGTTAGGTAGCTATATTTAGTGAATAAATGTTGACTCTAAAATACAGGCTCGAGAGGGATATATTTTTGAAGTTAAAATAAGGAATGCTATTTATTAGTATTGTCCACTACCCTGCTAACCTGGTGATGTATTTTAGAGACGTGTTATTAGTCACAGGAGTTGTTGTATATTATAAACAACAAAATGTGTGTCAAAATTTCTTATTTTCATTTTTATCAGTGGCTTTCAAAGTTTCCTTGTCATCTATTTATATATAGCCACGTGCAATATGAGGGGCAAAATATTTAATCTTATTTTTTTTAAATACCTGGAAAACTGTCTCGCATAGAGAGCTAAGACTGTTTATTTAAACAATTAAAATAATTTGGTTTTTTACACCGTTTAACAAAAAACTTGTCTTATGTTTAATCATTTACTTCTTTATTCGTGAACCCGCTATATATCCAGTGCTTTTGAAAGACATCTGTATATGTCTCAGCAATACCTAAACGCATGAAATGAAAGTTATTAAGCACTTTTCTAACTGTTTATGCCATAATTGTATGATATATAGTTTAGAAATATTAAAAACCCTTTGGTTAAATATAGTAACTAACAAGTCGGAATTAAACTAACTAAAACAACACCATATAATTCATTTGTTTAAAAGGACGCCTATTTAAAAAATTTCATCTTGCATATGAACCCATGACAAAATAACAGACTGGGTAAGATCACAAGTTTGTCCGTTTATGATAGCTTGTACATCTCTGTAATTCTAGATACACTTGAATTGCTTAAATATAGAAAAATAATCTAGTCATAAAGTGATCCAAAGAGAATTGCCAAGATCTTTACGAAACAGTTTATGCAATCTGAGAACAAATTTGGTCCCTGTGGAATAATGTTTTAGAAAAAAAGAGCATCAGAGCATTGACCGAACTTCTCTATGCAAATTCACGAAGCAAGTTTCCCTTGTCAAAACTCAGTCAATAATGAACAGTGAAAAGTAAACAATTGCTAAACAAAGGAAGACAATCTTCTCATCAAGATAAATTTCAAAATTTGTACGATATCTAAGAAAATATTGGAGGACGACTGTTCTAAAAGTTAAAGCGGTGGCGTCAAGCTGAAACACACATAAATCTCAGGAATGTATAAGAGGTAGCCAGTTGCGGTCTTTGCAGTTGCTAGATAAGTGTGATGCAATTATGTATGGATATCTAAAATTTCCACAAATAAAGGGAATAATTGAACGAGAAGAAAACAGTTAAGCTAAATACAAAAGAACACACCACAATTATATTTAAATAACTTGTATTGAGAGTCTTCAGTTTTAGATATTTAATTTCCTTTTAAGTCTAACAACCAAATTGATTATCAAATCATAACTTCAAAGGGTATGGTAAGATATATTGTCGGTTTGGGTGTCATATATTATTCCTCGCCTTCGGCTCGCGTAATGACTTCCAGCAACATTTCTCACAAATCATGTCAAGAAACCGAATTACTATAAAATATAAAGATTCCAAAGGACAGAAGAAGGACATGTATCTTTATTGCTAAATTCCATATGGTAAACAAATATGTTTTATGCGCTGTGCGAATAAACGAAAACAAAATTTTATATGAACTTCAATAATTATTACTGTAAACTTGGAATTACACGAAATTTAAATGTATGGCATTAAATTCTGTTCAGGAAAGTTTCTTCAGCAATATATCGTTAAATATTGCCTATATACTTTGGTTTTATGCTTGTTTTGTGGTTTGATATTTTCTGGACGAAATACAGCTCGTGCATTACATTTACGGTAAAATACTGGATTATTACAATATGTAACAACTATTCCCACCCAATAAAGATTTGATAGTTTTTAAGAAAGTAACTGAAATAATTTATGTGACTAAATCATTTTGTGCATCATGTTCAGGACTTATGTCTTACCAAATGAAAAATACATCCTTGTGGAAATAACATATATCGAAGGCAAACAAGTTATTTGTTTGTTATTTATTGCGTGTCTTAATCATATACCGGTTCTACGTTCTACATAATTTGAGCTTGAATTTACTGCAGTTTTATTTTCCACAAACGTCTCGCAGTGTTCTTCCTTAATGTTGTAATTTTGTACAACAAGCAGCATCATGGATGCATAATAGAACACGACATTTCTAATAACCTGGAGATCTGCGTAAGTTAGAGGACCGCCCTCGCAAAAGATGACAGAAGAAATTATGCACGTGGACACTGATGAAGTAAAAACAGCGATATATCCTTGTGTCAAAGCGGTTCAAACATTTTAGCTGATAATCTCATTTGTTTGAGACTATTTTCTTACAGAAACACATGTGAAACATGCATATCAGCAAACGCCACATTCAGATAAAACAGCCTTCCCACACAGTCAAGAAGAAAAGAGAGAGAGCATGGTTAATAAAATGATTAGTTTCAAGAAAGACACCACAAACAATTAACAAAAATGAGAACCCTAGGGGTAACCGCCTTGGAACGGTCAGTGGCAAATCAAATTGCCACTGGGGGTTCAAACCAGGTTCTAGGGTGCATCAATGTCACACTTGTCCCAACAGGTTCTCATATCAACACACAATCACAAGTTGTCTTGGTAAAAAAATTTCAACCCATTATTAAAATCAAAAACGCACCGTATATCTTGACATGTATTGCATACATCGGTATTCTTCATTTCATGTAAGCTTACAATTATTGACAAATACTTGATTATATATGCTTTGTGGTATAATATGTTCTTGCCTTTTTGCTCCTGTTGGACAACTTTGTATAAATCTGTATATATTTCTTTACATTGTCAAATAACAGTTCAGTAGAACGTATTATCATCTTGTTGAATACACAAATGCGTTCATGCATTATCGAGATTTCTAAAACCAGTTCTTGTCTTGACCTAACCTAGAAGAAATCAAATGAAAATAACAGTTCTATTTTAATGTAAGTTGTGGTTGCCCGATTAGGAAGTGTTTATAAGACGGTTCTATCACTGCACATTTATTTATGGTAATTGTCGTTGTCTGGTTACACAAGAAGTCATAATTTTGTATACTAAGTAATTGATTTGCACCATAAATGCTGTTTCTTTTTTGAGTAAAATCATTAAAGAAGATTACATTTTATTGCTTGGTGATTTATGTTATATATTTTAAGTCAATGATTCGTCTGAGATAGGCATCTTGCACATGGTTGAGAGAATCTCAAGATTTAAGATTTAAGTAAAAAAAAGAAATATGCATATCGGAATGGTCTCATCCAGAAGACACAGACACCCCACAAAGCCCAAAAGCAAACAAGAAAAGAGAATATGGGTTAATAAAATGATTATTATTTAGAATGATACCACAAACAATTTACGAAAATCAGAACCCGATTGGTTGTCGCCTTGTAACGGTCACAGGCAAAATATTATGTCATTGTGGTTTTATGCCATTGTGGCAATTCCTGATATACATATTTCACCTTTTTACAGCATTACACATTTTGATTCATATCGACGTTGTTGCTATAGAGGTTTTGATCCTGGTCAGAGTCTATGCCACCCAATAAGGATGTACATATGACCGTCAGCAAGCAATCAAGAAATGAAGAAAGTGACATGCAGACGTTCTATCATCATTGAGTTACGAAATAACCCTCCTTTTCATTATTTGATTTTAGCGAATTACAGTCGCGTATCCAATTTCAGACTCTGCCAGCAGAGGATTCAATTATTCAAATGCATTACCAGATGATGAGGAATATTGTGCTGACAACCTGAAAATTTACTTCCCCAGACTTGCCCAATAATCACTATGTTTTAGAAGAAATAACTTATTTTCGACGTTCAAGACGCTTTATGGATGCTTGGTTCTATTTGACATTTGAGATATCAACCACTTAATTATAGCTGTTCAGTACTCTGATACTACTCAGACTTTGACATCAGAACATTTAGGGAGATGATGGTTGATTTTTATGGAAACTTTGTTTTATCGTTTGGGATAGATCTAAGTTGTACGGTTTACTTGTATTAATATTTAAATATTGCGTTGCGCTCAACCCAGTTCTAGGCGGCTTGGTCAGTAATATGCATTTCCAACACTGCCCATAAACAAGCTGAATCAAACCGAGTCTGCAATATTTTCATATTTTTCTTGTTCGGTGGCTTTCAAAGTTCCCTTTTTATCTATTTAAATGTCAACGCGTGTATAAACATGCATTTTTTAAACTGCATATCGCGGCAGTAAGATTTGACTTAATGATAATCCAATAATAAAACCCTTTAATTGTCCAAACCGAACTATGATCATGACATTCGTGTTCATCTTCAGATATATCCTTACGGTAAAGATCTTCATTGAAAATTTTATAAGCTCATTTAAAAGACATAACAAATAGAAACCTTAGCTGACTGTTAAAACGTAGCAAGAAGGATAGTAAAGAAATTGGAAATATTTTCACCAAATCTTTCATGAATATGAATATTTACATAATGTCTACAAGGACATTGTTTTAAGATTGTCAACGCCGGTGTTCAGTCTGGTTTGCCCAATCCGCGTTGTGAAACGTGGGAGAAGATTGACCGAATAAAAATTACTATGTAAATGCAAAGGAAAGTGATTACGTTTAACAGGTTTAAGCGGGACTTATATCTAATTATGGCAGATAGATATACTGACCAATATTACTTTTATTTAATTATTTCAGCAATTGAGGAAATTACACAAGAGAAGGGAAGAAATGACTTGAACTTTTACATCGATGTTGTCAGAAAATAACATGAATTTCTATTTATTGAATTGGGCCTCGTTTTAGAAATTTTTGTCTTCGTTGAGATCTTTAGTATTTTCGTTTTTTTTTGTTTTTTTTTTGTTACTATTATTTTTAGAAAATAGAAAACATTTATTATAATAAGTTATTTTTCCATTTTCTATTAAGCAATCATCAACTTTGTTACAAATTTTGACTGACACATAAATTTATTTCCGTTGGATACTTTCAATGTCAACTGCTAAAACTCTAAAACTTCTTGCGTCATTTCAACGAAAAATGTCATTGTTATGTACTATTTTTGCACATTCCATTTTTATACAAATAAAAAGAGAAATATATTATCGGAAAATACATAAGAATTACCTTCGTATATACACCATTGGCTAAAAAGGATTGCCTGTACAGTTTAGTATTAACGTCTGAGATATTTTGAACAAATTGCAAAACAGTTTCTAGCCATCATACAGAATTTCAGAATTCTAATTAAAACAACATACATAAGTTGTCTAAAATAACTCCGAAAAACACAAGAAACAGTTTAGCGGTTGACACACTTCTCATATTGTCACAGCACTAAGGCCCAACCTCAAATCAAGCGGAGTTCTCAGCTTTATTCGCAATACAACAGCCTTTCTCCACCAAATGAAACGAGATCTTAAATAAATTTTTTTATAGTTTTCTTATTTGTCTATGACAAAGCAATGGCGAAAGGCGCAATACCTTAATCATTGTTTACGCTGTTATCACTTTCTTGAAAACTGAAGACCGATGGTATATTGTTTTAGATCCTCCGCCACCTTCCCGTTTGAAATGATGTTGTTTATAAGCAAATAGAAAATATTGCAAAACATTATTGGTACAGGCCAGGTCAGGCAAGTCAATTTTTAGAACATCCCCTTTAACGCATAACAAATAACTCTGAAAACATCGACCCCATATCGAATGATGCGGTAAAGGAAGATAACAAATGACTGGAGAATTCTGTTTTAAGATTATAACATAAATATGTTTTTATAGGTATGCCCTCGTTTTGGATTGTATGGATTGTAACTATCATACCGCAACCCAAAGACATCATTTGCATTTTGGTGTAAAGTAAACAAGATTTATTACACTGTCAGGTTATGTTATGTTGCTAACAAGATTTTGCTTTACATGTTCCAATCAATTTGCATTATTATGGTTCGTTTGTTTAGGCTGTAATTGCAAGTCACATAAAATTTACATTCTATACAAATTTTTGCAGAAAAGAAATTTGGATAGGGGGACACTAAGCCTACAATATCTTTTGTTGCGCTTAACCCGGGGCTAGACAGCGTGGGCTGCAATATGCATTTTCTGCTACTGTCCATGAACGGCCTGTACTATATTCATGACTGTCGTGTTCGATGCATTTCAACGTTCCTTTTTCATCTTTCTCTGGCTTGCAGTATTTAGATAAGAACAGATATTTCATAATTTGGAAGGTTACAAAATACAAATGTATTCTGAAACTTATATCCGAATTACGAAATCTTATTTGAAGACTGCGCAAGGCGATGTATAAATTTAATCTATATGAATACATTTTCTGATTCAACAAGATGGACAAACATATGATGATAAACATAAAATCAGTCAATACGGTATTTATATTTTTACTAATTTTTACTATTCATTGGTGCCCAGATAAAGTTATTTGTCCTAAACAGGATAAAAACGCTTAACTGAAATCTTCGAGTTCGAAAGTTTTTGGCATTTACGACTGCAAATGTTATAAACATAAAGCATTATTAAATTTCTGTAGATTTTTCTTGTCATATTTGTGTTTTTATTGGCATTTACACGAACAGCAGCTTGATCAGAGTGGTAGATTTTTGAGGCAAAATGCCATTTTTGAAGTGAGTGCCGATGAATCGTGATTTGACGGTTAAACACACTTTGTATTTCACTTATGTTTACCTATTTGTGTAATAAACCTCTTTGAAATAAATGTGTAACACAACAACAACATCAAATTCAACAACAGAATAACAACCGCAACAACATTGTCAACACACAAAAAAATAATAAGATAACCAGTTATCTTCGAGATGTGTAAATAATATAAAATTTAGATGTAATCAAAATTTCATGTCAGTTATTGTTTAACTACCTGCCGGTCTATAAAGCATTAATCACATTTGTACCATGGTGTGTAAATTATAAAAACAAATACTTTAAAGAAAAGATCCGTATATTATATGTTATTTGCTATTCTAAGAAAACTGTCAGTTTATATGCTGCGTATAAAGGTATTGCTTGGGAAAATAATTGGAAGTTGTAAGGTAACCAAACAAGAAAATATCCTGATATGTTTATAAGGATGCTTTTCTCCATCTTGAATTATTAGTAGAAAACCATTTCAGATTTCAGTCATTAATACATTAAGTATTTTCATGTAGGTATTTAAAAAAAGAACATATTAAATTGCGTTGGTAGTTCAGTAGTTGTTTTTTAAACTGCTACAATAATTTTACATTTTCTATCTATCTAAGAAAAGATATGTACCTGCTTGCTAATGACGACATAGAGGAAGAAGACCCTCGTCGGCAAAATTTCATCCGTCGGCGAACCATGTGTACAGCGGAACATACAGTTTATTTAATGTACATAATGTTGTCGCTTTCATACGAATTGCAGCTTTCATTTGTCTTCTTGTCGTTAATCTATATCTGCACAGAGTTCTGCAGAGTCTCTTCGTATTATAATATTACCACTATAAAATAGTTCTTGATCTCAATATTTAAGAATGTTTCTTACTTTAAATTCATATTGAAGCTCATTTCCGTTGTCATTGGTATTATTTAATTTTCTCAGTGTCACAGTGCAAGAAAATAAAAACTGCAAATAAATACTGTGTCGTCGTCTTGAAATTTGGCATTTATTCATGCAATTACTGCTATTAAGCGTCTTCTCAAACTGAAGTTTCCAATATTTTTTTAATCTATTCACTTTGTTTTGTGAATATTGCCTTTTCGGTGTCTATAAAAATAAAGCAGCGATATGTGATAATATAAATTTTGTGTAATTTTCAATCAAAATTGGAACATTTTTTTACTCTGAGTTCCATTTAAATCATGACGTCCTAGCTGGGAAATCTTTTTTTGAAATACATAAAAGATTTTGTTATATACTTAAAGAAACAAGAAAAGCAAATTCTTTAAATAAGAGATATATTGACAGTTTGAAACAACGTTTTTATAAAATATAGAAGCTTAATTTGTTTTTTTTATGATGAAAGTAGTATAATAAGAACATCGTGTTTTTGTATGTAAAGACGCCATAAGCATTAGATTATGTTTCCTTTTCTCCCTGAAGTATTCAATTTGATCACAAATAAATGTAATAAACGAACCTTTGCAATATTCTCAGTCCTAATGACTTACTGTTATCCAACAATATCTCTCTATACAGCTGTAAAATTCTATTATCTTTCATCTTAAGATCGGGGAGTAATCAAAATATTATATTACACAATGTCCATCAGAAATATTCTAATGGAGAGGAAAACCCTATTTGTGGGTTTCTCACTAAAGACTTGTATAATTGAATTTTAGCACGTTGATCTTATTCTCAAGATCATTCAACTGGCTTTCGTCTATTACTTGTGAAAAATGCATGAAAAGCAATTAGTTTCGTTGAGGAATCAATCTATACCAGAAAGTGCGAAATTCTACTGTTCATTAATGTTAAATATTTAGCTGCATTCAATCGTTGCTAGGCGATTTGGGCATTAATATGCATTACCGTCACTGCCAATGAACAGGCTCAATCAAACCGAGCCTGCAATATCTTCATATTGTTCATTTGTGGTGGCTTTCAAAGTTCTCCTTTAATCTAAATTCATTCCAACACTGAAATATTTTGGTCAAACTTTTAAGGTCAACAGAGCCGGCTGTTATGTTTATGATTCTTTAAACTTTAAGAATTGGTATTTTGTATATTATACATGTCAATAAAATAAACGATACACTTACTTAGTTTTATTAAAGTAAACCTTTATACCCCTGTTTGTTAATCGATTGTTATATTGTTTAACTTTTTGTTTAAAAATCTCTTTTTGAAATCACATTTTGTGTTTTTTATTTATATTTACATCAATTTAAATGCCCACATGAGTAATTTGAAACTTACAACAATATGTTAGGGCCCTTAGTCTAACAAAGTTATACAATATGTTATTTGTAAGATTGTGTTAAACCTTGAATTACCTGGTCGAAGACAAAAACAATTTGGTTTCTTCCTTCATAATTGTATAATCTTTAAAACAGATTATTGTCAGTATCATAAGAGCATGTCGGCACTTAAATTGATGTTTTGTTTTGCTTAGTTATTGTTTTTTTGGTGTAAATGGAATTTTAGTTTTTATTACTGTTTTTGTATGCAAAATAAAAATACATAAATAACATTATAATGTGCAAAGTTTTATTGAAATGCATTTTGCCGTTTGAGAGATTTTGATAATTTTCTTTAAAAAAGATAAACGGCGTTGATGGAAAAGATTTATATATACATGTATATAAGAAAGAAAGAAAGAAAGAAAGAAAGAAAGAAAGAAATGACAACACATCATTCATTGAAAGTGTCTTTCAAAAAAATTGTTGAAGCCGTTGCAACAATTTCATACGGTGATAATAAGTCGATTAAAGAAACAATGTCTTACATTAAGTCTTGATCTACATTTATTCAGTTTCAATAAAATACCTCTTGTAGAGTTAGAACTCAAGATGAATAAATGTGCTTGAAATTAAATAAATATAAATAATAACAGCCTGTTACAAGAGCGAAATCTACCAACGTTTACATAAATTTAAAAAAAGTGTCCCGAATGAGTATTGAGCCCAGGGCCTTCGCTGGCGAGGCGAGAGAGTTAGCCACTACACTACAGAGGACTTGAATTTCGGACTTGAAATTAACAATCAGTATCAAAGGAACCAGTAAGAACTAGAAATATCTGTACTTCTCTTTCGTTTTACACTGTGTATTGTACGCAAGTGTTTACCCGACACCCAAGAATGTTCCATATAAAATTATATTTAAGCCATCAATATTGACTTGATTTTCCCGCTGCATAATAATAAAAATCCCACAAGATACCTCTCCACCCTGCTAGATGCCTCTCTTGTGTAAATAGCTACCAATCGAAATAGTTTATTTCATTTTCCCGCTGCATAATAACAGAATACGAGTATTATTTACAACATTTCATTGGTCGATAAACTATGTCAAAAGTGAGCTTAGACAGCTAACGCCGAAAGACGAAGGGAGATGAACCTTGGGGTGCTATGGCAGTTGTCTTTGCACTGTCACTGATAAAAAATAAAAATATCAAAATCTCCCTAACGGCATGACATCTGAAACCTGTTTTTTCTATAAACTTACAATACAACTGAAAGATGGAAACATATACATGAATAATCTTGATAAAGCCTGGACGATGAACTTTCTAAGAGCCGACCCTCTAGATGTTTAACCAGTAAACATCAGCTCCTCTGCAAGTCGATATTATGAAATTTGCCAAAATATAAGAAAGGCGGTCCAAAGAAGCTTATGATTTTTGACAGTTTCTTCTTTACCATTTTTGCACTTAAGACTGCACTTTTCTATTGCTTTATGTCTGGTGTGAACTCTTTCGTTTTTATAGTTTCGCACATATTATGAACATGTTTTCGTTAACTTACAAAGCCAATATTTATATGTTATATATTCCCTTCAATAGTGGCGCCATTTATATGGACAGATGTTCTCTCTTGTCATTTATGGTTCCTGTAAAGAATCCGTGCATTGTGTATGTTGTCATTTATGGCAAAACATTTTAATACAGTCTTCGTCGTTGATTTATTAGAATGCACGTTTATTTGTTAAGGACACATTAACTTATACGCTTTCGTTTTAGTCACTAGTTGTTGAAGTCACTACCACAGTGTTTATTTAACAAATAACAGCTTTGTAAATATAAATATAATACATAAAATCTTCACAATTTTTTTGAAAAGCAGTTTATATTATGACCCCTAACTTCAACATATTCAACAATTAATGAAGGAGAGAGGGAAAAATATGAATGAAATAATCAACGAACGAAAGAATGAGACATCAGCACCAAAACTGTTTTGTATCTCGTATATCTCGATTTAATTTCTAAAATAAAAAATCTGCATTAATATAGTAATTAATTATTTTTAGTCGTATGCACTAAAAGTGTTTCAGATAAGTGGCGGATCTCTAGGAAATATGATTAAATGACTGCGCAGTATTTCATATTTTATTTGATGTTAAACATAAAAATTATGATCTTTTAAATGACCTTCCTTTAAATGTGGCTTATGCGCACAGCCTTCACGGTAGATTGAATCCATTATCAATTATAAATGATGGCATCGCTTTAAAATATAGCAAAGTAATAAAAGACAGGCTAGTAATCAATAAACTAATGGCCTGAATAAGGGTACAATTAAGTATTGCAAGCTCGGAAAAGCTATGGAACCATGTTGAGAGATCATAATTAAGTAACAAGAATAACATCGCCGGAGTCTGTATCTTTATATGGAATCAATAAAGGTTCATGACTGAAAAAAGAAAATTCGCCAAGATTAAGTTCATAAATAATTGAGTCTTCGAGTGCCTATCCGCTTTGCCTGTGCCCAAGGTTATAAAACTGAGCGTGGAAACCAGTCTCAAATCTCAAGCATCTGGTTGGCTGAAATGGCGACCAGTCGCCATTTCAGCCAATCAGATGCTTGAGATTTGAGACTGGTTTCCAATCTCAGCTTTATAACCTTCAGCCCTGGTAATGTTGTTTTTGCAATCTATTTAATATCGGGATTTCTTCTATAATGAACGTAATTGTGTTGGGTTCTGTCGGGTGACTGAGCTGGCAGGAATAAAATCACAAGGAAAGCTTGGATTAATTGGTACTCTTTCAATTTAGCACGAGGCGGTTAAGTGTGAAGTTGGTGGAATCCGCCAGGACCTGGCTCGAACCTTCAAAAGATGTGGGGTCATATTAGATCATTAAAAAACATGCAACCAATAAACATTGGTTCTCTGATACGTTCTAAAACTGATATCATCGTCAAAAACATTTTCTTTGTGAATATAACAGCGGTCTTCTGCAATGAAACTCTAGACTTCTAAAAAGACATTAAGAATCAAATAAGTAAGAAACATTCTCCGATATATGAAAGACTTGAAACATATTGAAAATGTTATATTTAAAGTATAACATCATTAACAAAAATTTTGCAATTCTAAAATGCTAAAATGACAGTCAAAACTAAATATAAAATATAGCTTTATAAAATATTATGCGTAAACATTGCTGATATCTAAATGCACTTATTGGATGTTATTTGAAAGATCTATTTTCCAACAGAAAGCAGTCGATGACTGTCTAAAAGCTTCTTGCCCGAAGAAAAGTGTCTTTCAAATAACGTTTACTGATTTAAATATTTGTCAATATATAGTTTGCCCTTCAGCGAGCCGTTTTTATAACTATTTAAAAAACGTTTAGCTTTATTATTTTTGTAGAAGAGGGTCATCGCTAACTATTAGCCTAGCGAAGCACAGTCTGCGTCAGTTGTAACATTTATAGAGCAGAATCTCCCGGTAGATCAATAAGGTAATGTCGGTAATAGGGTTGATTAGATAAATGGTACGACAAAAGCATTGGTAATAGACTGAGAGACTGCCACCAACGAGTTTAGTGCTTCATCTTCGTGGACACAATCAATACCAAAGAAAAGACAAATAGATCGTATAACTGAATAAATCTACATCTCGTACGTCCATATGAACTTATCATTTCAAGGGGTTCGTTTGAAATGTAACAGCAAGGTTTTAAATATTATAGTATATTATGGAATGTTTTATTCGGTAACCTTTCCATGTGGCTCACTTACTTTATTTATTTTATTTCTGTATACTACCCAGAAATGAATTTAAACCATGGCTGTAAACGTACTGTTAGGCATGACTGAGTTAAATCAGGGAATCTGCCAGCAGCTGTCTGTTTATTATAATAAATGAATTATATGATATAAGCTGGTATATTGTCATGCCGAAATAGTGTACAAAAAACATCAGCTCTACTAACACGGAGATATTGCAAAGGTTCCTGTTAACGCAATTTTATATTTTACCGGTCAATGTGTCAACCGTCATTCTGACTTCTATTCCAGGACCTGACACATTTGAATGCAAACTAGTTGCCAATAAGTAAAAGTTGTTTTAATTAAAATATCCCACCTAAAAACTATTTACAATTATGCATTATCTCCAAGGGTAGGATTCATACTAAGCAATACACGTTTGAGAACAAGTTAACATTTAAATGCTTTGTTTTCGGAAATAACATGATATTAACAACGCAAATGAATTATCTTTCTAGTTTTAACCATGCAAAGTACACGCCACCCTATTTCAACCGATACTTAATTCCGCCCACTCGTTGGTTTGCTTTTGCGCAGACACTGCCATTCTAAAATGACAATGTTTCTTTGAAGAAAACTTTTAAAATATGCCTAAAATTGTCTACGTTGTCTTTAACGCTGAATTCAGTTTTGTCCCCAGTAAATCTCTGTCACATTACTTACATACACTAAACAACAAGCGGCCACGAAATCGATATTAATGTCGTGAAGTGCATACGCGTTAAATTCCTTTCAAACTCTTTAAGGTTAATTGACTCACAATGATGTTTATTCCAATACCAGAAACCAAATCCCATCAAATCATTACGTCACAGAATCTAATAAACACACGCCTTGTCACATATATTATTTATAAAATTCAACTCTAGTTACATGATACATAACAAAAATACATTCTCCTTGCATGTCATCAGTTATTCTTAGAATCAAAGTTTCCATGCTATCGCGAATAACAGAACTAATCGATGGCCATACTGTATGAAGAGAGCTAAGCAGCGTCTCTACTCGTCAGCTATCGCATAAGGCCGACACTAATGCATTTTCTGGTTGCTAGATAAAAACAATATTTTGATTTTTTTTAAAGTGCCGAAAATCACATAATTAATTCGCATTGGGGCTGACGTATGTAATTTAATAATTATTGTAGCTATTGCTTTTTCTTTTTCTTTCACAATAAGTACGGCATATTGAAAAGTTTTCTTTTAATGAATTTATGTATAAAGTGATACCCTCTATTAGGACAACCTACGGAGAAGGTCATAATGTCAGAGTTGTCTTAATTCTGGTCTAGTAAATTGTGCAAAGCTGTTAAAAAATAGACATTAAAATTGTGGTCTTAATATTTGGATGGTTTATAATTCTTATGGTGATCTTTATGAATGGTTAGCTGTAGATATAGTTCTTATTTTAATTTCATGAAAAATGACAAATAAAATTAAAGCGTATTCTTATATGTTTATGTTTTTTATAATGATATGTTTTTATTTAGAAAATATTTTATGTATGTACATGTGCCATTAAAATGGCGAACTGCTATATTAATTAAACAATGGTTTCAAAAATATAATATTATATATAAAAATATATATAATAGTACAAATATTTCCGTTTATTATTTGTAAGATGTTGATATCTTATATTTTATAGTTTTCATGCATTGGTTGCTAATATTTTATATTTAACATTTTAGAGAGCTATATATAAATGTAAAAAGCTGTAATTAAAATTCAAAACATTTTATAAGAAACAAACAAACATTTTATATTAATACAAACATTATACAATAACTTAGCGCTAATTTCATATTTTAATATATGGTTACGAATCCAAGCACCAAGATATCAATATGATATGCCCTTATGAAAATTCTTCATGAATGTGACCTAACGCATGATGTTTTATGAATGTAATATAGAGCAGTATCGAGGTAATCAATAGTCATCATGTCGCTAATTGGTACATTTTGTCATTGACATTCACCATGGTAACGTCGTTGATTGCCACATTTACAAGCAGATGGTGATTTGTAAACAAATAATTATTTATCGGTGGCTAATATGTACTTTTCATTCCGCGTTATCGTTAAGGGCAATTCTTAAGTCTAATTTAAATATTTCTGTACGACTCTGTTCTTTGCACTAAGAACAGAATACTTAATTGCTCAGTTTAAGCGCTTTTCGGTGTCGATACGTTGTCAAAACATGCAATATTAGAAAATTAATCATAAACATATTTGAGAAAAGCTTTCACCTAACATTATCAATGATATTTAAATGACGACAGAAACTTAATTTTAGCCTTGTGTTTGTCCCTCAACTTAAAAGAGTTGTTTTGGTTCTTTCATTAATTTGGAAACGTTTTTTTTTCAGTAAATTAAAATGATTGATAAAATCTGTGTTCATTTCTTCGCAAAAACATACACGATTTCTCACAGTTAAATCAATTATGAATGTTGTCAATTCCAATGGAACTGGTTGATCGAAATGATCATATTTTGAGCACGCGGCGGAAAAGTGCCTTCTGAAGTATTTTTATACATTTTCAATTGCTTCTTTAATTGGAAATCGCAAAATTCCGTGTGAGTGAATGAAAGTTTGCTCAACTTTATAACTTTATTTGAAAAAATTGAGGGAAGATATCCGAAGCCACCTAGGGTATGGACATTTGCTCCACTTTATTACGATTTTTGAAAAGTTGATGGCAGATATACGAAGCCACCTAGGGTATAAACATTTGCTCCACTTAATTACAATTTTCAAAAAGTTAATGGCAGATATACGAAGCCACCTAGGGAATGGACAATTGCTCCACTTAATTACGATTTTTGAAAAGTCGATGTCAGATATACGAAGCAACATAGGGTATAAACATTTGCTCCACGTAATTACGATTTTTGAAAAGTTGATGGCAGATATACGAAGCCACCTGGCATATAAACATTTGCTCCACTTTATTACGATTTTTGAAAAGTTGATGGCAGATATACGAAGCCACCTATCGTATAAACATTTGCTCCACTTAATTACGATTTTTGAAAAGTTGATGGCAGATATACGAAGCCACCTGGCATATAAACATTTGCTCCACTTTATTACGATTTTTGAAAAGTTGATGGCAGATATACGAAGCTACCTATCGTATAAACATTTGCTCCACTTAATTACGATTTTTGAAAAGTTGATGGCAGATATACGAAGCCAACTAGGGAATGGACATTTGCTCCACTTAATTACGATTTTTGAAAAGTTGATGGCAGATATACGAAGCCACCTAGGGAATGGACATTTGCTCCACTTAATTACGATTTTTGAAAAGTTGATGGCAGATATACGAAGCCACCTAGGGAATGGACATTTGCTCAACTTAATTACGATTTTTGAAAAGTTGATGGCAGATATACGAAGCCACCTAGGGAATGGACATTTGCTCCACTTAATTACGAGACTAAATTTGTACTAATACAATTTTTCCGAGATGTATAGACTGTAGACAGATATGGATGAAATGTAATTACACTTTACATAATCAGTGGGGCTTGCGATACTGGGGCTTCGAAACTGCTATTTAAAATTAATGAATTCTCACCCGACTACTGGAACTTATAATTAAATCGTACTGTCTGGTAAACTATAATTTGGAAATAGTAATGCAGATAGTTTGAAAGGTGAATAGTACCTTTGGGTTTTAAGACAAAACAAATCACAAAATCAAACTCAGAAATAACAAATGGCGATTAATTTTTGATTTTACGATGACTCAACTTTAACACAAGTGATTGGTACAGAGTTTTTAACCATCAACAACGATTAAAGACGATTCAAAACGTTTACATATGTTTAACTATTAATCTTGTTACAGCTGACGTTCAATTTTGGAACTGACTCTCAAAGCAAGGTAAAACCCCGATGATTGCAAAGTAACGTTTGTGAGTAACATCTTTTCTACTCAAGCGTCGCCTGTGTTTTTATTTAAGTTAAACACGTAGTATCACGTGACTGTCAACATATGCAAAATTGATATATAATGAGTGTTATTGTCATGTTTTAGACATTAACTGACCGTGTGCGTTTCTATTCCAAGGATTACGGGTGATTACACATAGCGGTAAACCGTCATTATTACAGCAGTAAATTACGTAGGAGATATTTTCACCCGATAATAAAAGAAAAATGACAGGGCACTCAAAACTTATTTGACAAATTGTGTTTTTGTCTGAGAATCACAAAGACAGTATTTTAAAGTGAATGGTGTTATATTGGTTGGCTTATGCCCAAAGTTTTAACCAGAACTTGTCAATGAAATGCCAGATACCGACGAGACTTGCAGACGATGTTTACAACTTGGAAAACAATTGATTTAACTAGGAACATTTAAGATCCATAACAAATCTGATACGAATCGATTTGAATGCACGCTTTAAAACAAGTCCAAACTGTTCCACACAGTTCGCGGGCTTTGCCTTTTTGGACTAATCAAATGACAAAAAAGTAAAATAAAAAGGAAAGATATGTGTTTAAATATTTATACAATATTTCTTTTGCAGATTGTTAATTGTTTCTGATTATCGTTTTAAAATTGGTCCAATTCTAAACCCATGCTGTCTTTTTTCTCTCTTTTCGTTTGGATGTGAGGGAAGGCTGTGTTTACTGAAAATGGCTCATCCTGAAATGACCATTCACTTTTTATTCACACATACATGCATAACTTGAAAGGACACGAATCAGATCAGCAAAAACATGATGGCATGAATAAAACAATTGATCGAGCGTGTACGTTTTTGTTTTCAATGTGTCCCTAGAATCTAACACTATCTACAGTAATGCAACCAAAACGGTAAGTAATTTGATCAACCTTATTTAAATTTATCATCAAGCATGCAGAGATATGTTGAATATTCTTCGTTGTGAACGTACAAATAAATATTTACGAATAAAGTGGTCATACTTATACCGCCTAAAATTTTCTTCATTTGCAATTCAGATCCGATCTTTGGGGTTATCCCGGTTAGCTCAGTTGGTTACATCGTCGGAATTGCAGGGCTAGGCGCTGTCGCCGTGACGGTGCGGTTTGCTCCCAGTTAGAGGCAATGTCATTTTTAATCAAAACACTTATTAGGAAACTTAATGTTGTAGTACTGAATGCAGTTGTTTTTATACATTAATTCTAGGAATCGGCAAAAAATATGCAAAACGTCTTGCATAAATTATTAACATTATAACAAGCTGTAGGAAAACGAACACGATGTAAGTTTAGACTATGTCAAATGATGCCTACATAACTATCAGAATTGAAAACATTTACAATAAAAAAAAATCAAATACTTTGAAACTATCATATTACAGACTTAAGTGGTAACAGATCAAGAAAGTTTTTTTTTTGTTTCTCTGAAGGGTTTGCTTATGTAATTATTAAGCTGGAATACACTGGGGGTACATTTAATTGACTCAAAAATGTATTTCTTTACAAATCGGCAAGTTATTACTGGAAGTTGTTTAAGGCTCTAATCATATTGGCGTTTTAAAAGAAAGGAAATCAAGTCTCTTTCGAAGCAGTTTGAAAACGCATCAGAATAGCGATGGTTGGCATTTGTTTAAGCTATAAAAATTTTATTTTCTCTTGCAAACTTTTTGTGTTTCTGTTTAATGAGGGTGATAAACTTATCTCTCATTAAGGTATGATAAGTTAATATGTTACGTAGAAAAATCTCGGGTTGAAAAAAATGCCTTAATTTGTCATTGAGCTTAAAACCTGTATAACGTCGTCATTGACCAATATATTTTGTGGTTTTAAAAACGATTCGCAACACGTGAATATTGAAAGAATGTATGCTTCAAAGTAAAATTAGGTTATTGCAAGCCTTTCTGGAGAAATTCGTTAATTGTGACTTTTGCAAATTTTAACAAAATTTTGAATTTGAACTGCATCAAGATTCTATATTTATAGTATAGTATATATATTGATAAAATAAAATCTTACTATTTTTGAATATGGTCACTCTAATAGCGTTAACGTATTTGTAAAAAGATAGTGTTCTTAAAATAAAAAGGCACAACCCACCGAATGTCTTATCTTTAAATATACTGGGTAGCTCTATTTTATCCACTTAATTTAAGAAAATGACTCTTAATTTCAGTGGTTTCAGATTAAATGTAAATGTGTTGTCTGCGAATACAAATTGCAGTCGAAAAGCCCGAACTACAACTCGCAGTTTACAAAACTGATAAAGTTGCGTCACGAAGAAAACTGCTTTATCACCCAGTCTCTGTAGAGATGAATGGAGACAGACATTATAAGAGCATTTCTGTATAAACACAATCTGCGTGCAAAAAGTCTTGTTCGTGTAATTGTCCGTCATCTGTCGTTATTACGGAGACAGAACATATAAAAATAGTGATGACGTATGTAGTCTTGTTCTAGTCTGAACAAATTAGGATGAAGGAAACATTATTCTAATACATTCTTTGGTGTGAAAAAATACTAATTAACAATCGCCCCTTAAAATCATTCATATAACACACCAGCGTGTGTGACATTACATTAATGTACGTGTTTTTCACTATATTTTGTGAGTATTAAAAAAGTGAAATATGCATATCAGGACTCGCCACACTCACAAAACAAAGCCTCCCCATGCAGCGAAAAAGAAGAGAGGAATAGAGAGCATGTTTGTTATAAGTATGTGAATTCAAATAAGACGCCACAAACATTTAACGAAAAGGGGAAATCTTGGGGTTACCGCCTTGGAACGGTCAGTGGCAAAGACTACTTAGTCTTCTTCACTTTGCTCTTATTCCTATTTTACATGTGTATGGGGCAGAAAAGACTTGCAATTATTTTTTTATGAACTATAAGAGTAATGTAACTAAAACAATTAAGTGTGTCATCTCATAGATGACCCTTACTGATTTTGAGGTCAGTAGGTTAAAGGTCAGGGTCACACTTACCTCTAACACGATAAACCTGCTTGTCAATACATAGACAACGATTTGTCATACAGTTCTCAGATTTGGTAGAGAGTTGATGACGCGTCATCACATATAGATGACACTTTTGATTTTGAGGTCAGTAGGTCAAGGTCACAGCTCTTAATGTGTCAATTGCCTGTGTGTTCAAAAAAAGCAGATTTCTATCCAGTTAGCGTTTGGGGCATACATATTTTACAAATGTGTCTTTTTTTAAATTGTCCTGCAGCTGTGCAGCAAATATATGTATGTTGCTACTAAGTTTACTTTAATCCAGTCTCATTTTCGCATTTATTTGTAAGAAGTACATTTGTACCAAACCATAAAATTGTTCATCATATATGAAATAAGATCATGTTTATTTCAGCTTTAGGCTTATCTCATGTAATGAAAACCACAATATTGTATCCTCATGCTATTTACGTATTGATTTGCGAAGAAGAAAAACAAAAAAATTGGAATGTATGCAATGAGGATCTGTTATCCTAGATTTACATGATAAAATAGAATATAATCAAGTTAATGGATTGTCATTAGGTGAACATTTAATGTACACGTTACTGTCTGAATAGGCCCCGTGATGTACATAAATAGAATATATTCATTAAGAAGCTAGCATGACCTACACATATGTGACAAGTAACCGAAGTAATATTAATGATGCACGTATATTGATTTATTGCACTTAAAATGAATAAAAATGAATAATCACATTAGATTAAATCTGCCTCACGAAAAACGAAAAAAAAGCAAATGTCGAACGATACGCCATTAGCGATGAATAAATTATAAATTATTTTATCTTGATCTCTTCCTGATGAAAAAAATATCAGACAACGGTAAAAGGTAGTTTTTAATTGATGTATTTATTTATCTTAAGAAACTTATGAAATCGTTATTTAGCGGCGTTTTTTTAAACATTTAAAATGTTGCATGCTAAGTTTGAATAAGCCCGCTGATGGGCAGTAAAGAAAATGCATTTTGTTTCCCAGCCGCAAAGTCCGGGTTGAGCGCAACTCATTATATACACAAGTAAACAGTTTAAATGTGTCGATCACAAACCGCGGTTGTGTCATTGTCTACACAAGTTGTTATTCCAAATGCCTCGTTTTTTATTTCTGATTGATCAGTTTTGAAATTGTATGAGACACAATTGAGAAAATATTTCAAACATGATAAAATTTAAACGACTTATAAGGCACTTATAGTTTAACATCGGTTTAAATTGATATAACTAATTGTTATTGATTTACTCTAGATGACCCAGTTCGTGACTTTTCGAAGATATTAAACAAAAAGTGAAATATGCATATCTGGTATATGTCACAAAACGTATATGTCACACGTGTGATATATTCGGTCGAATACGTCACACGTTGTGATATATTCGGTCGAATATGTCACACCTTTCAGCCGAATATGGAACGTGTGACATATTCGGTTGGAATTAGTTTTTCCACGCTCATCAAAACGTATTTGTCACTTATTAAAAATGTGTCAAAAATGAAAACGGTGTGATAAATAGAAATCCAATTATTTAAAATATTAAAGAACATTAACCTAGTGCTGGAATTGTTAATATCATCATCACTATCATGCAACATCGCGACAACACGATGCGACAATATTATATTTTCGTTTAAACTGTTATATGATTTCTAATGTGTGTTGCTAGATTTTACGTTTAATGGTGTGGTGTTTTTTAAATCACTGTTGATAGCAAAATTGTGACGGCGACAGCATACTTGTAGACTTTTTCCCTGTAAACGGTTATATGATTTCAAAAGTATGTAGTTAGAATATACGTCTAATGGTGTGATGTTCTTTAAAATAACTAAAATTATTAAAATTAAAAAAAGAGATTTTACGTGTAATGATGTGATGTTCTTTTAAATAACTGTTAAAGTTATGTCAGTATTTTGTTTATTAAAGTTATAAAAAGATCCTAATGTTTTTAATTTGACTTAAAACCTTGATGTCAGTTTCTCGTCTGTTAAAACTATTTGTGTTAAAGTTCTTGTGGCCCTTTACTGTACATTGCATATAATATATTATGCAAGTCGAAAACGTTACAATAAAAACCACTCGTTATGATGATGTTGATGGTGATGTTTCGTTGAAGTTATGAGGGCAAGCTGCTGCTGCTGCTGCGGACAGAGATGTTTGAAATTGGTTCATTGTATGAAATGTGTGATATATACGTTCAGAAATTTTATCGCTAATTTGCACAAACGTATATGTCACACGAAGACAGGTGTGATTAATTCGGCCGAATATGTCACACACGTGTGACATATACGTTTTGTGACATATACGGTCTAACATGGCCACATACACAAGACACAGCATCACTACACTACACTACACTACACTACACTACACTACAAAGCAGAGAAGAATAGAAAGCATGGATTTTAGCATGATGATCGTCATTCAATTTAATTAGTGCTGAAATATTTTATTTTCGAAGAATACATGACTCAACTGGCAAGATATTTTCTGAGCATAGCTGACTGTAATCGGATAGAAATTATGGTTGCAACTGTGCATTTGTTTGACCTTTTTATTGAAAAATGACTTACTTTTTACCCCTACACGATCGAGTTTCAAATTCTTACTAGAGTGTTATACTCAGAAAGTTAAATGGTAATCAGAAGTTATATTGAGCCCTTATCAATATACATGTAGCGAACCATAGATTAACGGAAACGGGCGACTGTGACTCGAACTTTTTTCTGAGCATTCGGCTCGATTAAACTAAATAATAAAATGTCTTAACTTGAGAAAACTGATAAGAACTAAAAACAGCAACAACAATATCATGAAAACTACTTTGGAAGGAAATAACAAACGTTGCAGAGAAAGGAATGTTACATAGTTGTCATTAGCAAGCTTTCAGCAACTGTAGATTATTTCAATACGAAACATTATGGAAATCAACCTGAATACTCTAAACGAGTTTGTGTTCGCTTGTCGGATATTTGTGTCAGAGATTTAAATAAGACTGAATTTTATATTATAAGCAAAACAAACAAAACCAAGCTAATCAGATACATGAGCGATCAAAAACATTTGTTCTGAGCTCTACTCAGCCAAACCCCCCAAACCAAAAAATTAAATAAGATATACACACAATAGTTTAAACGTATTTAATTTTGTGATTAGATATACCTATCTTAATAAGGAAACTGGAAATGGCTATGTGTAGTTAATGCATCCTAAAATGGTTTGCTCCTAACCGTTTTAAAACGATAGCCCATTAGGTTGTCATTTTTTAATAAATAAATAAATCATAATATAAACCATTAACCTCTTTTCCGTCTATGTTTGACTGAGTGGGGGCTGTGTTTCTGAATGAGGTTATTCCTGATATGCATATTTCACTTTTTTATTTCCCTGTACATGGTAATCTACGTCTCATACCATCATTAGTACCAGTATTAAATGTCGATGTCGGCCAAATGTCAATTATATATTCCCATGCTATATTGCAATAAAATAACGTAATAGGATTCTACGAAGCATAAACCATCAGATGTTTTCCATAGGTTTGAAAAACAGTCAGTCCCTGGCAAAATGGCGTTTAGGCCAAAACTATTACAATATTTGTTCACGTCTTTTTAAAAATAAAGTTTTGATTTTGTCTCCATCAAATCTCTGGATTAAGTGGTTTAAAAGGTGCTATTGCGAATGCAAAGGCACAAAATTAAAACACATTTGAACTTGAAGGTTTTTTTCATGCAAAAATATCGTGTACAGTACAACGCCACTTAAGCTGCATTGCCAAACCATTTAGTCTAAATACATATTTTTAGAATACATTTATGCTTCAACAGTTGAAGGAGGTTTTGTTTCAATTACGCAAATTAGGTTACCATGCCAGCTAAACGGATCGAAAATTAATATTGTGGCACTCTAATTCAGTGCGAGTGTTTGTTTATTACCCATGATGCTCTCATCTGACATGACCATCAGCTGCTAGATTGTAGCTTAGAAGTACCGATATCTTAATGCTGGTTAGCCTCGCATGTCAGAAAAAGCAAATCCAAACGTTGAACAGGTATTTTAACTCAGTGGTGCCGCCCGTACGCCATAACAACTACATCTCACACAGTAGGATCACTCATCTGCCCTTTAATATCATCAGCATTCGTGCTAGGCTAAATGCCAAATGTTGTCATAGTGATTTTGTAATTATTGCTTTTATTCAAAGACATGTAAAGCATTGATTTTTTAAACCACTTAAACCACAAAAACAGCAAAAAATAAATAAAACAACAAAAAAACAAACCAAGCAAATTCATACATAAGAACATAAAAAATATAGCTGTAAGGTGCTCCAAACATAGTCAAATTGTTACAAACCTAAGAAAACAAACATTATCCTAAATTGTCCGCACACAACACTTGGAAGGTTTCCCAGATTATTTTCTTGATTCTTTGACAGTCAACATTTTTCAGATTGTAGTTTTCTGTCTTTGTAAATTCCAAAAGCTGTTTTTAAAGCGAGTATGAGTTGAACATAAATTCATTTTACGTTTATAAAACATAAATATGTTGTTTAATACAAAATAATAAAATTTAGAACTATCAAAAATAATTCGTTAAGGTCTCAGTTATCACGGAACATCCTATGACCTATATCTATTAAGCGTTGATTTCAGTTTTAAAAAATGATTTTTCTGCTGTTGTTTCAAAAAAATTATGTGATGATAAGAATTGTGCATATTACCGCACGACATTTTACGATCAAAAGACAGTACTAATCAGGATGTATAACCCAAGGGCGGAACAGTAGGATTGTGGAAATTGCTATCTTATTTTAATGACATTTGTGCATATTTTAAAATTTGGCAATTATATTTTAAAATAAATTAACTAACTGACATCCCCAGATGTATGTTTCCACTCTACGAAAGCCCTTTGATGATTATTTTTCTCATTTTTTTTTAATTTTTGCATAATCATCAAACCATCCTCAAATCCCGCATTCTCTAAAAGACTGATATTATTTTTGTTCAGCTGCCTTCCTTTCTACATCGAGCACATTATTTATTGCTTTATTCCCTACAGACATGTCTATGAATCAAATGTCCAAAAAAGAAATTTTCTTTTGGTCGAGTCATTGATTTCTATTCTACCATTATTATAAGCAACAATGAATCAATGGGTCTGTTCCGTAGCGAGAAATCATTTGATTCTGTTACGGACACAATTTATTATGCGATAATAACAGTGAAAGCATTTCCACATAGCGTAAAAAACGCTAATACAATTATAAAAGAGAACGATTGTGTGTCTGGTTTTCATCTCAGTCTCTCTTTTATTGGCGATGATTTCTGTTGCTTGCGGCGATTCATATTGGTAAGGCGGAAGTTACAAACCTCGGGTTGCTTGACGGTCACTGACTCCAACCCAGCTATCATGTAAAACAAATTGCAAATGCGTCTTATTACAACTTTAAGCCTATGTCGAATCGTCTTTTTCGACGTTTTGGATGTGAATTAGAAATTAATTAATCACATTTTCTCTGAATGTCTCAACAAATTCTTTCAATTTTGCAGAGAGATGAGAATTAAGAGTCATTGATGTCAATATTGGATGATTTTATGTTTATGTCTCCTTTTATTGATGTATTTCTTTAATTAACACCATGATATTTTGATATCTATAAACACAACCGTATCAGATTGGTGGCTAAATGAATACTTCCATTCGCCGGAAAGTTTAATTACCTATTCGCCAAGTAATCATCGAGTATACGCATCAGGTGTCAATACACTTACCCAAAATTCTAATTGGTCATCAATTGTATATGTTTTCAATGTATGGTAGTTAGATTTTTTCTCTATGTCAAGAGAGGTTGTGAAACGAACTGTTTTGTCTTGGAATCAATTACCAAATGTCTCTTTAATCTTTATTGATTGTTTTTTAAATGAATCCAATACCACTTACTTACACCGCATGGTCAAAATAAGAACAGTCTTTAATTGAAAGGGAGATCATTGTAAAATCGGGTACTTTAAAGCGGCATTACTTCAATTTAACCCGCTCTTGTATGAAATATTACATGTATTTGGAGCTATAGGCACAATTTTGCAGCATTAGTTGGGGCTAATAAAATTTTAATTTACTAAAATAAATTTGGTCCGCGCGACTAAAAGCGAAAGTAGGATTTCCGAAACGTCACAGAAATCGAGATCGCGCATGAAGTGGTCTCTTCGTCGGTGCTAAATATAGCTCTATTATATTTAGCTCTTAAAAGTTCGTTAACGATAATTTAACAACATTGAAAATCCCGTCTATAAGAAAGAATTCGATCGGACCTTTTGTGTTCTGTTAGAGAGTTTATATATTGAAGTCTGTATGGACAAATATGATTTTCAATAACAGTTCTTACTTAAGTTTAGGGCTGTGGCTTTAAAGGGATTTATTTAAACAAAACTGCTTCGAATTAATATCATTATTTGTTTTTCTACTTAGGTGGGATCCAATTAAAACATAACAAACGATTTAGAGCGATTCGTTGGTTGCATGACAATAAATTGAAGGAAATGCATTTTTAGCAAAATTGAGGATAAACTCTCGCCAAAATGTTCCAAAATCAATTACTAGTATTACATGGTTAAAGCTTAAATTGAAGACAGCTGTTGGGAACTGATCACAAATAAAGAGCTTAGTTAATTTCTCTCTTATGACAAATCACGGACAAAAAGTGACCAATAAGAACTTTAGGTGAGTGTATATGTAAATTTGTTGAAATAAGGGTACACAGGTATTGACATACGTACAAATGCCAACCGATACAGATGTCATTGGGTGATTCCAAGGTTACTTCCATACAGAAAAATGTCGATATTTTCGCAAATATTTAAACTGCTAGCAACAATTCAAGAAGTCAAGCGTTTATTTTGTGGAACAAATTATATACATCGCTTTACAATAAACAAAGACTAAAACCAGCCTTACTTGACAAAATAGTCATGAAAGACGTTAATAGACGAATGAATGACTTAATAATAGGTGAAATTGAATGCGCTATCTATTAAAAAGACGTATATAGCCTTCACAGATTACCTTAAGGTAATATTTTGCTGTTAATCCGTATACCAATACTGCATTTAGAAATAGAAAAAGACAGTAAATATATCTCATAGCAGCCATGCATCCTTAGCAGGATCAATTAACTAATTAAAGCCATTTGAAAAGTTTTTGCTGACAAATATGCCAACCGAACGCATGCATACCTCCGTTTACAAATACAGATTTTACTTTCAGGGGGGGGGGGGGGGGCTTAAAACATGTTTCTTTATACCAAAGCTATTCATTATATTTTAAGAAAATATTATTAAAGCTATTTAAATACAACACACATATATCATTCTAGTTGTAAACTTGTCCAAGCTCCAGACATTGATCAAAAGAGAACTAAATTCTTGTACCATCTTTTATTGGTTACGTCTTGATCGATTCTAGTTCAATCGTTCGTCTTTGAAGTATTGCCCCACAGGAATGATAGATTGCTTTATTGGACGTATTTCATTTCTTTGATAAGAAACAAGATTAGTTTTATAGATCTTGTCTGATAGTGTCATATTGTTATGAGTGTCCTGCAAGATAGGTCGCACCTTTTTCTCTCTTTTTATTCAAAGAATAACCTACTTTCTTTGATTGTAATAGCCGTTCAGTATGGTATTAATAACTATTGCACTTCTTGTGATAAAATATATACGCATTTAACTTGGCTTTGAACAATGAATAATCGGTGTCCAGTACACTTTCACACAACACTTCAACAATGCATATGTAATGTGTTTTAATATATCTTCAAGAATAAAAGTCTTCAAGTTGATGACAGAGTTAGCAAAATTGACTCTGTAATATTGTCGTATTTTCGACCTCAATGTTCTGTTGTTTTGTGTCATAATATAACAGTTTTAACAAATTATGTGAATTACAACAAAATAAAAGAGTAATTGGAACACGGTTTTTCATTTTACTTCAACCCAAAGTTATATAATAAAAAGTGCTTCTTTGTATTCTATTAAAATCATAAAATTTATCACGAAAACGAAATATATATATGGACACGGGTAAAGATTATTTACGTATTTTGCAATTGTCAAATGACATTTATCAACATCATATGGCTCATTACGTAACACTTGTAAAAACAGTGTTTTGTGCCAATCAAATCGCTGCGTGGAGGTTGTTGTTTCCGAAGTGTTGGGCATGGTGCTTCTACGACAAAATACGGAGAAGTTCGTTCTATTTTTTGTGGGTAGTTGAAAAAAAAAACGCATCTAACAATAGTGATGAAACATATGCAGCTATTTCAATAATAATCTGCTCCAATAATGCTCATTGAGGTCACTTTTGGATGACCTAGCAATTAAACAGCGCTTTTAGTCAACCTAGGGAACAATTATTAAGACGTTTTGAAATATCGTAACATGACCTTTATTAAAGCAGTCAGGAAATCTATTGTAATTTCGTTCAAACCCGGATTATAGTGACCCTTAAAATATTGTTAGTATATTGTTTAAAGGTATTAAAAAATGTAATAAACTCTTTTTTATATCGCCCGATTTTCTTGTGTGTGTTATTATGCCATAAATTGTGTCAGTTTAGTATTCGTAGCTATGAATGTTGTCCGAAGGCATGTAAAGGTGCGATGTTAATCTTTTCTGAACAATATGCTTCCGTATGCTCCGACTGATTTTCCATTCGTCTTGTTTTACGCATCAAAACAAGCTTTGTTTGACAATTCCCAGAAGAAGTTTCTGTGAATTGATTTCTTGAATGAAGGTTTTCTGCAGATGAGATTGCCACAATGATTGTGGTCGACCATCATTTACGTCATAGATGGGTGAAACCAGGAAGTTTTAGAATAGAAATAGTTTTGACCGCAGTCAAAGGCTAAGGGGACTTTGACACAGGGTGTGCTGAACATTATTTGTCAGGAAGTAAGCAAACTAACATCTGTACATTTCAGCAAATCGTCGCTTAGTTTTCATACATATTTAAAACAGCAACATAAAACTATATTTTTCCGAACTATATTTACTAAGAAGAAAATATGTTTTCTTACGCTTTAATCAAAATATCAATATATATCAATATAATTGACATCGTCGCATTGGTTTTGCAAAGTTAAATATATTTATTTTTACATCTTTATAGAAACAAGTGCAAGTTCGTAATGTAACGAAAATACTGTTTCACACGCGTCCATTATCTATTTAAATTATCTTGGGACTAATTGTATAGAGTAAATGTTATTTTAAAATTGTAAGTTAAGAAACACCGTGGGAAGAGGAGAAGCTAGTTCAAGAAATTTGAGGAGAAGAAACATAACAAGCAAACTCAAAATAAAATAAGAACGCACTAAACTTCCCAAGAATAAAAGAACAACAATACAGCATCATCATCATCAATAACAAAAAACCAACAACAAGATAATTCCTCTATTCTGTTTTCTGTTTTATTTATATGTTCATTTGATTATTTACTCAAAATTGTTGTAAGAAAGTTTCTACATTATAAACATTATTACGTCTCTATATCTGATGGTTTTATTTTACAATATTATAGGTTATGTTATATTCTTTCTAAATATGCCGTTATATTTATATTTGGGGCTTAATAGACACAATTACATGTAAACAAGGAAGTTTCATTTTCTACTTAAACTGCATACAAATGAACTGAATTACTGTTACATATCGCGTTCACAATATAAATGCAATGTATTATCATCCATGGCTATAGGAGGTCATCAATTTATGTTAATGCTTTATCTTCTAACAAATAAGAAAACTTTTACGATTCGATTTCCCTTATTCCTTCGCGATCAAAAATTTCTTAATAAAGATGGGTGGTTTCAATATCCCAGCCAATATAAATTTGGATATTGTTCAATCATCCCCAAGGATATACTTCCTGCTTTTTAAATTTGCCTTTGGCATTGTCTGTGATATGTAGGATTTATATTCTAAGATTCCCTCTCAAAATTCTATTTTGTTTAGTTCCGCCCATTGTTTTCTCGTTTAGGGCAAACCCATTCTTTTATCTGGGGACCATACACCGCTGAACATGGAATGGTATTAATCTGAAAATACCGCAATGATGGTTCCATGTTCATCGCCATATGCATACCATCGTTTGGGATGGATCAAAATTGTACTGTTTATTGGTGTGAATATTGAGTTGCGCTCAACCCGGGGCTAGGTGGCGTGGGCAGTTATACACATTTCCATTGCTGCCCATGAACAGACTCAATCAAACCGAGCCTGCAATATTTTCATATTTGTCGTGTTCGAGGGTCTTCAAAGTTCCCTTTTCGTCTATTTTAATATGCATTATATAACAACATGAACGATTTGATATCCCTCATTCCTTTGCGATCAATAATGTCTTATATGCCTTGTTTTTTATTCTAAACATGGCAACTTGACAACTTTAACGAATCCTTATCCCTCATTTCTCCGAAGTCAGTAATGTCTTATATGCGTTGTCTTATACCGAAAATGACAACATGACCGATTCCATATCCAGCATTTTTGTAGTGACCAATGCTTACTAACATACTGTATATTCTATTAAATATGACAACTTAAACGAATTCATATCTCTCATTCTCTAGCGAGAAATCGTTGTAAATATGTTTTATCTTTCACTAAATATGACAGCTTTGACGGCAGAAAGCTAATGTACGATGTAAGCTAAGGATATAAGAAATATTCTAATACAATTGTTATTTATTACCCACTGATCGTAATTATCAACCTTGATTAAAGCATGACCGCCTGTATTCCTTAAGTCAAGCCATTGTTCAGTTTTGACGTTGTAAACCGTTTGTGTTCTCAGTTAATAAATGGTCCAGAATATTTCATGTAAAAGATTATTAGTAAAATGATAAAAAAAAACGTTCTTAAGTTGTCAGGCCCCTCGTGATATCTGTCCATCTAAACTCCGCGAATGAACTACGACGATATATCACGAAATGCGGCCTGTGCTGAAGATTATAAACGCCATATAAATCAGATGCTTGTGATTTGAGACTGGTTTCCATTCTCAGTTTTAAGCTGCTTGGAGCCTGACATATTGAAGCAGTTGGATATCATAACTCAAACTGCAAAATCGCATTTTAATTTATATTGATTTAAACATGGAATTACCGATCATTTCATTTTTCCTGGGTTTTCCATTTCTGATGACCAGCCAATGTGCAATCGTTTTAGGCATAAAATTGTACAAACCGTATAATGATATTTAATGATTCGTTCATCTCTTTCAGTGAAATGTCTTTTCTTGGATATTGTTCATTTTTCGTCAGAACAGAAGCCCAAGCATACATTACCGCAAACAGAAATACTATATAAATCATAAACCTTACGCAAGTTAAAATCAATCTCGTGAAAGTGCATGGCAGAATTGACCTGCATGCACAAAGACAACATAAGCGTCTGTGTTTCTGTATCAAAAGTCTATAAACGGAAATATCTGTGTCTGACAACAGCTACTATAGAAATCTACACATACTTTTGCCAAAATGACATAAACTACTTGTGAAAATATGGAATCACTCCAGAGAGCTATTTCAAAGAAAACTGACACTAAAACAACATTCTGAATGAAGGGCATTTCGACTGAGTGTGTTTGTGCCTTAAAGCTCATACTGACTGATTGTGGCATCTTGATCGATTCCATGTCTATATATTTTCCACGAAATACTGTTCGATGTCTGATATGGATTGCTTTGCCAAAATTAATTATATTAGATGAAAAGAGTGTTTTTAAAATAATGATTTTTGTAGATATAACACATTATTCAGACGGCTTAATATCTCGCTGTGATAGCTTATAATGTCTATATAACACAATCATGTTAATCAGGATTCGGCACGTTTGAATTTTATGAACATGTAAAAGTAAGCAAGTAAAATATTAAAAGTTGAACGTGAGATCAGACCGTTGCTAAATTATCTGAATGCGCAAGCATAGGGGCATCTAAGACTTCAAATACCAAAAACGACAAAATATTTAAATGTTTAATGTTCGGTTTGATTTAAATGTTAAAATGTATGAAAAGGGAACTTTGAAAGCCATCGAACACGACAAATACGAAATTATTGCAGGCTCCGTTTGATTGAGCCTGTTCATGGACAGTAATGGAAATGCATAACGTGCAGAAAGGAATTGCACATTACTGACAACACCGTTAGTTAATAGCAACGGTTATCAACACAAGCATACAGCACTGCTTCTGATCCATCTCAACGATGGTTTACAGATCGCAGGGATGAATGTAATATGTTCAGACTGATACCATTCCATGATCAACGGCGTAAGGTCCCCTTATATAGGAATGGGCGGAAATAAATAGAATAGAAGTTCGATAGGGGATCTGAGAACATAACTCGTAAATTTCAAATAAAACTCCAGGAGATATATCAATGTAATTATCGAACAATACGCGACCCATTACTGGCTGCAACATGTAAAACCCCGACGGAATATTGAAAAAAATGTCTTTTGTAGGAGTACTACACACAAACATAAATAACATAAAGACCATGGACCTTCAAACTATAACAGTCTATTCCCATTTCCAATGATTTTATTTCTTTCTATTGTTCATGGGCTTATCATACCCAAATTATTGAGACTAGGATATTGGGCATAGTGACTCTATGCAATAGGTTTTAGGCTTTTGACACTGAGGTATGTAGTGATAAGTAGGCCTATATTAAACTCCCCCCCCCCCCCCCCCGCCGAGTCTTTTGGATACAAACCTTGCCCATACTCTTCTTGGATCAGCAAGATATGCGCAACATGTTTTGCAATGGATCAAAATATATTTCACCTGCGAATAATCAGTTAATCTTCATTAACTCTTATTGTGTATAAGGACTGTGTGCTGTAAATCGTGTAAATCCACATTCACCATTGATTACGAACTCTATATTATAACCTGTTATCTGATCTATGTCACATCGGCTGGCTGTGGCTTTAAACATTCCCTTTTCATCTATATTTTTACCAATACTATCAATCATTTGGAGTAATTAACATAATCATTGTACGTAGAATATAGTATTTTTGATTTTTTTTCAATAGGTCTTTCGCCGTATTTACACGATGATGAAACATAACAAGATGCTACCTTAATTAGAGTTTATTTTCGATCCTAGAAACGTGATCAATTGAAATTTATTTGTATTAACGTTGACTGTATGTGACAGTTTGATCGATTCACTACCCATCCGTCTTCCAAACGGAATTGCATGTGATAGATTGCTTTGTCAAAATGTGTTGATTTCTATAAAGAATTGGAATGCAAATTTGTAAATGACTTGATAATAAAAACATGGCATTTTTTTATTTCGAGAACTAGATATGGCTTCTTCTTTTGATTGTCTTCAATCTACATGAATGTGTATCTGCGTTTGTTTTTAAATAAATAGTTTTCAACTCAATAACGAACCTACATATATAACAGCAATGCTTCAGTCTGATGAAATATGAGCCGCCTTGCTTCGGTGAAGTATTAGCGTGTTCGGAGTTACAAGGCAAGGAGCTGACGCCGTAGGATGCGAGTTTGATTCCCAGCATGAGCAATATCATTTTTATTTTATAAAAATACTCCGATCTACCTTTGAGTTTTAATTCTGAGAATATATGTTGTTCTTGGAAAGAATAGTAACTACTTGTACGAACAATTTACAAGTTTTAATATTATTAATAATAATGACAATTCTTCTGATTAAACTTGTATCTGCTTTTAAAGTTAATTTGAAAAAAAAACATTGTTGTTTTTCATAAGTTATATATATCCTTTTTTATTTGGCTTGACAATACCATAATGTTTCTATACTTTATACCTCTGTGAGCATTGGATGCAACATTGTCTAGTTTATCGGTGGTTGGAGCTAATTCACTTAACAAACATGTCCTTGTTTTAGTAGATATGAGGACCTGTTTGGAGAAAGTGTGAGATCGGTGCACATAAGAACCTGCTGACCGTTCCAAGGCGGTTACCCCTTCGGGTTCTGTTTTTCGTTGTTTGTGGTGTCTTATTTGAAATTCATTTCCATTTCTTACTCGCTGCTTTTTGGCTTTATGGAGAGGCTGTGATTTCTGAGTGTGGCTATTCCTGACACGCATGTTTTTGTCTGTAGGTATGAGGAGTTAATTCATTAAAGGCCAGGTCCTAAGGTTTTAAAACTGAGAATGGAAACCAGTCTCAAATCTCAATGATCTGATTGGCTGAAATGGCGAATGGTCGCCGTTTCAGCCAATCAGATGCTTGAGATTCGAGACTGGTTTCTAAACTCAGTTTTATAACCTTCAATACAAATTCTATTCTTGGTACTATCTAGTGCTTTATTGGCATACTGTACTAACTACAGTTTTTTCCATTTACATGGTTATGAAAATTAAAAAACTGAATATAGCTTCTTCTCAATCTTTTAATTAAAATGTACTAAATATGTTTGAAAAAGGCTTAGGGAAATATCGTGTTCTCTTGAATTAAAAAGGAAAGGTTAAAATTGCCGTCCTATCTTTAGATAGCAATTAGTAATAGTCTATTCATGCGGAAAATAGTGAAGATATTTTTATCACATTGCGTTAAAAGTTTCTATAATACCTGTTTTTAAATGTTCACGAATTTCGTTTATTTTAAGAGTAAACATTTTCATTTACTAAAGATTTTCAAAAATTGAAACATGAACGTTCTAGTAGATCTTATTTGGGTCACAGGGCAAGGTATCTTCGGTAGTATTTTTGGATATTTTAATTGATACTATCTTTGGAAAGAACTAAGACCAGAGAAAATAAATTATTAGTTTCTCATCCGGATTTAGGGAAAAAAGGGGCGGGTGGGCACTTTTTAATTTTTATTTTTTATTAACGAAGAAGGTATTTCGGGATGGTCTAAAATCCGTTCTGTACGGAATAGAATATGTTTTGATTTTTTTACCAATAAATTTTTTTTCGGGCGGGTGGTTTTGGACAGGGGCGGGCGGGGATGAGAATCTAAAATATTTTTTCTCTGGCCTAACAATTATTTTATTTTTCCTTTTATACCTTTTATGTAAATTCCATCAAGAGCACGGATGCAATGATAATAATGTTATTTTACCGCGGAAGGCATAACAAGCAATGTCGTCTGCCAACTTTATGACGATAGTTCAAGAATTGACGTCAACTGTGGACACGTATTCCCATGACGCGCCCCATTTGACAGCGTTTGATACCCTGGTGCATTCAATAACTGATTTCTTCATGCATTTTAAAGAAAACGCTCAATCGTCTGGGGTTGAAATCAATACGCTTGCAATTGTAACTACAGCTGCCTGCGCACCAAAGCAGCAAATAGTTTTCTCAGATCAATGTACACAATCAGTCTCTTAGAAAAGATAAAAAAAATAATCCAGAACAAAGCTAGTACATATAAACTCAGGATATGAAACTTAATTAGTGTGTACTCAGATCGGGATACAAATAGAAAAATATTAACGCAAACACCAAAAAGTCAACTTCAGAGCCCAAGATCATAAAACTGAAATTAAAGACGAATATCAAATCTCAAGCATCTGATTGGCTGAAATGGCGATAAGTCTCCATTTCAGCCAGGCAGATGCTTTAGGGGTGAGACTGGTCTCAAATTTCAGTTTTATGATTTGGGGTCTAAGGTTAAGATACAAGCTGCAACTGTGTTACTATACACTCAGATGCCCAACTTGACCAGAGCATTTTATCCAGATCAGCATTCAAACAACGCTGTTTCATATTGAGGTTGTCTGTCATAAGTCACCATGACCTGATAACTTAATGGACAGAACCATATTTTTCCCAGTCATGCATAATCATACTTGTTTCTACAGGCATCCTTATAAGTTTACACATTCAACTTCTATTACATTTACTAATTTCATTCTTTAATTCATCGCTGTATCTTCTACCACAAAGAACGAATAACTGGAATGTCGTGTGTTGTAGCAAAAGGGAGACAAGTCTTAAAGAAAGATTTGCTTAGAATGGTTACGTTGGTGTTTCTTGTTTATTGCGTCCTTACATAAGAGAGACAACTGCAAAAAATTGTTATACCTTTAATAGACACCATTCAAATTGCAATTAATATAATTTAGAAAAAAGTAGAATAGCAGATTCTATGCACCAACAGTTTCAACAATTTAATTGGGGTAGTAAAAAAAATGTTGTGTCGCTCATAGAAAATTAATTGGAACAGAACTAAAGAACTTACAAATTGTCATGTTTGACTGCATCATTAGTAGACTGTAGCGCACCTGCATGGGTCTTGGAAAATGATGCTGAACCGGTTGTCCAAACAGAAGCTGAAGGACACGTTCCACGTCTGAAAATATATGCAATCTTTTCATTATTGATATTATATCAAGTACATAGAGGATATTTGTTTTTACCAGTGTAAGATAGAAATATATTTCACCGAGTGAGCTCTGGAACTCGTATTTTCACGAGTGGCAAAACCACGAGTGAAAATATATAATTCCGGAGTTCTCGAGTTAAATATATTTCTATCTTTCACCGGTAAAAACACTTTTTTTTTATTTTGTGCTTTTAGAGCAAAATTTGCGTGAATTTGACAGAAAAGTTGCACCCAAACCGCTTGATTATGACGTGGCGTCACGACGTCAAATTTACAAATTTGAGCCCGTTTTCTAAACGTTCTCATTTGGTATGTTATATGCGTTTAGGTACAAACGTGAAAAAATCAGTGAAATTAAAAATGATATTCCACTGTTTGAAAACACCGGGAAAATTCTATAATTCACTGGAAAGCATAAAATAAATGATAATTATGTTATTGTTTTGAATAATACTCGTATATAGGTAAACGCGTGCAATTTAATCTAGATCTACATAAATTGTAAAATCTGTGTGAAATGTCGTGAAAATTTGAGTGAAACAGTGAATTACAAATATAAGAAAGGCGACATTCTACAAATATAAGAAAGGCAACATTCAGAAACTACATACTTACAAGAGAATTACAAGGTTACACATGCATGTGATTATAACTTCCATAGTAGTTATGTGATCAGTTTATCAATGTGATGTCATGATTATTTATTTGTGATAGGAAGGGGCAGAATTCGAAACTGGTATTGGGAGGTGTTCATAATAGAGCTGTGGCAATTATTTGTGTTGGCCAATCAAAGGTAGTAAGTATATAGGTTTGTTATTTGTTGTTTCCTGTATATGGCGTGCCCTATTACGTATGTACATATTTGTCATAGATTATTTTAGTAAATATAATATTCTAAGCATTATTTTGCACTTTGATTAAGCAAACTGTTAATAAAAAGGAATCTATATCCAAGCGATAGTAAAAAGTCAAACAAATGAATTAGTTTTTCGGATTATTTCTTTCAAAAAGATGTTGCGAGAGTGCGAATATATTTTTTGAATTTTATATCTAATGCAAAATTGGGGTAAAAATCTGCACGCACTAACACGAATTATGTTAATATTATTGTTATTCCGACGTTTCGATTTAAATAATCTTCATCAGGGAATAACAACAGTAATTTACGTGACGTCGTCAAAACGCCACTTTGACACTTTGAAAATATCTTATTGCACAAACTTTTACAAGCGGTAAAGGTTTTCATAATAGTTCTCAAATTTCGTAATTTCATGGGTTGCGCTTTTTTTCGCAATTATATCGTCTTTTATGTGCTTGCTAACTTGTTATGCACATTTGAGCACTGATGATTGTAGACGCAAAGTTAGACATCAGGCTATCACAAATGCTCACCGCCAACTATACAGCATTTACGAGACAATTTAAACACTGCGACTTTTTTATAGTCAGAATATTAAAATTTATTTGGATTTATGAAACAATCAATTTGATTTTTTACAAAGTAAGTACAAGGTCTCTGCAGCCGCCCCCTCCCTGATGCAAAATATTTCACAATCGCATAAAAGCTAAACTTTATTACACTTGTATGATCAGAAATTGTATTAATATCTGACAAGTTCTTAGTGACTTGCGAACCAGTTCCATATTGTTCGAAGACGTTTGATATATAAATGAGTCTCTTAAGGTCCACCTTGACTTATTATACCAAAAAGAAGAGATTATAGGGCGCGTCACGGGAAAAGGTACCTTTAAACAGTTAACGTCAATCTTTGAAATGTAGTTAATTTGAGCAGACGACATTATTTATTATGCATATTGCGGTAAAAATACCATTTTATTGTCGAAATGTGTGACAAAATCACAGTTTAGTTATAAGAAATTGATTTATAGTAGTAAGTTCTTTTTAAATTTAGCAAAAAACTAAAATATCACTAAAAACAACCGAAAATACCTTTCCCGTGACGTGCCCCATATACAAAGGACCAAGCCATTAAGTCTACAAGGAAGACATAAAACACAAAAGAACATATCAAGCACAAACAAATCACACTCAGCTACCCACTGTTTTGTACACAACGTTGAAACGAACAATCACATAAAAGACATTGCAAGCTTAAATACTTCAAAGTGCGAATTTCTAAGATCTTTTAATCCAGCCAAAAACCCACAAACATTAATCTGAAATGACTCGGGCATTGCCATTAACCATTAACCACAAAACATTAATATCTCAAACTTATGTTAGGGCAATTTGAAACTTGAGATATCTTCAATATATAACCGTTATTTACTCCCTAGCTAAGACTTGAACACTGAGCAATTTATCAAACCTATTGATACTTCAAGAAGTCAACGTCTCCCCTATGACTTTAGCAATTGGTCTGCAGGGAATCGCGAAGAAAAAAAGGCGACTAGTAAAGGAAGAAAATTATTACACAATAGTTATTCATATTAAAAGATCTATGTATAATATTTGGTTTTAATGGATACTGACACCAGGAGTAATTTCAGTCACCATTAAGGGGTTCCAAATTTGCAAATGGCATTGTTAGCTTCCCTTAAGATTGCTCGCATCAATAAAATATGTAAACAAAATAAAAGTCCTATAATAATAGATCGTGGACTTGAAGTATTTAAGCCAATTACAGACAAAAAATGATTTTCAGTGACTGTTTAACACAGATGCAGAGACTGACTAATTTGCACGGGTAGAATTTAGCAGACGACATACTAAACAGACAGTTTTTAGTAAATTATATTGTCTTTTTGTCTTTTTTCACAATACTTACTTTACAGCAATTCGAAAGAATGATATTTTGGAGCAAAAGTGATACATGTTACGACCAGGAATAGAACAGATCGAATGGTTGAAGGCTGATAAGCAAGAACGTAGAACGATATAGTAATCACGTAGGTTGTGTTTCTTAAGGAATTTGTTGATATTGATTGTCTTCATGAATTAACTAAAGAAAATTACATTTTCTTAGAATTTGTGTAATCAAATCTCCATAAAACAGGGAGTGTGAAATAGCCTCAAGAAATGTTTCTTATCTTCAATTACACGTACGTTTTCCCCTTAAGCTTGCAAACATCGATAAAGCTTGCAAACAGTCAGTTTTTCATTATACGGGTAACTATGTTTCAACATTTATCTACAAAATAATAAGTTTTTGTGATATCTTCGAAATGTTTTACAACCGCTAGATAAACAACCAAGTTATGAAACTAAAATAAGGTCATAAGATGGTACTCGTAAGAAATAACCAGAATCTAAATAGTAAAATTTAATTTAATTAATTAAAAAGTAAACGATATTTCTTTGTTTCAAATAAGTATCTATTTTATTTCATAATTATTAAACACGAGTGAACATGTTAGTTTGTGTTGTTCACAAGCGATTAATGATAAATATTACACTGAACTAACTGAAACAAACACTTTTTTTCTTTTTATGTTGTGTTTTTATTTTCTTACAAGTCTGAAAAATTAAAATAGCATTGGCTCGGTAGCAACAAATGGCATCATAAAACTTTGTTTAATAACGCTCCAAATATGTTGAACTTCGATTTTTCATTCGCCTTGTTTTCGTAAGAGAAGGTTTCGAGATTAAGTAGTTAAGTTGCGCAATTCTATGTAAGTTTATATGCTAAAATATAATCTATAGGACGATTGCGGTTGACTTCTGTCAAAATATGGGGCGCGTCATGGGAAAAGGTTCCTTCGGACAGTTGACGCCAATCCTTGAAATGACGTCATAAAATTGAGCAGACGAAATCAATTATTATGCATTTCGCGTAAAAAATATCATTTTATTGTCAAAATGTTTAATTAAAACACTTGTTAGCTATGACAAACTTAAAAATAGTTTTAAGTTCTTTCTAAATACAGTAACAACTAAAATGTTACAAAATATGACCGAAGGTACCTTTTCCCGTGGCGCGCCCCATATGAACTAGTTAATAAGAATAAACTTGATTTAGACATGTTATATGTTTATATCAACATATGATCAACATACAACGAGTAAAACCCTTGCACTTTAGATATTTACTTTCTGAAGTTTGAGATAAAAAAAAACAAAGCATAAAATAAATAATCAGAGAATTAATGCAGTCTACTATTGATGTCCTTCAAAATGGAAGTGTTTTTCTGTTTAGACCAATGAACAGGAAGTACACTGTGTGCAACATTATATATATTTAGCCCACATATACAAACAAAAGGTAAACCGCTTTTTTTTCTCATTAACAATATTTACATTAGTTAGAAGGTTAACTCCAAAATTAATGTTTATGTTTTCTGTATTCAGCGTTTCTCTGGAACTTCATCAGGAATAATAAACAATATATACAGGAAATAAGAACAGAGAAAATAGTCGGCGTTTCGTCATCGTGCGTTTTATAGTTAAGAATAATGTGTTTTCCTAAATAACAGTCTAGAAACGAGTATTGTTGGGGTGTTTTACATGGTGCTCATATCAGTTGAAATACTATCAGTGTAAGACGCTTCTATGAATTTATTTATTTGTCATAGTTACTATACTTACCATCTTAAGGTAAAAGGGCGTTACTTTAAAGTTTAAACTTAAGCTTTACTGTTCTGAGTAAATTTATTTTAAAGGACAACAAAATCCTGAAAGATAAAGCAAAAGGTACACACTGAGTGTTTTTAACCCCAAACGATGATGTAATATCGAATGGTTTTGCCAATACACTAGTAAAAGAGAAATTTATATTGATACCAGGTTTGAGGTAATATGTGGTATATACAGAATTCATAAACATGTTTTAAAATACTATTCTACAGGTTAAAATTTTGTTTGGTTCTTTATAGCTTTAGAAATCTTCAGGATACCTAGAACTAGGATAATTTGTTTACGTCTTTGAATTAAGCTATTAAAAGTATGCTTTAATTGATACCAAAAATAATCATCTCCCACTACTATGAATAAATCATCTTTTTTCGTTTCTATTGAGCCAATAAATCAAAACTTCCATAACAGCTATGAAATATTCTTCGATCAGCTGTCAAAGAACTCCTGACTTTCTTCCTTAATTTTGTCTGCATAAATCATTAACCATCAATAGCAGTTTACTTTTATATTATACTACATCATACGATATGATATGATGTTTACATTTTAAATATTTGCCTTGCTTTGCTAAGCTTTGCTTTGCTATGTACATATTGATATCCTTTTCAACAATTAATCATCTGTGTTCCTTAAACAGTACCTTTAAAGCTAAATCCCTCCATAACCTTCCAAACGTTCCTATTTGGAAAACAAAAACAAACACTTTTCGGAAACACATAACGTTTGCAATAAACAACAGACCAAACACACATTCCGAAAACACATTAAAAGCATGGTTCACTTTAAACGAAAGCTAAATGTGCAGTAAAGAACTCGCTCTTATTCTAATACTTAAATAAATATCTTTTAAAGAATGTTTATGAGTTTCTCTCATAACAAAACTCAGGAAAACATAAAATGTTGAAAATAGAGGACTCGGATTAACTCCGTTCATTGATGAAGCCTTTCGTAATGAATGTGTTTAGTGCTCAAATTACAATAATGTTATGAAACGCAGAGGTATATAACATGAATAATTTTGACAATGACTTTTAAGAAAACGAAAAAGTAAACATAAAACCATTTAACTTTACGAATCGTCCTTGCAGCAACATGGTCCGGAAAGAATCTGAGGAAAATGCATAATAATAAATATACCCATGCATAGCAGTCGGAGAAAAATTCATTTAGATAAACCCAGACTTAGCAAATAAGCAAAGCATGTCAAGAACCAATCAAATATAGTTTCTTTAATGTCAGAATGGCTTCTCAAGAAGGACCAAAGCTAAAATGGGTCAATCTGGAATGCATAAACATTTAAATCAAGATAAGGTTAGCCGATCAATCTTGTATTCCGGGAAACAGCGCAGTTTTATTCGCATATCCGAGACAATATCAAACACTTGCCGACTTTTTTATTGACAAGGTCGGAACAATAATATGATCCGTCTCTCGAATAAGTTCGCGCGTTCATATTTTTTACGGAAAAAAACTGCAGATCGCACACAGATTTTCTGCAATCATTTTCAAGTAAATTTAGAACAAAACTCAACTTAATCACAATGATACCTCCATGTCCCATTAATATACAAGAGTGTGTAGTTTACTCCCAGTATCGGCAAAGGCGAAATTTCGAACCTGAAAAGCCTGTTTGTAGTGAACTAAGGTGCTTAGCAAACAACAGAATTAACTGTTGAATACAATTTCAAACAACAACAAAATAATTCAAAACTAAACAAATACCAAGGTGAGATAATTATCATTACAAAATGGAAACAAAAAGAGATACTGCATTTGGCCTTACACAACTGAATCGAATGTGCCGAGAAAGGAACATAAAAATAGTCGTTTTGCAGATGATGAACAGCGCGAAAAAGATCATAATTTTAGGTGTTCATTTATTTTCTAAAGAACTAAATTAAAAGGAGCGAAGTTTCTTAATATGACACATATTAGGATTTAATTATATTCTCATGACATTTTTGGGAAACATTTAATAACATAGTTTTATTTAATTTACCTCTTGTGTCTGTCTTTGGCCTTTATAAATCTTAGCCTAAGATAACGTTTACAATTTATTAATTTAATGACATGTATAGACAAAGAGTATTGGATTGTTTTGTTTGAATATTTACATTCCTATTGATTTTTTCGTTTAAAAAAATTCGGTTCATAGCGCGCTTTATGGATTTGCCAGCTCTCGCGTGCACGTCCAATCTGCATGAACCGCACCAAAATAAGAATCATTCCTTAATTAGTCCTCACTATTCCATCATTTGGGTCTCTTAATTCTGTTAAGAAATAAATCATAGGATAAGAGTCCAATTAATAGATGATAAAGGAATCTTAAAAGCTACTGAAGACCATAAATATCAAAAGATTGCAGGCTTGGTTTGATTGATTCTGTTAATGGGCAGTAAACGAAAAGCATATGAGTGTCAACGTCGCATAGCCCTGGGTTGACGGGTTTTTAATATTTAATCAAATATTTGTATAGTTTGAAACAGCCTTTCAAGAATATAAAATTACAGTACCCATTTATTATACGTGGGTACGCTGTGACTTGCAAATAAAGCTGCTTCAATATGGCGAACGCTCACTCCGAACATTAAACGTAAACGTAAACAAATTTATTTTATGCTTTCCGGTGAATTATACAATTTCTCGGTGAAATAAAAGTGGTATTCCACTATTTGCAAACAGTGAAATATCATTTTTATTTTCAATGTTTACCACTTTGGTACCCATTCACACATCATAGTCCGAATGAGAGGGTTTAGAAAACGGGTTCCAGTGTGTGTATATGACGTCATTACGTAACGTCATAAAGAATCATTTTTGGCGCCGATTCATGCCATTTTTCTGTAAATATCACACCAGTCGTTATCATTGTTATTATGATTTAAATATCAGTGATATTCTAATAAATTAAAAAAAATGCTTTAGATAAATATTTTATTAATGCTTTTGGATACTTGCAAATCTGGGTTAAAACCATCTTTAAGCCTAGGATGCATCAACCTTAAACTTGAAGGGGAATGTGACATATGATTCAATGAAAAACATTCAAAATGTTAATTTAAAAGGTTTGAAATGTTAAACGTTAATTACCAGTAACAGATACATGTCAATAAAAACAATTGTTAACCACCACAATGAAAAGATCAATGGCTACAACTAAACATCTACCTAAGTCTTGATTTGTTTCTACCAATGCATCCTAACGCTTTCATGTACGGTTACCGTATTTCTAATTTGCAATAGCCCAGACGCCATCGAGAAAGTAATTTTCAGACAAAATTTGAGACTAAACTGTTTTGTGTCATTCAAATAAATACGATCTTAGCAGAGGTACTAGAAAGGCCGTTCAGAAAATAAACGACATAAAAACGTGAGCTGTCAGCTTGAAAAATATATTCTGTATGCTAAAATTTCTATTTCGACTATTTCTGTATCTTACAAACTGTTTTTTTCAGGAAACTAGATAGATCTATATCATAATATTAGACAAAAACCTAGCGATTTTGCCTCAGTTCTTTAGACGTATTTTAAACTGATGGAGAATGTAGTGTGTATGACATTGTGCTTTTTAGCCCAGTCGTATATATATATATTTTTATGTTTTTCTTTCTGTTTAAAACATATGTTTTATTATACGCGGATTGAGAAAAAATAATGAAATCTTTTAAAATACGAGCAAATTCCAAGCAAGATTTATCATTTGAATGAATCCGTTTATTTTGAATTTGTCTTGGATGAAAAAAGTATAAAGTATTTGGTAGCGATAAGTATACTTACTGCAAATGAAAACGCAACACTTTATTTCTTGTGCAAAAGTTAAAATAAATTTGCAATGTTAGATGTGTATAAAATCAATAAGATGTTGTTGGGCCAAGCCTGTAATTGGCGACGGCGAACAATGAATCCGACGAGCGATTTCACGTCGAGATATCCTTCCTTGGACCATGTCCAAGGCCTCCTGTCGCTGGCTGTCTGAAAGCCTTTGCATTATCACATTCATAAAGAGTAAAACATGAAAACTGAAGATGGGATTAGTGTGGTCGTAAGTAAAGGTTACCAATTGGACTTGTTTTGAGGTTATTCATATACGCTTACATGCCAAAACGAAAATTTTGTTCGTTTGAACGAGGTTACAGTAGGAGAGAAAGTTTAAAATTCAGTGCACCATTAATGTATCGATTGTTTACTTAATGATTTTAAAACATATCTACCTTTGCCAATTTATTAAACTTTTACACACATCAAAATTATTCCAAAAAAATAAAGTGTTGCGTTTTCATTGGCAGTCATTACCTTTTCTATTGTACGGTACTGTACTATGTTGTAGTGTTTTAACTCGCGATATATTTTCAAACCTATTTAGAATGTCTAATTCGGTTCGCTCACAAATTTTGTTACAGACTTGGAAGTGTAAAGGATCTGAGGAATCATCACCTTCTGTAATTTAACCAATAAATGTAAATATCCGAAGCGCCGTCTGTGCGGTATTTAACCACAAGGGGCTCACACTGACTTTTTATAACAGCGTCTTACACATTGTTTTCGGCAGAGAGCTCATAATATATTAAGAGAGTACAAAAGTATTAGCGTTGGCGAAATGCTAAATATGTTTCCTCCGTACAATATCACCAAAAGAAACATGCAACGAAAAAAACTTTCTTTATTAAACTTCTCTCAATCGAGTACTTTAATACTGGTTCTAACAAAATGATGCATCCAAATATATCGACCTTGTCTATATTATATCAGAAAGTATTTATCCATGTCTAATAAATACAAATCAGGAACAATTTGTATTCCTGGCGAATCGTTTTATTACGTTAGCTCATACAAATCATACTCGATTATTTTTCCAATGACCCAGTTTCAAAAAAGATTCATATTTCTATTGCAGAAAATCATAAAACGTCAAGTGTGTTGCCAGACGTAAAATTATTATATAGCAGACTCGGTTTGATGAAGCATGTTCAAAATTACTATCCAAATAACTGTACACGTCGCCTAGCTCCGGATTGAATCAAAGTTGAAGTACTTACAAAAAAAAACAATACATATATTCATTCAACACAAACGATTGCCGTGTTTAAGGTAGTTGACTGTTGGGGCACTATAGAACCTGGTTTAAACCCTTAGTGGCAAATTATTCTGCCCCTGACCGTTCCAAAGCGGTAAAACCAAATGTTCTCTTTTTCGTTAATTGTTTGTAATGTCTTATTTGAAATTGATCTTCTTATAAACCCATGCTCTCTTTTCCTCCCTACTTTGTGGCTGCGTGGGGAGGCAGTGTTTTCCTGGGTGTGGCAATTATTGATATGCTTATCTTTTTTTACTTTTTACTGATTTTATAAAATATCGTTTCCTAAAGCAATCGTTTCTCCACGAGATAATTAAAGCCTCAGTCTATTTCTGTTTCCATCAACTCGATAAATCAACATTTCCCGTCTCGTTAGAGGTACAGTAATGTCAAATATCATCTGATTTTCTGTCTTGTTGTTTTCCGTCTTAATGATTAACGACAAATTGCAATGGACTATTTTTCATTCGCAATGATTTTTTGTTGTTTCTAATGCTATAAATAGCACCGTCCTTGTGCTAAATATAAACTAGCTTTGTTCATCTGAGCCACAAAAAGAGTTCATTTACCGTTAGTCACATTTCAAATGTTAAATGTTAAAGCATATCATTTATTTTCTTTTGCGTTTCGATTTTTCTATCTCCAGAAATGGTACCATGTAAAACTTAAATCTGCTTAAAATGAATTTTAATCTTAATCTTATTGTAGTAGCGAAAGTTTCTCTCTCATTAAATTTATTTCGATTGTTCTTAATTTACGTTAACTTTTACCTCAAATGTATACATAAACAAGCGCTTGCATAATTTCTTCACAACAGAAATGCATTCGTTAACTTTTTAGCGGCATTTAATATACCTTTTATAAACTGATTCCTTTTACCGAATCCATTATCTCGTCATATATTTGTTTTCCACAGTATGGTGACCGTACGAGATGTTGCCCGGTTAGGATATACAGAGTTGTATTACTTATTACTGATTCCTATGGATCTGGAAACCCATTTACGTTAGCTCGCTTATTTCGGTCTTAGAGAGCGTTAAAAAATGTAACATTATTAACGAACCAAATGCGATACAAATCATCTGTGTGAAGAAGATTTAAATGCTCTTAGGTTACCTATTGCATGTTATTACCCATCACACCATGTCCGGTTCGACAATTACATCACTGAAAACTTCTCATTCAAGCAAAACATAAAGATATTTTTCGAATAGTATACATAACTTCCACTAAGCATGTTGAATTCATCATTTAAAACATACAATTGTTTTGTATTACATAAACTACATTATTATTATACACGCATCAGTTTTTTTTTAGATTGTTGCGTTTCCGGTATTTTTCCATGGTTGCCTTTTCGGAATGTTTTGAGTATCTATTGATCGGTATTTCTTACTTAACCAATTATTCTGTCTGTAGCATTTCAATTAAGCCAGAAACCACAATAATATATCAACAGAAACTTATTTGAGAACGATCAACAGAAGCAGTTCTGCGCTGACTTCAAAAAGAACTATAGCATTTAAGATAAGCTATCAATTTCATGTTATAAGTCTTTGTGCCATATATCTTTAACTTAATTGCTTTCATTGAATCTTATGTCGCCTTTATGTCATATAAAATGACAAAGCGTTCATTGAACTAGATGCCAGCCTTATCATTCTTAAGAATTTATATTCTTCACCAATGAATTAAAAAAAAAACGAATGTTGTCTAATTACTTTTTTCTGTTCTTAAACCTTGTCAGTTTGAATTACATTAAAGGCTAAAAAGGAAAAAGCAGATAAGACGGATATCAAATTCCAATTCATCTTTTCTGTAATAATAAAAACGTCAATACGCCAATATGTTCAATGCACTGCAGCACTGCAATGTGTTAACTGTCAATGCAAGCTCTTGGAATGCATTTGAATGATTTATAAGTGAGTATCTAAGAGCGGTAACGACGTGTCCGCAAAATTTACAGCATTTGCAACTGTCACAGTGTCAAGTGCTTTACTAAGTGCTGAATCATGTGCTCTGTTATTCATGATATTAATACGTAGTGTTATACGTATATACTTTAATTGACAATTGACAAAGAAATACCTGCTTAATAAACCATTTCCATCAAAATAAATACAACCGAGAAAATTGTATATATGTGTCATTATAAATCTAGTATACTTGACATGCGGTAATGCTGATCACTTTGCACATCCGAATTTATTGTCAATCATAACCATTTGAAGAGTACAGCGTGTGCGTTTTAGAATTTTGGTTGCGGATCGACTATCCCTTCAAAACGTCTGCGTAACAAATGACGAAGTTTTGCGAACCTTTTAATATTCTTTTATTCTCAAAATATAATAAATAATGTTTAATTAAACGGAAGTGTTGATCTCCGTTTGAATTTGGACGGTAAATAACATTTAACGGGTCATTTTAATTGGTCGATGTAATACTAAATAAAACACTATCAATATATTTTTTACATTTTATATATCTGTCTTGATCATAATCAAATGGTTTAACAAATAGATGTAAATAAAAGGAAAATCACCGTACATACATTATTCCTTTTTTTGCAAAAAGAATGAAAACAGCTTTGTAATTTCAGAACTAACCTGATTATGGATAAGTAAACAGTCACGTGATACTCTGTTTAAATAAACAATTAAAACATCTTTAGATAAAGAGCGAGTTGTATAGTTTTCATCGAGTACAACGTAATTCTCCTGAAAGGCTTAAAATGATATCAAATGTTTAAAACTGTTTGCAGAAAAATTACTTGTCTTTATATAAACAAGATACTGTTCTCCCATTAAAAAGCTCGCTAAAAGGAATATGTACATGTTAAACCTTGATCTTGAAATATAAACAAACAAATATGTTTTTAAACAATTTCCAATTCATAAGAATAAAGCTCAACATCTCAGCAGTGTCTTAACTTTATTGTGATAAATGACTAGTTATTGTTATACGTATTTACGTGTACACGTTCCAAAATGTTCATTTGCGCTCCAATCTTTCGACTTAAAAGTAAAAAAAAAACAAAACATTTTCTAATTCGAATGTTTGTGCGTAAGACAATTATTTTACAAGGCAATGTAACGAGTTTTGGTAACATTTGAAAACACAATAAATTAAATGTGTGCATCTTGCGTGAGAAATAAAATGGTATCTATACTACATCAGATACTCCACTTACATGTATACTTACTTCACGCATTTAAAGGACAAAATTGTTTGACGCCCTTCTTTATCTTCAACTCGATCCGCAGAGCATAAACCTCTGCGGTAACTGACATTGAAATACATTATATAAATTTAATAGTTTGAATTTAAAGAGAATTATTTCTATACTTAAGAAACTCGATTGCTACTTTTAAAACTTCTTTAAAGAAATATGTAACATAAACTGAAATCTAAGCATCTAAATGTTCTTCTAGACAATTGAATTTTAATATGTCTGCAGACTACAAATTCTGAGTTTTAAGTAAATTAAGTAAACTGATAGTTTTAATACATTGTTTTGACACCCTGACTATGCGAATCGACTGCCTAGCAGTTGATGGATACTGACTACATTCGGAAGGAGTAATAATAAATTGAAAAAAGTAACTTGTGGCAATCGGTATATTTAGGTGGAATATGCACATTATGCAAAAACCCCAATCAGAAACACAGTCAACCCACACTGCCAATCCACACTGCCAACAATAGAGACAAAAAGTGCAAGTGTATTCGTAACATGAAGAGTTTCTAAATATAATAAAAACACCACAAACAATACAAAATCTAAGAAGTTACAGCCTTTGAACTGTCAGTGGCTTTTGGTCCCTGGAGGCATAACCAACGTCCTATGGTGTACTATTCTCACACTTGCCCGACACGTTCTCACGTGAGAAAACAAGTACATTTTGACTTGCTGAATAAACGTTTTAGTCTTACCCACCGATTCACTCGAAGTCATGCATGCAAGCCATACAATCATACAAAAGAAAGAAGCATTGGCATTAAGAAGTGTAAAAAACGAAAACTGACAACTGATAACATTGCCTAAGCAAAGGATACATAAAGAAAATTTTGCCCCCTACCAAAGAAATTAACTCTAAACACTTGTTTATAAACCAGAAATAAACTGCAAATATGTTTAAAGCAGGTTCAGATTTTATTTTTAAGGAAAATAAAATAGATTCTTAACCTAATTCTGGGTAATATGTAAAAATATGTAAGAAAACTTCGAAGCGAAAGCACGTGTTTAAAACTTCAAGAAGACATCGCAAAAAAACCTGAGAACAATGACCCGCTGGATACCGCTTCGTTACTGTAAAAACAATATATAAGCAAACTAGAAACCAAATTCTATGGCGCACTTACACCCCAGCTTCACGGGTTCATTGTCAGTGATTCTTTCGTAGGTATTCGAATATACTGGATCTACATAACCACTCAAAGTATACATTAGTAATTTATCTTTAGGAAAAAATCTATTAAAATGCAGACTTTCCCTATCGAACAATTACTTGCATATTCGTCGTGTATTTATGTCGGTTATTAGAGTAACGAACCCATTCAATGTTATTATAATAACCGTTTCAAGCGCAGTAAATCATCCACTTTCAGACAATATTTCTAATTCAATGACTTCTACGACCATTAATTAATAATTGTAAGAAAAACAAGTACTTTTGGATTTCAGATTTTAATCACTCTGTGGAGTAATCGATAATGAATTTTATTTTTCTGAAAGAAAATTCTCTAACTTGCATTTTCAATGTCGTCAACGTTATAGAAAAAAAAACAAAATTATTTAAATGAGAAGAACCTTAATCATGTTTAAATATTTGTAAAATTATTATTATATGACCTTGTTAAAAAAAGTCAAACCGAGCTTTCGATAGTTTCATTTTGGTCGTGTTCGGTGGGTTTCAAAGTCCTTTTTCCACCTATGTTTTAATATTTCAGCTTCTTACTTTTTATATGTTTGAGGTGTGTGTTCTATTGCATGCAACATGCTCGAGTTGATGAGTGGCTTGCAGTTGATTCAGAAAAACAAAAAGTGTGCTTTTTTTCATATGAGAATCTGCAGAGGCAAGTGTGAGGTTGGTGCCACATAGAACTTGGTTAAAACCCCCAGTGACAAAGATTTGCCACTGTCTGTTAAAAATCTTCAGGCTTTTATTATAATTTTAACTGTTTGTCTTGTCTTTTCTATAATTAATCATGGTATAAATCCGTGCTCTCTTTACCTCTCTACTTTAGCTGAGTTGGTAGGCTGTGATGTCTAGCTTTGGCTATTTGTGATGTTTATATTTCACATTCTTATAGAGCAAATCCTATCAAGGATCGTATTGAATCTTCCGCTAAAAAAACAGAACGTAACTCATAATTTTATACGAAGGAATGTTTAATTCAATTGCATGTTTAATGTACTTCTAGGAAATTCAATTTGCCAGGATATTGAAATAGCGCAATCTTGAAAACAATTCGTAATGCCAGAGTCATAAATGCCAAACCTTGCTCTTTTACTGTATTATAATTAACTTTGATTTTCAAGAGAGTGGTTATGACAGGTTTCATTAAGCTAGTTATAAATAACAGAAATTGTGTGTGTGTCATTATCGTTTACCAGATTCAGGATGCAGCCACGTGAATATATTGATAACATCGTTTTAATTTAATACAGTAACATGTAAAATATTCTTTGATAACATTTAAGATATAAACATTTGATTAAAATGTAACTTAGTAGTTTAACCATAAATAAAACAGGACAGGTCAACATTTGAATTTTGTTATATAATTATAATACAATGTATTATTGCGAGATGTAAATTTAATTATTGAAACATTGAATTTGAAAATTGATAAATACATTTTGACAACTAACGGAAGTTTTTCATATGAAAAAAAATCTCCGAATAAATCTTGGGTTTCTCGATAAGGACCGACTTCATTAGCAAAACTCTGTTTTCAGGATCAAGTTAATGATAATGCAATAGAAAACCCCCGAAGATAATTGAAACAAATAATGTAATTAATTTTCATTTGGCACTGGTGAAGAAATGATTTTCTTCGACTGTTATTGTAATACGGATGCCTATTTTTGTAAATTTGTGTTGTTTGTTCAAAACTGTACTTGCTGTTCAAATTATTAAATAGTACTACATTTTCAAATTATTTAATAGTCAGTGTTTTTATCACCGTCTTAATTATGGTATACCTCCCAGAAAAGTGTTGGTAGCTTTAGCCTAATGAATAATATGCTGATATATGAAAAAAGATATTTTTCAAGGTAAATCAAGCTACATATTCCGGCTTAGACAAGATTAGTAAGTATTAAAACGAGATTTTATTATTTCAAAGTTCGCTACATAGACAAAAGAAACATTTATATTTTAATAATGCTTTGATAGTGTATATCGACACTGAAAACTGACATAAATACGGGGAATATTCTTCGATCATTTGTGTTCCAATAAGAACATCTTTACGTTAATAATGTCCTATTTAAATAACTGTGTCTCCCCGCTTATATCTAAATATATAATCAATATCAAAGTTAAGATATTATCGTAGAATGGTTTCAAATCCGGGAGATAATAGATCAGATTACCAATTTCTTGAACTCTCCTATTAGGATAGAAGTAATATAAAGACTTAAGGTTTAAAACTAAGCAAAACATATAGAAAGTGTCTACAAAGTACACAAAGGTTAATCATAGTCTCAGTCGAAAGAATCTATTGCATCATTTTCTCCAAATCGTATTCTGAAAGATCAGATGCATTAAATGGTTCTACTGATTCATAAGTAGATGGTAACTCGACATTCATACCTGATAAATGTGCCACTGCAATAAAGGTTTATACGGACACCAACCGCTCGTTTTTCGTACCAGATATTGAAAAAAGTGAAATCTGCATATCAGGAATTGCCACATTCAGAAGATACAGCCCACACAGCCAAGAAGAAGAAGAGCGAGAGAGAGAGAGAGAGAGAGAGAGAGAGAGAGAGAGAGAGAGAGAGAGAGAGAGAGCATGATTAATAAAATTAAGTACAACATAATCAGTTACAAGTTACCGTTGCGAACTACTTCCAACCTTTCCACGCACTCAACAGTGGTACCATAAAAGTTTAAACCCTTTATATTTTTACACATATTTCTCAATTTCCTGGTGATATATGACTTAAAATACACTTCTAAGTCATTTTTCATTATTACCGTGGATCCGGTTTGAAGCAAATATTCAGAATTATTGCGCATATAATGCGCATATAATGTTCAGATGACAGTTAAATGGATGTTTGTAAGGATATTAGACAGACACAAAAGCTTAATATAGCAATAGACAATAACACACTTTATGGACGAGTTTGAGGATGAATTGAAACATACCTGGTTAGATAAAAGTTGTATCAAGCAAGTGTATTTTCTTCTGCGAAAATAGTTTGGTTGGTTATAAACTTCGCGGTGAATAGTTGATTATGAATCTCAACACTTTAAACAATAACAGGTGAATACATATGTACCATATTATTAAAGCAAAAAAATCGAAAAACAGGTCTCGTTATTGTTATTCGTAAACAGAAATTAAGATGTAATTATAAAAAATTTTCATTCTGCATCGTTTAAGCAGTCGCAAATTATTTTTTTTAATATATAAAATTGAAAATGACGATATTGGTACACCAACTAATAAAACTATTCAGAAAAAAATACTTAATTATTAAATCAGACAAAGTATGTCTCATAGCATTATAAAACAATTACTGTAGTGTCAATTAAGTGTTTTTAGATGTATCACAGACTTACCCCATATTCCCATCCATATTTTTTTCACGCACCATTTAAAAGAAGTGTTTGAATTAATATTAAACTAATTTAGAGAGAACTCGCTTGTAGACAAATACATGTATCCGGATACTAAAAGGCTATATGAATTGGTAAATTTTAAGACATTTGTCTCCATTGTTGTAAACTGTATTTGCATAAACATACGTACAAACTTTTTATAAATAATTTTATATATCTGTAAATGCAACATTGGGTACAAGAAGTGTTTGCAAAGAAAGAGTATGCTCTAAGCTAAAATAATATTAAATGATACCATCGTTTTATTACTTGGTTTACTAAAACGTGTAATCTTAAAAGATTTTGCTTTCTTTGAATCGCTCTGTCTGCTAAGCCTGTCATTTAGTGGTGAAGAAAAGTTTTAAATCTCATGATATGGAAAACGGAAAAAACTCTGAATTTAATTTGCATGTTATAAAAAAAGAATAATCACATGGTATAGGAAAATCGTGAGCACTGTAATCCTATACCATATTATAATTCTTTAAAACATGGTCCTTTTTACTGCTATTTTTAAATAGCAGATTAACTTGTGGAAAATGGAAATATATTGATATGATTTAACACACTATGTTTTGACAAAGTATTTTTCAACTTTGTCAAAAGTGTTACTTGACTATACAACAAGAACTAAAATGATAATAACCTGAAAAGATACAAATAGTGTCACCGAGGAAGAGCCCTCTTAACGAATTGAGGTAATGAAAAAGGTAGAATAATATAACATTTTTTCTAAAAGTCATGGAAACAATACTGACAGTATTTACAATATTCAAGAATAGCAATAAAATCACGATCTTCATTTCCAATGCGTCCACAGGAATTTCCATTGCGCAAGAATGATTTAGGTATTTCATTAATATTTACGAATCTAAAACCTGGACACTAGATTTTAAATTAAAAATAAAATCTTTTTGGATGATATAATATTCAATTTTTGTTATAAATTCTTATAAAAACAAATATTTACACAAAATAAATATTTTTTTATTTCCATTGCGTATTTTGATTCCATTGCGTTCCATTTTTCCATTGCATATTTAATACCTACCTCTGTAAACTATACGTATCAGTCTTGAATATTATTTCCTAATATCATTCAACTGCATGGCTTCTGATGAAATGATTGTTTTCCAAATGTACCATACCAAATTTTGAAAACTAGATAAATGTTGAAAGCAATTATAAGGTAGATCATCTAAAATGTTTTATCCAGTAAAATTCACGAGTTTTAATTCAAGTCAATAATATAGGAAAATACATGAAAGACACTGAATTTTTTAATGTGCATTTAGCTGATTCTGTTAAGCTGTTTATACATACCGCCGTCGGCAACGATGTCAAACTTTTTATTAAGTTTTTCGAGCATAATCATTTTAACCTTCAAACCATTTAAGATACGGCTTTGTAAACTTGGGCTAGGCGGAGTGGGCAATAATATGCATTTCCATTACTGTCCATGAACAGGCTCAATTAAACCGAGCCTGCAATATTTTCATATTTGTCGTGTTCGTCGGCTTTCAAGGTTCCCTTTTCATCTATTTCAATATCACAGTAGTGTTGTTTGTGCCGTGTGGCGGCTGTTAAAAGTCTCCCCGTACATTAAATCAGTGCTGTTATCAGTTACGTCCTTTGAAGGTCGTTGAGCACGATACTTTTGTACTAAGTCAATAGTACTTCTAAAAATGCCTTTGATTTTAATATTTCGGCCAGTTTATAGATGGGTGGTTTCAATATCCCAACCTATACAGATTCGGATATTGTGCAATCACCCCAATGATATACTTTCTGCTTTTTAAATTTTTGCCTTTGGCGTTGTCTGTGATATGCATGATTTATATTCTCAGATCCTCTGTCAAAATTCTATTTTGTTTAGTTCCGCCCATTGTTTTTTCGTTTACGGCAAACCCATTCTTTTATCTTGGGACCATACGCCGTTGAACATGGAATGGTATTAATCTGAAAATACCGCATTGAAGGTTCCATGTTCACCGCCAAATGCATTCCATCGTTTGGGATGGATCAAAATTGTACTGTTAATTGGTGTAAATATTGAGTTGCGCTCAACCCGGGGCTAGGCGGCATTGGCAGTAATATGCATTTCCATTACTGCCCATGAACAGGCTCAATCAAACCGAGCCTGCAATATTTTCATCTTTGTCGTGTTCGTCGGCTTTCAAGGTTCCCTTTTCATCTATTTGATAATCCTTTTCAGAGTTTGTTTGCATTAACAATTGCCATATTTAACTGAAAGTTTAAAGTAAGAGTTTTGTGCAAGGCTCCATACATGCTTATAATTTCATACTAGTTTACTACAGTTTGTATCGTTTCACATTCTGTCATCGAAGGTGTGCAAAACATTATAAGTCTATCTTTCATTTTGGTCAAATTTTATCTCTCTTTGGACATAGATTTTTGGTTAGAATGTTTGTTGTTTAAGGTTATAACTTTAACTATTTTTTCCTACAGCTTTGAACATTTTAACACTTATTTAACATCGTAGTTTGGATCGGCTTATGGAGTATAAGAACTTTAAATCCAATTTGATCAACATTTGTCTGTATTGAACTCATGATGTTACGAATGCAGGATCATATATTGGACCAAAACTAAGCCTAAGAGCTTTAGAACCTAATACAAATATAAACACAAGTTTATTGGCAAATCCTTAGCCTCTACTTTTTCCTATCTCAAGAACACACGTTAGTACGAAATGTACACTCATTTTTATTAATGATCTCAACCCCTCCTACCTATAATTTTTTTCTTTGAGTTACCCTCAACCACTAAAATACATCATCCCCCCCCCCGCACTGCAGGAAAAGAGACAACCATAAGGTAATCTCATGATAATAACAATTTAGGACAAGACATCATTGGTTGATATTTCGATAGAAATCAAAAAAGATTGAAGCACAATTTAATTGAGGATTAATTTTTTAAGCACTTCGAAGAGGAATTTAGTATTAAACGAATTTTTTTATTTGTAATTTCAGCTAAAGTTCTCAATGGATAAAATGTTGAATTTAATAATACATAGAATTTGAATAACAATTTACCCAATTTTTTATTGTTTATGTTGATGTCATTAAATCACCATTAAGTAGCGAAGTCATATTACTAAGCATGAACGTTAAATTTATTTTCATTTGACTGTATTACTGGCTATTTTCACACGCAATATCCGCATTTATGAAAGAAAACAATTGAAAACAATTGAAATATTATGGAAAATCAAAAGAAAAATAAACATAATTATGTCAATCTGTGATTTATCTAGAATCTTGACTACTGTTCTGTAAATATTTATCCGAAAAAGTAAAATAACCCATCCAAGATTGGTAAGCGTGACTAAAAAGATTTGTCTGGATGCCAAACTTTGGGGTATAATTTAACCAACTCGAAGCGCCTTAAATCATCCGGCGTCATTTCATTGCTTTTAACTACCAGTAATTTAACAAAATGTAAGGAAATCCGGTAATTTCTGTTTCCACTTTAAGAACTCTGTAGAAAAACCTATTACAGTGCTGCTTCGTAGAATAGTATTGACGTATTTGGTGACATTTTGTTTCTGAAATATGACATCAGGCTTATATATTACTTTTTTATTATTCATTGAAATTACTTTTAGCCGATGTCCGTTCGTTTATATACTTTATCCTTTAGTGTTTGGGTTGAAACAATGTGTAAGAGCATTCTCTTACATGCAGTTGCATACCGACAATTACTGTAGTGTCAATTAAGTGTTTTTAGATGTATCACAGACTTACCCCATATTCCCATCCATATTTTTTCACGCACCATTTAAAAGAAGTGTTTGAATTAATATTAAACTAATTTAGAGAGAACTCGCTTGTAGACAAATACATGTATCCGGATACTAAAAGGCTATATGAATTGGTAAATTTTAAGACATTTGTCTCCATTGTTGTAAACTGTATTTGCATAAACATACGTACAAACTTTTTATAAATAATTTTATATATCTGTAAATGCAACATTGGGTACAAGAAGTGTTTGCAAAGAAAGAGTATGCTCTAAGCTAAAATAATATTAAATGATACCATCGTTTTATTACTTGGTTTACTAAAACGTGTAATCTTAAAAGATTTTGCTTTCTTTGAATCGCTCTGTCTGCTAAGCCTGTCATTTAGTGGTGAAGAAAAGTTTTAAATCTCATGATATGGAAAACGGAAAAAACTCTGAATTTAATTTGCATGTTATAAAAAAAGAATAATCACATGGTATAGGAAAATCGTGAGCACTGTAATCCTATACCATATTATAATTCTTTAAAACATGGTCCTTTTTACTGCTATTTTTAAATAGCAGATTAACTTGTGGAAAATGGAAATATATTGATATGATTTAACACACTATGTTTTGACAAAGTATTTTTCAACTTTGTCAAAAGTGTTACTTGACTATACAACAAGAACTAAAATGATAATAACCTGAAAAGATACAAATAGTGTCACCGAGGAAGAGCCCTCTTAACGAATTGAGGTAATGAAAAAGGTAGAATAATATAACATTTTTTCTAAAAGTCATGGAAACAATACTGACAGTATTTACAATATTCAAGAATAGCAATAAAATCACGATCTTCATTTCCAATGCGTCCACAGGAATTTCCATTGCGCAAGAATGATTTAGGTATTTCATTAATATTTACGAATCTAAAACCTGGACACTAGATTTTAAATTAAAAATAAAATCTTTTTGGATGATATAATATTCAATTTTTGTTATAAATTCTTATAAAAACAAATATTTACACAAAATAAATATTTTTTTATTTCCATTGCGTATTTTGATTCCATTGCGTTCCATTTTTCCATTGCATATTTAATACCTACCTCTGTAAACTATACGTATCAGTCTTGAATATTATTTCCTAATATCATTCAACTGCATGGCTTCTGATGAAATGATTGTTTTCCAAATGTACCATACCAAATTTTGAAAACTAGATAAATGTTGAAAGCAATTATAAGGTAGATCATCTAAAATGTTTTATCCAGTAAAATTCACGAGTTTTAATTCAAGTCAATAATATAGGAAAATACATGAAAGACACTGAATTTTTTAATGTGCATTTAGCTGATTCTGTTAAGCTGTTTATACATACCGCCGTCGGCAACGATGTCAAACTTTTTATTAAGTTTTTCGAGCATAATCATTTTAACCTTCAAACCATTTAAGATACGGCTTTGTAAACTTGGGCTAGGCGGAGTGGGCAATAATATGCATTTCCATTACTGTCCATGAACAGGCTCAATTAAACCGAGCCTGCAATATTTTCATATTTGTCGTGTTCGTCGGCTTTCAAGGTTCCCTTTTCATCCAATTCAATATCACAGTAGTGTTGTTTGTGCCGTGTGGCGGCTGTTAAAAGTCTCCCCGTACATTAAATCAGTGCTGTTATCAGTTACGTCCTTTGAAGGTCGTTGAGCACGATACTTTTGTACTAAGTCAATAGTACTTCTAAAAATGCCTTTGTTTTTAATATTTCGGCCAGTTTATAGATGGGTGGTTTCAATATCTCAACCTATACAGATTCGGATATTGTGCAATCACCCCAATGATATACTTTCTGCTTTTTAAATTTTTGCCTTTGGCGTTGTCTGTGATATGCATGATTTATATTCTCAGATCCTCTGTCAAAATTCTATTTTGTTTAGTTCCGCCCATTGTTTTTTCGTTTACGGCAAACCCATTCTTTTATCTTGGGACCATACGCCGTTGAACATGGAATGATATTAATCTGAAAATACCGCATTGAAGGTTCCATGTTCACCGCCAAATGCATTCCATCGTTTGGGATGGATCAAAATTGTACTGTTAATTGGTGTAAATGTTGAGGTGCGCTCAACCCGGGGCTAGGCGGCATTGGCAGTAATATGCATTTCCATTACTGCCCATGAACAGGCTCAATCAAACCGAGCCTGCAATATTTTCATCTTTGTCGTGTTCGTCGGCTTTCATGGTTCCCTTTTCATCTATTTGATAATCCTTTTCAGAGTTTGTTTGCATTAACAATTGCCATATTTAACTGAAAGTTTAAAGTAAGAGTTTTGTGCAAGGCTCCATACATCCTTATAATTTCATACTAGTTTACTACAGTTTGTATCGTTTCACATTCTGTCATCGAAGGTGTGCAAAACATTATAAGTCTATCTTTCATTTTGGTCAAATTTTATCTCTCTTTGGACATAGATTTTTGGTTAGAATGTTTGTTGTTTAAGGTTATAACTTTAACTATTTTTTCCTACAGCTTTGAACATTTTAACACTTATTTAACATCGTAGTTTGGATCGGCTTATGGAGTATAAGAACTTTAAATCCAATTTGATCAACATTTGTCTGTATTGAACTCATGATGTTACGAATGCAGGATCATATATTGGACCAAAACTAAGCCTAAGAGCTTTAGAACCTAATACAAATATAAACACAAGTTTATTGGCAAATCCTTAGCCTCTACTTTTTCCTATCTCAAGAACACACGTTAGTACGAAATGTACACTCATTTTTATTAATGATCTCAACCCCTCCTACCTATAATTTTTTTCTTTGAGTTACCCTCAACCACTAAAATACATCATCCCCCCCCCCCGCACTGCAGGAAAAGAGACAACCATAAGGTAATCTCATGATAATAACAATTTAGGACAAGACATCATTGGTTGATATTTCGATAGAAATCAAAAAAGATTGAAGCACAATTTAATTGAGGATTAATTTTTTAGCACTTCGAAGAGGAATTTAGTATTAAACGAATTTTTTTATTTGTAATTTCAGCTAAAGTTCTCAATGGATAAAATGTTGAATTTAATAATACATAGAATTTGAATAACAATTTACCCAATTTTTTATTGTTTATGTTGATGTCATTAAATCACCATTAAGTAGCGAAGTCATATTACTAAGCATGAACGTTAAATTTATTTTCATTTGACTGTATTACTGGCTATTTTCACACGCAATATCCACATTTATGAAAGAAAACAATTGAAAACAATTGAAATATTATGGAAAATCAAAAAAAAAATAAACATAATTATGTCAATCTGTGATTTATCTAGAATCTTGACTACTGTTCTGTAAATATTTATCCGGAAAAGTAAAATAACCCATCCAAGATTGGTAAGCGTGACTAAAAAGATTTGTCTGGATGCCAAACTTTGGGGTATAATTTAACCAACTCGAAGCGCCTTAAATCATCCGGCGTCATTTCATTGCTTTTAACTACCAGTAATTTAACAAAATGTAAGGAAATCCGGTAATTTCTGTTTCCACTTTAAGAACTCTGTAGAAAAACCTATTACAGTGCTGCTTCGTAGAATAGTATTGACGTATTTGGTGACATTTTGTTTCTGAAATATGACATCAGGCTTATATATTACTTTTTTATTATTCATTGAAATTACTTTTAGCCGATGTCCGTTCGTTTATATACTTTATCCTTTAGTGTTTGGGTTGAAACAATGTGTAAGAGCATTCTCTTACATGCAGTTGCATACCGACAGAAGATGAGTGGTTACTTTGTTTAACGTGTAAGGTTATTTGTATTTTTAACTTTCTACATCTTTTAGGGAGATTCACATATCCGATGTTTTTAAAGAGTGGTCCATGTAATGACTGATTTTTACTTTATACATGCATATTCTTTGCAAATTTCTTATACAGTAACTGTAATGTTTATATAATTAAAACAATAAGCGTCATCTATGTTTGCTTTCTTGTTTATGACCATCAAACAAAATCACTCTTAAATTGTTTTCTGTACATGTTTCATAGAGCGATGTCTGCTTAATATTCATATGTGTAGTTTTCTAAAGAGCATTGGTCAGACTGCTATACAGCTTCATACACTCATGCCTAGAGTCATTTTTCCTAGAACGGTTGGACCTAAAAAGAAATAATAAAACTTGCGAAATAGTTATATTATATCTCCCACAAGAATACCAACCTCGTAAAATATACTAGTATAAAGACATTATTAAAACAGATCGGTATAGTATAATTAATAACAAACGTTAACAAATTTAGCTTAGATTCATCGGCTTCTGTTTTCCAATGCAGATAACTTAAGTGCTTTTGCGTTCAATTCTGCAAAGCGCAACAGGAGCTATCGTCATCAGCTTGATAGATTTATCTTAATTACGGTTATTTATCTTACTGCAGCTGATTGGTTAAAACTCTGAATTGCCTTTAAGATAAAGAGAAATGGTGTGTTGTCAAAGATAATTTAGCAGTGGCGCCCAAGATTCATTTGTGTCGACAAAAGAGTTTAACAAATTAAAAGAACAGGCAAATAGTTGTCAAATGCAATATTATATTCAAGTCAATATTTACCAGGGCTGATAATAGTATTTGCCTAATGCATTTCAGCATAGTATTATTACATTTAATATCTGAGTGTATTAAATTTCAGGTAAACAAGTGAAATATGCATATCAGGTATTGCCACACCCAGAACACAGCCTCCCCACGAAACCAAAAGAATACAGGATAACATAGAAATGGTTTATGTTATGATATTTTTCGAATATGACACCACAAACAATTAACAAAAAATTAACAAAACAGAGAACC